>CAXIVR010000013.1:6569000-6974000 GCA_964035755.1 Teleogryllus oceanicus | reverse complement strand
CAATGCTCTGAGAATTGAATCTATCTGTGGAATGCAAAATTCCTGATGCAAATGTACTCCATACCCTCCCCATAAACGAGAAACAAGCCTCGAATTATCACTTTACTTACATCCTGCACCCTGTGGTCATTATCTGTTCGCCGGAAGCCAAACTGATCCACACATTGTCATTCATACACCATTACCCACGCAGTCTGACTAATGTGCGACTTAAACAGGTACATTGCTATATTTTAGTCTTACAATACTAAGAACAACTTTCTATTAAAAATAAAGACATTTCTAGTGAGTTTTAACATGGCACCACCCAATGCTTTCTTATATTCAAATATCATCCTGTAAATGTATATGACATTGTACCTTTGTTTCTTCAATAAAGGCTTCTTCTTGCTCCTCTACTGGCTGAACAAATATGGCAACTGGAGGCTCCAACTCCTGTTCAGAAGAATAAAATTATGTCATGCAAGAACCAAACTAAAATACTATAACAGTACATAGTACTTTATCATACAAACTGATAATAGCTAAATACTGTCACCTTGCACATTCCATTCCTAATACAAACATACCCCTCCCCGTTTCTACTGCTGGCAAAAAAACGTAACATTCCTTCAGTTTATTCCATAACATTGAAATTTTTATTACACATAGATATATCATTCTAGGTATTCCTTTCTCAATGAATGCTCAACCATCATCAGCCTTTTTTACCGGTTGTCCATGATAATTTATTCTGTAGCAGTACCCTTCTAATAAGTGAGGAATCACATTAAATGTTTACCTAAACACCCACTGTGTTCATTCCTTACATAAACTGTCACCGTGGGTTTGAGAATATCAGAAGAAGAAAAAAAAAGTTATTTATGACAAAATATAATTTTTGGTCATAAAACATAACATAATGAAACAAGGACAGAAGTCATGGCAACTATTTTTTTCTAAAAGAAATGATATTGGATCACTCAATTTTATTTGTAGCATTAAAGAGGTACTACAGAAGGGTGTGTTCACATCAACAGATGGTTCTCTGAGATCTCACGAGATGAGTGTAACGTGTTTCAAGCAGAGCAGAGCTCATACACCAAGGCAGCTGCTATCTATGGGCGAAATGCCTGACAATGTCACACGGAATTGGTGGAGCCCCTTCCATACTGGATAGATGGGAGATGGGCAGGAGTAGCAAACGAGATCAAGAATACATGTGACGACCACTGGGTGTGCAGATTGATGTTGCACAGCAGTGATCAAACATCTCCCTTTAGAACAGGTATGTAACGCTTTTGGAATGTTGTGAGCTTGTATTTGCTCAAATGCTCTGCAACATGAAGCCAGCACTGTTATTTCAAATATCTTAATAAATATGAGAAACAATTTTGGTGTGTCATTAAATGTCCATGAACTTAGTATATACAGTCATTGGAAAAAGTATTTGTACTCTTCATATTTAGTAATTTAGTATTTTAATAGTTCATTTAAAGTATTTTTTGGAGGTACTTGAGTGTGGTCGATCTAACAAACACACATAAGACTTATAAGACTTGAAACACTAAGCACACACGAAATTCACCACTAAAAAATTATGCCACTCTCGGAAGTGGGAAGTGGCATTTTTGTAATCGCCTTTGCCCTTTCGGGCGCAGTAGCCGCAATTTTCGGCAATAGAGGGTAATACAATTTTGGGCGGCCCCCAACTCTCAGCTCCCACAGCTTCTTCAACTGGTTTCGCCCCCGGCGATCCGAACGGGCCGGAAATTTTTAGATCGAGTGCCATGGTTGCTGCATTGGTTGCCCAATTAGGACATCTTAAGACCCGGACTTACCAGAGCCCGGGAATCTCCTGCGCCCGCCCGGGAGCGCTTTTTAGTACCTCTGGGGACCGGCAGCAGCGTCCCAGCGCTCCGAGGAGCGACCCCTCATCCCGGGGGTTCCCCGTTTGTGTTAAGTGGTTGGCAGCCCGGAAAGGAGGGGATTGACTAACGGCACGACGCTCATGGGGAGTCCGCCCAGTGAGGTCCGCAGACCTCCCCTCAATGTTGCCACCATGGCCAACCATCTTCACCAGTCACCATCTAAAACCTTCATGTAATACCCTCTACTTGTTTTTTCTAAGATGGAATATGGCACGCCTTTTCGGGTCTTTCTCGGCCGTGCCTCTAGTCGCTTGATCTGCAGCACTGCTTGTTACGGTCACGATCATGCGCTATCTTGCGACAGGACTGAAAAAAACTCAAATTGTCATGCCATATTCCTTCTTGGAGATACTACCCACAGATGTCACGTTAGAAAAATATACGTATAAGTGATACGAAAGACGGGAAATGAGTATGAAGAACAGCACTCCAAGTGACTAAACACTGAACCACGCTTCCAAAGACAAGAAAAAAATGCATTCCGTGCAAATAGATTATACAAAATAACGCAGTTAAATGCAGAGGGAACTGCAAAAGATCATAACATGCAAAATGGGTGGAAATAACAGAAATTGATGCAAAATACTTACAAAAACAGCCGATGATTATATGGCTACGTCAACAATACCATACTACAAAATAAAAAATCCTCAAGAAACCCAGAACTTCAACAGGGAAATGTTGGAGTCGAAAAAGTCGCGGAAATCCACAAAATACCAACGAAACTCCCATCCAAAGTGAAATGTTGTATAACACACGAAATAAAGGAAACAATGAAATATACAATAAAATCAAACCCCAGAATTAACAAGCAAAAGTAGAGAAAAATAAGATTCAGTCATTTATATCAACAGATTGCAGAAACTAAAAAGGAACCCAAGACTAAATAAATAAGGAAACACTATAACAGATATTTGACAAAACAGAGGAGGAGAGGGTAAGTCAGCAAGTAGATCTACAGCACAAGCCCCTGCCACTGAAGGAAAGTGAATTCATCCTGTTACAACACCAAGAACAAATGTGGACAGGAACAAACTCAAGAGGAGACAAATGGAAAAGAAGAACAGAAAAAAAAAATAAAAAAAAAAAAGGAGAATGAATCTGATAACCAGAGAAGCAACAGAAAAAACACAAAAAGAATACAACAGTGGGAACCCAAAGCCACCTTCAAGCAGACAGAAAATAGTTATTTATAGGTAGAGTCGACACCGACAATGAGGAAGAAGACAACCAATTATTTACAAGAAAATAGAATTTTCTTGTAAATAATCACAAGGAACAATTTTTTTTGAAGTAAATTTTAAGGAGTTAAAAACTCTACAAGATCCTGACTTTTGGCCCCAAGGAGTGATAATTCTACACTTCTTTTTTTTTTTTTTTTACATATTTTACAAAATATGTAAATGATAATTCTCCACATTTTTTACCTAATTTTACACATACATTTTTGGGTTTTATACTAACTTATAATGTATTATATTATCATACTTTATCTAGAAAATAATTTTTTGTATTTATTTTTATATAGAACATGAAAACATACCGTTTAATTTTATGTTATGTAAATGAATGTAATGAGCTAAAATACTTTATTTTTGTTCACTCATTCATTGTACAAATACTTTTTCCTTTCATGTGTTTATTAAACTTTTCCCACCCACGCCCATATTCTGACAAAAAAAATTGTTGCCATTCCCCAACCATCGATATAAAATATAATTTTTATGTCCAGAAGTATTAAAAACTCACTCCTGTTTTATTCAGATGAAAATGTATTGTTCCCTCACAGACGTATTCTGAATTGTCCTCTTTTGAATTACAAAACCTAATGTGTTAAAAATTATTAATTAAAAATGTGTGTTAAAAATTAATAATGTGTGTTTAAAATTAATAATGTGTTAAAAATTATTAATTAACAAATTACCTAATGTGTTAAAAATTATTTTACAGTTTTAAGTCAAATGAATGACTGTACTCACATCATCTTTATCTTCTTCTTTTATTGAGTGCAGCAAAGCACAGGGTTCATCTTTGGCCTAAAAAAAAAAATAAATAAATAAAAAAACACTGCTCATTAAAATCATGGCTGTCTAGAGTTTCTCCAAGCAACAAACAAAAAATTAAACATCTCTACAATCAATTTCCTGATATTTAATAACTGAAATCATGACCACATTTTTTTCATTCACATTATACAAAATGTGATAAAAAATATGTTATTTTTTTCAAAAATAATGTAGATACAAGAAAATCAGTATCAACATATTTCCACTAGCCAGCCAACAATAATTTTAAAAAACTAGTATTACATCATTTATATTGTAACATGTCAGTGCTCACTAACATGATTTATTTATTATTTATTTTACGTCAAAAAAAAACAGTTAAAAACTGCGTATGATGTGCTATGGAGAAAAGTGAATTGTGTGCACATTTTCAAAATTCTGTGATCCCTACACTAATTCATATACTTAAATTAAAAAAATAAAAATAAAATAAAAAAGAGATAGAGAGAGAGAAAAGAGAGAGAAAGAAAGAGAGAGAGAAAGAGAGAGAGAGAAAGAGAGAAAGAGAGAAAGAGGAGAGAGAAAGAGAGAGAGAAAAGAGAGAGAGAGAGAGTGAGAGTGAGAGAACTCCCATGTAATAAAATCTATTTTCAAGGATAAAAAGGCAATAAATTTTGGCTCTTATCAACATTGTCCATCGGAATAATACTTCCTGCCACGACAACATGGAAACGATAATTTGAATAATTGTATTTCCCACTGAATTCTAGAAGATGTGCACAGAAAATGAAGTTACATTTATGTCCAGAAGCAAAACAAGGGGCCATCTCAGCATTTGCTCAATGGATCAGAGAAACTGGACGTAAAACCTGATCGAGATGGGGGTCGATGATGGGGATTGATGATTCTATCAGAAGTTTCATTTTCAAAAATTGATTTAAACTGAAAGCTTCTTCTATTGACTACTTTGCTTCAAATTTTGTTTTTATAAGATATAATTAGTGGGTAAGTAACATTCATTATTAACCTTAACAATACTAAGATATAAATAATCCTGGGCATTACCCATCTAAAGCCTACGACTTAAAATTTGATTTTATCAATGTCTGATAATTTTGATAAAGAAATAAATTACAATGATACCCATGAACATTCATTAAAAACAACAACACACATTATTCAAGTATTGCCTACAAAAATTGAAAAGAAAATAAATATTTCCACATCAATGTTTGTATTTTATGACAAAACCTGAAATCATTTCTAACATAAAGAGGCTGTTTATCTTTAAAACATAGTAATGTACAAACTATTATTTATATAAGACATAAAACAATACAAATGTTTCCAATATGTGTCCTAAACGTTGTGCTTTGTTTGTGAATAGTCCCAAATTTGGTTTTTTATTCACAGCCAAAGACTGTTATAATTCAAATTCTAAAACGCACATGACAAATTTCTTCATATCTTGAACAAAAACCACAATATCTGACACAATCCATGACATCCAGCTTTCTAAAAAATTTACACTAAAAAGATAAAAATGTCATTGGTGGCCTCCGAAACCCCTTCCTCTTGGGAATGCTAGGGTTAATGTTACACATTAGGAGTTTCCACAAAACAACAGACCCAGATAAACCATTTATTTCATCATGTTACAACACATCAAGATTTAAATATGCACAGTTTTTCAGTTATTTTGGATATTTCCTATCTTTACATTAAAATTACTATAAATATTTAAAAGTAAGATAACAAGAAGTTAAGTTAATAAGAGTTGTAATTATGTTTTGCTAACCTTGTATATTGAACATATGTATAATTTAAAAATACACAAAAAATTTCCAATAATTTTAAGCAAAATTCTCTCAAATTGTAAAAGTCTGTATCAAATTGATTTAAATAAAATTACATAAAAAATTCTTTTGAATAAAAAAAAAATTCATAAACCAACCTTTACATCAATAAAAAATATAATCTTAAACTAACAAAACAAACATAGGAAAATTTTTCAACTCCGATGTCTTTTTAACAGATTTATTAACCAGTATTATACACTACTCATGGGCAAAACAAAAATACAAAGAATTTTGTGAGAAATAATTAAATGGACAACTTCGTAGAAAGTTTGGAGGTCATGCTATTATTAAGGGGAGGTTGTACAGGCTATATTTGTAACATTATTTGTGTTGCGTTCATGTACCTTTATCTCTAAAACTATTTTATGAAGCTCTTTGAAATTTTACACACTAATTTATAGCAATGTTCTTCCAAAGCAATGTTTTTTCATAATGATTCACAGTCATTTACATTGTTTAATAATGTTTTGCCCAACATACTATCTTTTTTTAACATTTTTTTGGAATATCTGAGTTTTGAATAATTGAATTTTAATATTAAAACAACAATTCACAGCAAATACATGATACTCAAGTGGTGAAAATTTCATAGAGTTATGTGCAATAGTTTCTGAGAAAATGGTGTAAGAGACAAAACACAACAGTTTTCGGGAAATGCAGGTTTTGTAACAACACACATTATCACAATCACAATCCTGGTGCACATTACGGCTTGCCAGCATCTTCCCCCTCATTCTCTGAACTTTTCCTCTTAGTTCCTAGAGTCTTTCTCGTGTTCTACTTTTATTTCTACAGTCTCTTCTGTCGTTTTAACCCTGTAACTAAGTAGGAGCATAGAGTAAGGAGGTATCACTAAGGATTAAGATAGTATCATTTCTCCATGGTAGTAGTGTAATATAGTAGTGTTTTATAGTGACTAAACATTACAAAACCACTCACAATTTACAAAGTACAATTCACGATATTATACTCTGATTTAAACATAGTGGTGTCTCAAGATCACAAGCCGAACAGAGAGAAAGACACTGTTATCCAATCGGGAGCTCCAATACCATACATTTAAGTCCTAAAGAAGATCCCAATCTGATGTCTGTGTCCCTTTCTCCATCCAGATCGTGACCATGAGACACCACTATGTTTAAATCAGAGAATATCATAAACAATGCCGTCAAAATGTTAGGAAACAAATGACATCATGAGGCAGTTCTACCTCACAACTCTAAATACAACCACGAAAGAAATTTCCCTACAAAGAAAATTCAGAAAGAGTCAATTTGTGGGTGACATAAAATGGGCATGGCACTTGGCACGGCAAGACATTTAAATGTCATTTATAAGCACTTAGGATATCTTGAAAATGTATATTGTACTGCGTTAAATGAATATTAAAAATTCAAAATAATACTACAAATGAAAATCAAAAATTTCGGTCTTATGACATGTAGTGTACAATCTCCCCTTAAACCAAGATATGAATAGTCTCCACTCTTATTTTCGTTACATTATTTTGTCCTTACGTGAACGAATATTCTCTGCTTATGTGTACATACAAAAGTCATCATGGTGAATTCATAAGTAAAATGGCTGTGTCATGCCGAGGCACACCCACTAGGAAGCTCTTGAGCTGAAATTTGGAAAATATGTCACAAGTAGCATTTAGTTGTGCTGTTCCAGAGTTCATTAAGATATTTTATTTTTTCGGGTACCCATGGCATACTAAATATTTTCTAGAAAATGGCTGAACATTATTTCTTGAAATTTTTTTTGCTTGAATAGAAAGAAATGCTTGGAAAATATTATGGTGTAGTTCTGATTTTCATTAAAACCTCTTACATTTTGGAATCGCAAAAATCTTTGTATTTAAAACACTATGGTTTTGATTTACAAAGAAATTTAATCATTCTAATCAACCCAATTTTTGCTTTATAGAAAGGTAGCGGGCCCAGATTTTTTTTCATTTGGTGTTTTTCAGTGGCTTTGTAGAATAAATACTATATTTTAATAATATCTTCTAATTATTAGAATGAACGATTATCTGACCACTTCTTTTTGTTCCTAATGTTGATGTTCGGTTGGGAGAGTTGCTCTATTGAAAACATTTGATGTTTCACGCAGCACGAACAAAATTAATATGTAATGCACATTCTTAATTCAAAGTGGATTGCAAGATTTCCTACTGCCACCCACTACTACATACTTCTTAAGATCTTCGTAAATATAAACATTTCAATTATATTCTCACAAACACATTTAACTTTGTTTGTCGGGGAATAGTAATTGTATTGTTCCCAAATTTTTATATCTTGGAACAATAAAATTATTTTAGTCGTTCTGGAGTTGTTCCTTTTGGGTAATGTAGTCATGAAGGTTCAGCTTGTTCAAATTCATTTTCAAATCTTACCTATACCTCTAATATTAAAGAAAGTGATTTCTTTCTCAATACAATTTATCCCACAATTGAATTGCAAATTGTGTTACGCACAACAGACCAACCCACAAAAACGTACCAATTATCAATCGTGCTCTTTAAACAGCTTCTATTCCCACCCCCCTATGCATCCAAAGTTACATTTCTGTTGTGCTGATCTGTGTAGACAAAAACACTGAACCTCATACTATTTAGTTCTCAAAAGGCATGGTGAAGTTCATTCATTGAAAGCATGTATGTTATAGTTATTAAAGGAAGACATGTGTTATAGTCATCATTATTAAATATGTATAAAAATACCATGTAATTGAAATAGATACAGCACACAAATGCAACTAAAATATTAAACTTTTAATTGTGAAATAATTAACTCTGCCTGTGGTGGGCACTAGGGGGATTGAGTACCTCAGCAGCTGCTGCTGCCTGTCCTAAGCCCGGGTAAAAGAAGAGGGTTGGGTGTTGGGCCAGCTCCCCAACACCCTTAAAAAAAAAGTTAAACTGCAAAACGCTCAACCCCGGAATAATAATGCCTCTATACTACGACCTAAGCAAAAGTAAAGGAGAATGATTTTCAGAACATGGAATGTCAAGATGTTGCTGCAACCAGGGAAACTACAAAAACCAGATAGGAAAAACACAACTGAGCGTAGTAACGCTGCAAGAAGTGAGGTGGATAGGCACTGGCTGTTTGAAGAAAGGAAAGTTTGCATTATAGTATAAAGGGACAGAATTAAGATCTGGACAAGCTGGAACAGGATTCCTAGTAAGGAAGGATATGCAAAGTCATCTGATTGGTTTTACCCCAATCAATGAAAGACTAAGTAAGGAACAACAAAAAAGGCAAATTTAATATCACCCTGATAAATGTATATGCACCCACCAATGATCAAGATACTGAGCGGAAGAAGCAGTTTTATGATACGTTGCAGATGACTATTGAAAAAGTTCCGAAGTCCAATGTTCTGGTATTACTCGGAGATCTGAATGCACAGTTAGGGAAGGAAGAAACCTACCGAGAACTATCAGTATCATGACACCACAAACCAAAATGATGAGCTACTTTGTGATTTAGCACCTTGTGATAATGAGCACACAATTCAAACATAAAACTATTCATATGGGAACATGACTTTCCCCCGGCAAGAAAACTGTGACACAGATAGATCACGTATTAGTAAACAAAAATAAAAAAAAATTGATAGAAGATGTACATGCATTACATGGCCTGAACATAGACTCTGATCACTATTTGGTTAAGACTATTCTGAACCTAAAGTTACCAAGAGCATTTGCAAATAAATAAAGAGAGAAAATACCATCATGGAATAAAAGTGAATTATGAGATCCCATTAAAAGGAGAGCATATCATCACTTATTAGCAAAACAATTAGCGAATAGTGCCAGTGGAAGACGTTAACAAGAACTGGAATGAACTGACCAAATTAATACAGAATGCTGTCATGCAAACAATTGGAGTAGAGGGTAAAAGATCAAAAAATCCATAGTGGGATGAAGAATGTCACATTGCAGTGCAAGCAAAGAACAACGCCAGATCAAAATACCTGCAAGTCAAAACTAGAAGTGCATATGAATTATAACAGGAGGAAAGAAGGAAAGTAAACAGAATCTGTCAAAGAAAGAAAAAGAGTTGGATAAATGGGAAGTTAAGCGAAATGAAAAAGTTTTAAAAGAAATGAAGCTAGTAAGTTATAATGTGCAGAGATAAAGCGGGTAATGAACTAATGCAAGAAAGTCAAATAATGAACAGATGGAAAGAATATTTCATAGATGTGTTTAACCCAAAGACCTTGAGAAATTGAAGAAATAAAAAGAAGAAAACAAATAAATGAAATTGTTACATTATTAATAATCTAAAATCAAACAAGGCATCTGGTTCAGACACTATAATCCCAGAATTAATCAAATATGGAGGAAGGACCTTAAAAACAGAGATCCACAAACTAATAACAGACATATGGCAAAGAGGGAAAATGTCAGATCAGGGAGCAATGGAATAATATTCCCTATTTTCAAGAAAGGAGACCAATATGAGTGCCAAAACTACAGACCAATAACCTTGCTAAATGTAGTAAATAAAATATTAACCATTTTATTGTATACTAGGTTGTCATTGATTCTCAAAGGAAAACTACATGACAGCAATACAGGTTTTAGACCAAATAGATCACATTTTCACATTGCGCCAAATATGCGAAAAATGTATAAAACATGATATTGAGTTATATATGTTTGTGGTTTACTCGCAAGCATTTGATTCAGTTTTAAGAAACACATTATTAACTGCCAGAGTATGGAGTGCCAACAAAATTACAATCATTAATACGGCTCACATTGGTGGGACCAAGTGTGACAGGGAGATCCACTATCCAAGACGTTGTTCATCATGGTCATGGATAAAATATTAACACAGGTTGATATAAAAGGGAATATATCAACACGGATGAAACAATATCTAGCCTACGCAGATAATGTGCTGTTGGTTGCAGGTAATAAGAAGGCGCATGAGCAATTCTTCCAGGTGTTAAGTGAGAACTCCAAGACTAGCATGCCAAGACTAGCATGCTCCCAGAATTCGATTTTGCGATTCACGAACTGCTCCCAGGGGCTGGCAGGCCCCTCGTATGCTCCCAGTAGCGGCTCTCAGCTGGCAGCAGTCGCAAGTGCTGCCAACAGCCCCCCAGCATGTTCCCAGCTTGGTTTACTTGTGTTTTTATCCCTCTGTGCGATGTTGTTGAAGTATATTTCTATTTAACATTGACTTTGCTTGATTTTTTGTACACTCTTCTTGATTCACAGCAACTGGGCATATATTTTTGGATGACTATATCAAAAACATGATGCTTATTGCTTAATCTTTTGCAACAATTGCTTACTCTTTCAGACTGCTAACCTTTCATGCAATTTGCCCATCAGTTCCATTTGATATAATGGATAACAAATTGTTTGAGTTCTATGAATTCATGGAAGAAGAGCAGCGTCGATGAATGCTTTGCTGTTATATCTGGGATGTACAAAATCCTATAGAGATATTTCAGAACCACGAATTTCAATGTCCCTACTGATTTTTGAAATCCACTGTTGTTGATGTGTTGTTTCCTCTGATGCGGAATGTATTTGATGGGGATTTGTGAGGTTTGCCAATATCCCCAATGATCAAGTTATTGACAGCATTAAGATTTTATGCCACAGGCCTGTACCAGATGAGTTTGTGTAATAAAATTTTTAATAAAGTCTCTTCTCGATGTGGAAGTTAATTAACTTATTAGTACGATTTGCGTGTTTCCTACTGTAAAGGTGATACAACTCAAAAAAAACATTTCAGAGAGATAATGGTGACATTCATGGTCTCAGCCAGTCAAGTGGTTCAAGAGGTGGCAGCTATCCTTGGAAGTCAATTGAGAAATTAAGTGCTTCTGCAAAGAAACACACAATTGCACAGCATAAATGCACAGCAGCAACAAGATGTTAAAAGAAAGTTCTATGCCATGAGGCAATTTCCTGGTGTTATTGGGTGCAAAGATGGAACACACACAAACATTACTCCCCCTGGAGGTATTATGACAGAAGTGTACCGAAACAGGAAAACATTTTTTTCCTTAAATGTTCAGGTAAATTTTTTAGAGAAACTTTGAAACAAGTATGTAGTTTTAGAACTGCTAAACAATTGAAAGTTAATTATCAACCATTCTAAACTTATCAGTGAAATCTATTTTATATCTTATCACACTGTTTACGAATGAAATAAGGTAGTACTTTTTTTTTTTTTTTTCATCTCATGTATCTCGGCAATACTACTGTGGAAGAAATACATGTTAGTTTCTGATAAAGTTACACTTTATAAACTGGTCAACTTGATTTGAAATGGGAAGTAATTTATTATGTACATTTTCCTTACAATTTGATTTGCAATTTACTATTGCTTTTATTGAACTTTACCTGACAGTCTACTGTTTAAATTTTAAAAAAATGGGATTGCCTATCAATTACTTCAGTAGTAATATTTAAGATAAAGGAAAATAAGTAAATTTATACAAAATTAATGTTAAACAATGAACTTGAATGACAAAGTCATCCAAAAATGAATTTAATTAAGTGAATGTGATCAGTTTTTTAATATCACAATGTAATGCGAGGTTTTAGAAATTATCTTGATGAATTAAAAATTCTGAAATTTTAATATTCTTTGGACATCAAATGGTTAAACAGTAGTATTAATAGTGCATTGGAGTTATTTGCATAAGCAGTTTCATAAGCATGCAGTTCATTGCAGCTTCATAAGAATGTGGGTAGAGGTGTCAAAATTTACTAGCAAGACAAGACAGTTTTTTCTTCCAGTCCTTCTTCTTCTTCAGTTTCTTTCAGACATTTTTTCCCCTCCACACTTTTTTGGCGTGTTGTAGAACAATGAATTTACTTTCATCAATAAATAAAACCTTATTCCAGAACTCCATTGAACAATTTTTGAAATAGTTTGCATACTCTATCCCTATTTAGCAGACTAATAAATGGTTTTCTCCCAGCATTTCTACAATAATATCCACTATAACGCAAAAATGTTTGACCAGTAGATGCACTATTAAGATTTAAATCAGTTTGCAGTTCAACACTAAATTTTGCTACACTTATCCTAGGGTTTCTCAACTTTTGTGAAGACTTGTCAATTTACATGCTCGGTGAATTTAACACGACGTCCACATCTCTTCAAATTTTTCACCAATTTTCTACTTCCATACCTATCAATAACACATGAAAAGGTGGATCTTGGTCTTTGTACCATTTGTGATAAACAAGAATTGAGAGCCCATATTATAATCCTTCTCTCCATCTGTTGTTTCTCTCATTTTACGCCCCATTTTCCTTAAAACTAGTTCAAAAATGATTAAAGAGCACTACTCTGCTCACAACACTGACTCAACGCCTAGTTGAGTACAGTAATATAGAGATGAATACTAACAGAGACACTTGTATGAATACTTAATACGCACTGAAGATGAAGCTTTCTTCATTACTGAATGGCTACCCTTTTTATACCTCTCTGTTTTAAGGGGGATATTTCGAAGGGAAACTTCCTGGCTTCTTATTGGTTGCATTTTAAACATGCCCCATTGTATTACAACTTATATAACACAATGATTTACTAAATGGGAAGGTGTATGAATACATTTTCCTATGACTGTAAAATAAAATATATTACTGTTGGTTCTTGTGTTAGTAAGATACATAGATAACAAAGGAAACCCTTCCTTGAACCAGAAATATATTCCTATGTAGTATTGAGCCATAATATATCATCTGAACTCAACATTTCTAAAGGCCAAAAAATATGCATGTCTAATTACTGAATTCTCTGCCCACAGGTACTAGTAGGACCGAACATGGAAATCCAGGACATAACTTCGATATATCCTGGATCATATCACGATGCTAGGATATTTCGACTCGGTAGCCTAGGTATTCCTCCAGAAGAGGGACATATTAGAGGTGTGATATTAGGGGACAGTGGCTACCCCTGTGAGACATATCTTCTGACACCTGTGCTCAACCCCACCACACCCGCTGAAAGAAGATACAATGAAGCCCATATAGGCACCAAAAATATTGCAGATCGGACAATAGGCACATAGAAACGAAGATTTCAGTGCCTGTCACGAGGTTTAGGGCTGAAATTGAAAAGTACAGCAGCTGTGATTAGTGCTACAACAATTAGTGTTGCACAACGTTGCAAGGGCCAGCAATGACCCTCTACCTGAAGAAGAAATTAAAAATCATGAAATTGAAGACAATCTACCATTCATGGGAAATCAAGGTCCTGGATTCGTAGCTTGCAGACATTTCATTGAAAGACATTTCTCATGAAGGATATACTATCATAATTAATGAAACAATTTATGTTTATTTTAATTATTTATTTTCTAATTTTGTTTTCTGCAATAATAACATTTCTATTTGTAAATTATTAATTATCTTGTCTGTTTCATGAAGTTCCTGTGTATGTGCCAGTTTCAAATCCTGTATCTCTTGCAGGTGTTTGTTCCTTAAATTCAACTGCTCGGCTAGCTGTTTCTCGTTAGCCATTTGTACTCCAATAATTTCCTTTCATTTTCCATTTTTGTTAAATGAAAAATTTCTCGTTGCTGGATGAACTCCTTTACATTCTTAATTCTCTGAAGAACTTTGGCATCTATTAGGTGTCTTTTTCCATCGTCCTAAACAAAAAAGAAAAAAAATTCAAAAAATCTGTTGAATTTTTGAGAGTAGAAGAGATATTAAATGTTAGTAACACAGATAATGCAAATTTAATAAAACTAAATAAAAATAAATATTTGAGCATGACCATGGAATGAACATTAAAGTTAGTTAAGTTTTTTTATACCTCAGTAAAAGAGAAAACAGAAACTAGCAACATGTTTTTATCTACTAGTTCCTTCTGACACCAATCAAAGTAATTCTAGTTCTTATAGTACTATTTACATGCAAACTTCAAAGCACATTTCTGTTAGTTGTGAACACAAAATGAAAAGCACGATCCTCTTAAATAACTGAAGTTCATGTTTCTCTACTCCCATTGTATAATTCTCTTGATTGCTGCAACCCATCGCATAATGATACTCATTTCGATATAGGTTCTTGACAAATCACAGAACTTTACAAACCAAGTATTGACAATTAATCATTGAGAATAGTTTTAGTAAATGTTTCGTTCGATTTTGTACATTACAATTGCATTTAATATTATATATTATGCTTGCCAGTTTTAATTCTTTTATTATTAGTAATATATTGACATTCTTTTGGTTTGCAATATTATTTTAAAATAAACTGGAACATAATTTCACTTTCATCCTTTGTGACTAACGCACTGGTAAGCCAAAGCCATCTGCGCAGGACAGTTTAGGGAACTCTCCATGACTGAATCCTGATTGGCAACTTCCACGAAACTAATCAATGTAAAAGTTTAAATTATAAAAGTTCCTATTAGTTATAGAAATCATTGCATAATGTACTATTGCAAACTCTTCACTTGAACAAAAGTAAGCAGCCTCTATTACATCAGTAACATCGTTGTTCATGTAACTGGTTTTGATCAAATTGTTAATGTCCTTTTTCTTTGCTTTAAGGGCATATTTATAATATTTTATTCATCATTTTTGGCGATTTTTTAGGTCATCAAAATAGTCCCCCCTAGTTATAATTTTCCAGATAACTGTCCAATAATTTGCCAGATGATTGCTCCTATCCTCAACTTCTGAACAAGGTTTGAAAAATTGTAAAATCTGAAGCTGCCTTTAACAACAGATTTATATGGAAAATGAAGTATTTTTGTCTTTTTTCACTGATTAGAAAAAGAATAAAACAGTCAAGAAATATGATGACTGCTGGAATAATGCCATAATATTACAAAAAGATATGTAGTTTTACATCGCTTAGTATAGACACAATTATTAGTTACATGAGAGAAAGGATTTGTAGAACTTAAAAGGATTGGTACACAAGAAAATTTGATAATGGAATGGAATTACTTATTCAGTTTTGAATATCTGCATATACTGGATAAAAATATGTACTTGGCACCATAACAAATCAGTTATGTAAAAACTAGATACTTACCACACCCGGTACACATTTTTATCCATTACAGACATCTTCCAATAACTGTATTCAAATCCAATGCGAATTCTTAATCCTTCATTATCTATATTTCTTTTTGTAACACTATTGTCATCCAAACATGTAGCCTCATGTTAACTAATAATTGTAGCTGCATTAAACAATTACTTCAAATTGTATTCATCAGTCATTACAACAATTTTTAACAATTTTACATACCAGTCAAGGGTAAATCTCTTTGCAAGGTCTTATCTTCAGTGTGTTCTCTAGGTGCCATCGGAGTAAGAACAGCAGCAAAACTAGTAGAAGGACCAGCAGCAGCAATAGTTGTAGTTGTAGTAGGAGTAGTTGCCAAAGTGGTGGCAGAAGCAAAATCATCCACACCAGCAATAATAAATGGATCATCAGCAGCAACAGAATCACTAGCCACAGCATCCTCAAATGTTCCCATTCTCACATTCACAGAATTGTACTTGTCTATTTCACACTCATGTGTGGGAGATTTCTAGTATCTCACACAAATTGGATTGGTCAGGAGGCAGGGCCACCTCCAGTTCCACTTCTCTAATTTTCTCTGCATCTAAAATTTTCTTTATTGCACTTTTTATCTTCTCCCAGCACCTACAATTAAATATTGCACAAGCACACATGCATATCAAGAAAATTGAAAATAATTGTAAATAAACATATTAGCACTGATGTAAACACAAACATACCTTTTTAGCTGCATTGTACCTCACCTATTCTCTGTTCACCCTAAAAAAAAAGTTGATGTAAACAATAGCATGTACTTTGGGATTCTTGCCATTGGTTAGTTGACGCGTTACAACCTCAGGCATATTCATGGGCGAAGAAAATAGTTTTTGATGAAGTGGCTCGTATCTCTCACAATGTTAAAATGCTTGATGAAACTTATAATCTATAACTCGAAAATAAGAAGACCATTGTTCCACGCCTGCCCTTTCGGAAGAGGAGATATCGATGTCAGTGACAGTTGTGTGTTCAGCGCCTGCTTGGTATCAGCTCTAGCAGAAAAAACAAATCCAGAGAATCAAGAGGCCAACTGTACCCCACGCACACATAGACGTAGCTGGCGGCGCTAGCCAAATTCGTTTACTACGCTCTGTGAAGTCACGAAGGTTTGCACGAGATTGAAGGGTGAATATTAGTTAATACAGTCGAAATAATGTAAATTGCATATTGACATCCACTTGTTCACTTCATTACCATAAACATTTTTTTTTAATTTAACTTTGCAAACTGGTAGTTAAGAATGATTTAATTAGTTTTACTATTAGGTAATTTCTGTTAATGTTTCTAAACATGCGTTTGCAGAGCTATTAGAAATGTTAATATTCGTCTGGTGATCTGCAGAAGTGGGTTTCACTTTCTGAACGACTACGGACTATACTGAGCACAATGGCCGAAAATAGTGTGTGCGGAGTCAGCAATTCAGAATCGGAGCAAGGCGAATGAATACCTCGGGTTTGTTTACATCAGCTTTTTTCTAAGGGCGAATGAAGAATAGTTATGCCTTGATCTGGGCTGTCCAGGTGACGCCGTGTCGAAGGCTGGGGTGCCGACGTTTCGACCGACATATCGCGGTCCTCTTCAGGGCAGTACAGTCGGTCGAAACGTCGGCACCCCAACCTTCGACACGCCGTCACCTGAACAACCCAGATCATGACTCTGGCTGCGAAAGCCTACGGCACCAATAGTTATGCCTTCATGGCTATTGTAATAGTTTGTCTTTGTTCTAATGCTTTGAAGTTCTTTTTCTTCGTGGAGCAATTCGAAACTTTATTTTCAACTATCTCTTTGATCTTTCATACCAGTTGGCACAAGATAACTTTTTCGAATTCCGAAAAAGGGAGGCGCCTTTGGTTTTGCCATATTTCACAAAAAATTGCCAGGTCATTATAAAGGTAAAAAACTACAGAATACGAATCGAAATCTAAAGAAAATTCCAAAGAGAAAAGCCGGGTCATTATAACGGGAAAACACAAATCGAAATTACAGAAAGACACAAAGGATAAAGGCCAGATCTTAAAAAAAGTATCAAAAAAGAATTATAAATGGGGGGAAATGCTAACCAAAACAGAACACGAATAGCCTTGCACAACATTTAAAGCATCCGAGTGCGCTCGTTGTGGAATCTGCACATTTAATTGTATTTTAATGTTGCAGTTTCGTGGTTCCTAGTGCAGGAAAATTTGAAGACGGGACGGTTGGGTCCGCACTGCGTGTTGCAGTGACCTCCGTGTTGGAGCCCATCATTTACCCCTGTGAGTGACCTAAGTTTGCCGCTCGGGTAATGCTGTTTTAAGGCTTTGTTAAAAAAAACAATGTTGCATGTATGAGAGATAAAAGGTGCCTCAAGGATGTAGCCAGTTCTTAAAATGTACATCTGTGTAAAAAAACCACGATCATGCTTTTAATGGTACATGTTGTTTTATTATAACAGAAGAGTTCTCAATCAGTTTCTGGTAGATTCATTTCCACTTAATCAAAGTAACTCAAGTGAGTTCTTTTGCAAGTTAGTATTAATTTGTTGCATTCTGTGCTCCTAGAGTGGAGAGTAGGACTGAATTATTACGCAACAAGGTAGTTCTGCATTAGATTAATATAATTATTTCTTTTGTTTTTGTATAGAGGCACGGAATGTTTTGCCTGACAATTTTGGACAAATGTTTATGTAATTCTGTGTTGTTTCTCTCAATAATATGAGAAAGTGTTTGTTGTAAAGCTGAGGCAAGAGCCTTCAAGCTACAATTGTAATAATACTGAATAAATGTAGTGTTGTAAGCTGAAAATCATTGAATTGTGTATATCTTAAATTTAGATTGAACCAGAAAAAAGGATTCCAGATTTCTTCCCGTTCCCGAATGCACTTTCAAAGCTAGAAAGTTGTATGTAATCTTGCAGAAATCCAAGCCTAGGGTTTTTATGTTAGGCCCGCTCCAATCCTTTAAGTTTTCCAGGTCATTATGAGTGAAAAATAAATAAAAAAGATATTAAAAAAATTTTTTCTTTGTTGCATTTTCATTAGTAATTGGCGACCGTGTATATTTATCAGGTAATACTCGCCTTTGTTTATAACAATATGACTGTCAATCTATTATGGATTAAACATCAAGGCTTCAAAAACGAAGTACATGAGATGTAAGGCCAAAATTATCCAATTAACTCCAATTCACATTACTAACAAAGCCTATGAAGAAGTGAGCTCTTAAAAGTATCTGGAAGCAAGTTTTAATTGCAACAATAATGTAGAATAAGAAACTAAAGCAATAATAATAGCAGGAAACAGATATACAAAAAGATAAAAACATTAAATTTTATCAAAGCCATGAGATTAAGTTGGTTTGGTCATCTTAATAGGAGGTCGGATGACAATAGTGAACAAGATCTTTTGCTGGAATCTAGTGAGTCCAGAAGAGATGGCCTAAAAATAGATGATGTTGTCAAAGACATCAGGAAAATGAAGATTGAAAATTGGATCAAGCACTCAAGAATAGAGAAAAATGGAAAAGGATATTGAACAGGCCAAGACTTCACTTGAAGGTAGTAGAGCTTTAAAATAATTGTGAAATAATTTACTTTTGTGAACAAAAGTGAGTCAATGGTCAGCTGATTCAAGGCTACTTCAAGCTACACAATTTTCACCCTTGTATGTCTACATAGATATTCGCAGAACTGAACGCACTGAACAACTAAACGCTCTTTCAATCTATTATTTTGATTCTTCAAAATTACACATGTGGGTATGTTTTGAATATCTCTCAGGCCTTAGTATTTACAGTACTGCTTTTTTAGTACATTATTGCCTTAGTGAGGAGTATACACACTTCAATTGATTATTTATGAAGTTTCTCAAAAAGTTAAAACATCCTCTAAAAAGTAACTCATTATTGCACGTTTTTAGGAATATTCATACCCACAAATTCTATAGAATAGCTGCAATCTTTTCAATTAAAATTTGCATATAGAATCATGTTTTACTCTACTGTAGTATTCTTGAAGTCATATTTCAATTCTGCTATTACGGGACCTAAAATTTGCATGAAATAACAGAAATTTTAAATCAAAATTGTAGTTTAATATTTTAATAAAATCAGTTGAAAATGAATCCAATTTTTTTATTGTATTGTCCAAAGAATGCTTATAAAAATGGTCAATTTTCATTATTTTGTGCAGTTACAAAACATTTGTAAGAAAGCAAAAGTTACCAAATATCGAAGATCTAGTTTAGTATTAGTTTTTCAAAAAGTTTAGGTAAAGTGGGTAAAAGAGTAAGGTGACATTACCTAAATGGATGTTCTTTTTTCCTGTTTACAAATGGGAAGAATTACTCCAGTTTCTCAAGTAATGGACAAGTATCAGAAACTAAGAGTGTGTCAAATATTGCTGTGATTCCCCAAATTATTTTGATATGCTTCAATCAGTGGCAGCTTGTAAGATACTGCCAGTGTGCCATGGCACCACCAACGAAAAGGAAGGAAAATAAATGTTTCCCCACAAATGTATGAATAAACATATATAATATTAGCTGACAGCCATGGTAGGAACATGTCCTCCAAATTGAGAGAGCTTCTTCCCTCCAAATACGCAGTCACAGGCATTTTAAGCCTAATGCTCGTTTGGCAGACATGACTAGCGACTTGGAAACACTTACACAGCACTTTACAACCCGGGACACAGTCGTTATAATAGGTGGGCAGAATGATATTAACCATGGCAGCCAACTAGAGCCAAGCCAACAGATACAAAAAATTCAAAAGGTTGCCCAGCAAACAAACGTAATTATGACCACTCTGCCCCCCTGGCACAACAACACCCTTGTTAACAACGAGATTAAAAAAACCAACAACAAACTCACACATCATCTGAGAGACACACAAATTACATTATTGAACTTAGACTTTCTCTCAGAGACTCTATTAACCCGGCATGGTCTCCACCTGAGACAAGCTGGCAAACACGCACTAGGATGTAAGCTAGCACACACATCCTAGAGGCTCCTTCAGTGTCAGCACCATCTCCCGCACCCTCTACACCTCCACCAACTCCTACTCCCTCTACACCAGTCCTTACTCCCTCCACACCAACCCCTACTCCATCCACTCCAGTCCTTGCTCCCTCCACTCCAGCCCGTTCTCCTACTGTTTCTAATTCAGCCGCCAACCCTCCCATCTCCCAAAACTCTCCCTCAAAACCCTCTCGATCCATATCCTACAACCTACGCGCTGTTCCAAAACCTATCCAGCACCTGGACCTATAGCTAACAACCACCTCTACACCAGTCACCACTGAAAAACACAGCACCTTTAAGATTCTACATCAGAACATTCGATCCTTAAAAAACAAAATTCATGAACTAGAAATTATGCTAACATACCACATAAAACACACTAATGCAATCTGTATAACTGAACACTGGCTTACGGAGGATCAAATAAAAATGACACAAATACCGGGTTTCTACTTGGCTGGTTACTTCTGTCGTAGGGACAAACGCACCAATATCAATCATACGTATGGAGGTACATGCATATATCTGCCAACAATTGTGAATCCAAACAAGTAAATGAATTCAAACAAATAACATGTGACTCAGACATAGAATGTTCAATTGTAGAAATTCCAAAGCTGAACATCTTCCTCCTAAGCATTTACCGAGCACCTGATGGAAATCTTCAAATTTTCTTAAAAAACTTAGAATTAATCTTGGATAAATTAACAAAGCGGGCTCATTACTCTATCATAATCTGTGTGATATTAACATTAACTTCCTACCAACAGCTAATAACACTCATGAAAAAGAAAGAATTAAACTAATAAACTTAGTACGCTCCTATAATCTAGATGCAGTAATAGACACACCAACCAGGCAAACAAAGGACTCCCAAACAGCAATAGACCAAATCCTTTTAGACAAAACAAAACACACATACACAGTCACCACTAATGATACAGGGCTCAGTGACCACAATGCTCAATTACTTACTCTTAAAATAAATTCCACCTCACCTAAAGTGAACCTAATAAAGGAGTCTAGGAAGTATAATGAAAAAAACTTAAACAAGCTCATCCAACTACTAACTAATGAATCATGGCCAGGGGTATATGAAATAGATGACATCAACCTAAAGTTTAACACTTTCTTTAATACAATCAAACACTATTTCAACATCACACATCCACTACAGTATCACAAAACAAATAACACACAAAACAGCAAAGCATGGATAACAAAAGGTATTAAAATTTCTTGTGAAAGAAAAAGAGAGCTTTATACACTCACAAAAGAACACTCGTGCAATCATCAAATAGTAAACTACTATAAGCAATATACAGCTATACTCAAAAAAGTTATAATAAAGGCCAAACAAGTGTCAAATGATGAATACATAAAAAAATCCAAAAATAAAACAAAAGCTATGTGGAATATTGTAAAAAAAACATTACCAGCAAATAACAAAACACAAAATGTTGAACTAGTCCATGAAAACAGAAGAATAACAAACCCTAATGAAACAGCCAATATATTCAACAAACACTTCTCTGAGATTGCTGGTATACTACTACAAACAAGAAAACCAAACACTACGCCTCTACAACCACCACCTTTCTTTAAAAACTCGCTTTCTAGCATGTACATCACAGAAACAACAGAGAAGGAAATACTTCAAATTATAAACAAAATGCAAAATAAACAATCCGCTGGGATAGACAACATTCCTGACTTCTTAATAAAAAAGATTGCTCCATATATCATCAAACCATTAACATATTTATACAACCAATCACTAACTCTTGGCTCCTTCCCAAACATATTTAAAACTGCAGTAATTAAACCTATACACAAAAAGGTAACAAGCAAGATGTAATGAATTATAGACCAATTTCACTCTTGTCAGGCTTTTCAAAATATTAGAAAAGCTCTTCTATGAAAGGTTAAAAGCTACTTGATACACTGTAACATTATCACTGACTCACAACATGGATTCAGGGAAAATCATTCAACTGAAACTGCTTTATTCACCTTTGTAAATGAAATCCTCATGGCATTAGAACAAAAAGAAATTCCTGTTGGTCTCTTTCTTGACCTGTCAAAAGCCTTTGACACGATAGATCACAGTATTCTATTGTCAAAATTAGAATCTTATGGAATCCGAGGAATTGCTTACAAGTGGATAAAATCATATCTATCAGACAGAAAACAAATAGTAGTATTACCTTACCAAAAAGACAACAAAATAAATAATCATCACTCTGAGCCAAGGGATGTGACAAATGGGGTCCCGCAAGGATCCACACTAGGCCCGATTTTATTTCTTATGTTTGTAAATGACCTGCCATCAATAATGGAAAACAACACAACCGTACTTTTTGCTGATGACACTAATATAATATTCAAAGAAAGAACAACCAAAGCTTTGCAAGACAAAGCCAATCCAGCCATCGACAAACTAATACAATGGATCCACCACAACAAACTAATCCTAAAAACACAGCAACCTCAAATGGAACTCACACCTAGAAGATATTAATTCAAAATTGAGCAAACTTAATTATGCTCTCAGAATAATAATAAGAAACAGCACCATTGAGACAGCACTAACAGTGTACTTTGCAAATGTGCACTCTATTCTCAAATACGGGATAATAATATGGGGCCAAGCACCAGAGGCTAAACAAACATTCAAAATACAAAGAGAATCATTCGAACAATGACAAATACAAAAGAACAGAGTCCTGCAGACCTCAATTCAAAAACTTAACATACTACCACTGCCTTGTATATTCATTTATGAAGTTATCATGTTTGTAAAGAAAATCTACTAAACAATGACACACTTTACAAATTTAACTCAAGTTTACATTCCTATAACACAAGGCAAGCATGTAACCTTCATCAACCAATGTGTACAAGCACATTATACCAAAAGGGTACATTCTCTTCAGGTATACAGTTCTTCAACAAATTACCAATACATCTGAGAAACACAACAGGCTTACACAACTTCAAGAATAAACTCAAACACTTCCTTGTGGAAAAACTTTTTTATAGCGTTCAGGAATACCTCAATGACTAATATGTCCAATGTGATTTCAGGTGCTGCAGTAGGACTAGGTGTAGAAATAGAAAAAACCTGGCCATAACCTGCCTCCTCCTCCCCACCATTTCAAGATTTAATCAAGGAATATGCTAATACTGTTAAATGATATGTAGCTGTTACCATAATTGATACCATGTATTAGCATTGCCATTATTTTAATTTAAAAATGTTATCTATTATTATTATTAATATAATTATTATTGTTATTATTATAAGTAGTAGCAGTAAAATCATTATTCCAAGTAAATGTTATTTTGAACAATGAAACTACAAATCTTGAAATGTTAAATTATTTTAAATTAAATTAAGTTAAATGTTTATCTACTTTGCTGTTAAAAATAATTATCTACTTGAAACAAATCTTGAAATGTTAAATTATTTTAAATTAAATTAAGTTAACTTCACTCGCTGCACCCAAGAAGATGCATGCAATTGTACTCGCTCCATATACAACATATTTGACTCATCATACACGATTGTAATTGTATTTGTGACTCAATAAATATTATTATTATTATTAATATTATTATTAATATTATTATTAATATTATTATTATTATTATTATTATTATTATTATTATTAATAAAATATCACTTCTTCAAAATGTTATTCTTTATAGTAATTCATTTGAACAAGCGTGTAGTCATTCGATGCTCTATCAATATTCTCTTCAAACACACAGAGCGTAATGCTATCTGTCAGCTTCCTCCTGAACCTCTGAGCCACCTACGGATTGGCCCCATGTCTGCCCGTTTAACTCTGTATAAAGAATGCTGAATCGGTTTCTGTGTGTCTCTTATGTATCTCACGGTGCCATGGAAAAGTGGCATAGTAGTTCACGTTCTGCTCCACAGAGTGCGTCAGTAGCTCTTATCTTCATCGAGCAGACCATCTCTCGCTTACAATGACCCCAATGCCCTGGTGTTTCACACATGGAGAGGCAGCATACACCGAGGGTGTAAGACGAACTCAGGAAGCCTTGATTTCTTGAGATTACTGTGGGTGCTCTAGCTTTGAGGCTGAGAATTTTTATTTGCTCTTATTTTTTTGGTTTGTTTTCAGTTTAATCTTCATTATAAATTAATAAATATGATCACTGAAAAATTAAATTTTGTTGTCGCATTATTAACTGGCATCACCAACAGAATTCTGTTCGGGCCGCCACTGGTTTCATTACTTTGAGAATTGACTGTGCCAGTGGAATCCCCAATGCAAATGTATACTCCATACAAACGCACCACATTCCTGACACTGACTATCTCTTTATTTTTGTCAGCACCTTGTAATCATTATCTGTGCACCAAAAGAAGTTCACATGATCCTCACATTGTCATTCATACATCTTTATCCATCATAACCAGGTACTCCTAACATTAGCTATATTTTAGTCTTGAGTAGTTACAAATATTAACATCATGCTGCCATGCATCCGGCGATTTTCATTCTTTCAAAGAATCGTTAACAACATTCTAAGAAGAACGCCCTTTTTAGGGCAAGCTTTAACCCGTCACCATCCAATGCTTCCTTATATTCAAAATCAACCTGTAAATGTTCATGACAGTTCTACCTTTGTTTCTTCAATAAAGACTCCTTCTTGCATCTCCACTGGCTCAATAAACACGGCTTCCGATGGCTCCAACTCCTCCTGCACAGAAGAATGAAAATATGTCATATAACAATTAAACTAATGGTGCTACAACAGCACACAATACTTTCTCGTATAATTAATGTCAACTAAAAAATACCGTAATGTTGCACGTTACATCCTAATACTAACACATAACCCCTGTTTCTCCCACTGTTAGAAAAATATACCTTTCCTTCAGATTATTCCATAATACCAACTTTTTTCTTCTTTCTTCACCCTGTGTCACATTCATTACATAACTCACACTAAGGTTGAGGATAACACAAAAAACAAAAATTAGACCCGGGTTTGAATTTTAACAACTTACTTCTGTTTCACTGAATTAAAAATTTGTTGCTCCCTTGTAGTTGCATTATGAATTGTTCCCCTTTTAATTACAAAAGGATTTGCATTTCCCAATGTTTTTCTTAAAATTAAAAAATAAAAATAAATATAAAATATAATATAAAAATTATTTTACAGTTTTAACATAGATGAACAGAACATACTCACATCATCTTTATCATTTTCTTCTTTTATTGAATGTTGTAGAGCTCCAGGTTCATCTTTTGCCTGAAAGAAAAAAAATTGCTCATTAAAATTATAGCTGCCCATAGAGAACCTTCTAAAATCGTCTCAACTTGAAGTGTGGTGATAAAGTTACTGAAACTTTCTTTCCATAACAAGCATAAAAAAAAAGAAGAAAACATATTTAATAACTGAATTCATGACCACATCTTTTCCAATGATCATTTCACAAACCAGTATTACATTTTTTTTTATGTAACCTGTCGGTGCCCTCTATTCTGATGATCATTTCAATCAGAAGATTCATAATTCGTAATTTGAAAGTAAATTTAATTTGTTTAATTGTAATCTTTAAATGATGTAATCACCCTGTTAAAACTTTAGCATTTTTGAGTAATAACATTACGAAGGTAAAGTTTCAGTATAGTATGCATTTCCCCTAAATTTAAATTTGACCATCTTCAACATATCCCGTTACAATCCAAAGTGCAGATTTATAACTAACATTTAATAAAAAAAAGCAGGCTAGAGTTAATCTCATTGTAACATAAGAAACCCAGATATCGTAAGATTGCATGTTGGTTATAATATTAATTAAACGCGGCATACGATATAATTGGTGTGCAAGTAATGTTAATTACCAACCCTATAAATAATCCTGGGCATTACTAAGAAATGGCCTCCGGAGCCCAGCACTTAAAATTTGATTTTTTCAATGCTTCTGATGGTTTTGAGTAGTAAGTAGTAAAGTCATACAACTACTTCAGTTTTCATGTGATAGTCCCCCCCCTTTTTTTTTGTTAGGTGACTTAGGAAGAAAAAAATATGTTTTAATTACTAATGCAACATAATCTTATAAGGAGGTAACAAAATCATAATAAATGTTCATCACTCAAATCATTAATGAAGCTGATAATATCTTTATATCTAGCAGAGCTATGTTTCTACCATCAGGTTTGGATATGTCCTCCTTTCCCTTTTGTTTCTTTCTCCTGTTTTTATTTTCATTCATTGATAAATATTCTTTGGAAGTAATAATATAAGTTTTTGACAAGCTTTTTACCAGCCGTTTCAGGTTTTTTATCTTTCTTTCAAATGTCTAATAACAATTATGGTAATTAATGTACTTGGGGTAAATGGGTCCGGGGCAAGCCCAGTAACCCCATTTTAAAAATATTTTGGGGGTAACTGGGCCATCCACTCAAGCTTATCATTTAAAATAGAACAGGTGCTAGCAGTAACATTTTAGGGTTCTATTAAGATTTCAATACATGCTGAATTAACTATAATATTGATAACACTTACAGCAAACTTGTAGATAACCTCAAAATAACACCATGTTGTTATGGACATTTTCACTACAAAACTCAAAAAATGTATACACAAAGTCCACAACACTCAAACACAAGGCACAATGTTTAAGGAAGGCAGCATTGTCCTTCAATGCTGCCTATTGCTTAAAGTGAAATTCTCGTCACAAGTTTTATGGGAAAAACCTATGGCCCATTTATCCCCTGGGCCCAGATACCCCAACTTGCCTTATATTATTTTTTGAACTGATCTAGATATTTTAATGACTAATACAAATGATTTAAAAATATTCCTGCCTCCTAATTATTTTTCATAACAAAAGGTATTCACCTTTACATAAAAATAAAATGTTAAATACAAATTCTTCAGTATTATTCTTCACACACTGAATTCATTACAATGTGCTCTAATTGGAAAATAGAAATATGTTTACAAACCTGTCTTGTACTATTGACAGGGACAACTTCACAATCCAGTACTTTTCAATTTTTTTAATTATATGCACATGCTGATGTACTCACTGCTCTTAATCACTCTTTTAATTACTTAAATGGAAACGCACAAACTTCATTTCGTTCCTTTTGCCCAACACCCAAACAACAAATTACTTTTGCTTTGGTTTCCCTCATTTCTGAAATATAAAATAGTTGCTGAAATAAAAATGTTTTTGAATCTAAATTATGCCAACATTGGTATTATTCTTGTGAACTACAGAGAAAAAAATAGTTTGTAATAGTAGAAAAAAAAGTTGTATCCTTTTTAATCATCCAATAATTCTGTTCCTGCTACCAAAAACATTGAGATGGGATTTTTTTTTTTTTTTTATTTTTTTTATTTTTGACACTTGTAAGTGTCGATCTGATTCTGCCCAACTTTAGATCAAAGATTTTATTGAATGCTTTCAAAAAATTGATAATATTTTATTTTATAATTGGAATCTTCGAGTCATGATAATGGAAAAAAAGTTATTATTTTGCATTAATCTATTTTGGTAACTGGATTATCTACACCAAGAAATACAAACTTTCCCAATTTCATTGGAATTTAATCTGCCTGTACAAACTATAATAATTGAAGATGTTTCTCTTGAAAATAAGGAACAATTTGTGACAATACAATCATTTTGAAAAAAAGCTGGCAAGTAGGTCTCCAATTTCTGATTGAAGAACTCTCTACACTACTTAGTTCACTTAAAATGTGTTGCACTTGAAATATATGTAACAGATCACTTCCACTTTCATGAACTCTTTTTAATTCTCGTGCCCTTAAAAAAGTACATGGTTTTTGTTTAAATTGATAGTCATTATATTTACCTCTCTTTAAAGTTCTAAAACGCATGAAGAAACACATTAAATACACAAAAACTATTTACCTCTTCTATTTTGACAATATTTTCCGCTAAAAGATCTACATCCCCCATCGCAGTCAGAACCTGGACCCCACTCCACGCTATATTGCGGTTATTACTAGTGGGCGGACACTGTCGTGTAAACAGACCGTCGTGTAACCAAGTTCTTCCAAGTAGTTGCAGTGACATTCGTATGGGTCGCGGTAGTCGCATACGGAAAGCGTTTTACTCTTTGCCATTGAGTTAGAACGTATGATGCATATGCTTCGTAGGAAATGAATAATTATTATTTATATATTGCTTTTCGGAAGGGCAAGGGTAACTTGTAAATTAAAAAACATTTTTTCAAACGAAAAAAAATTTTTTTTTTTCTTTTCCACTACAAAATTAAATATGGAAGTTTAAATCATACAGTATAAAATGATTCTAAAACAAAATAATAAATTTACAAATTTACACTCTGAAAATTAAAAACTTGAAAATATAATAAAAATAAATATCACAGAACCAACCAACATTTATTATTTACATTACAAATTTAACAAAATTAGTTCAAAACTTAAAAAAATCAAAGCATTGACAAACTTGAAATCTTAAAAAACAATTAAACAAGACTGAACTCAAAATTGCAGAGAAATAAGTTACAACAAAGTTTTTAAAAAAAAAAAAATCACAACAATAAAAGGAGACTAAAATTAATATCAATAATTAACCACACTCTTGAAAATGCTATTGAACTAATTGGTAACATTTTGAAAGTTGTCATTGATTATCATTAAAGAAGAAATAAGTCTGTCAGTTTTTCTGAATATTTTGCAGGCCCCATTATCTGCATAAATTTATCAAAGAACACAAAAGTTGCAAGAAACAATTAGGAAAATAAATATTATGTAGACCAATAGTGTCAAGCTTTCAACATGTTTCAACTCTAAATATAACATTCTCTTGATGACACTACTGTCATTAACTGGATAAGAAGTTCTTGCATTGTTTGGTATAAGAATCAAGAGAGGCCTGAGAGTAGGCCACGTACCACATAATTTCCAGCAAGCAAGCAGAAGAAACTAAATGAAAACTAAAATACATGTTTTAAAAAATAAAAAACTAATATACAAATACAAACAATGGTGTGAGATCTTCCTGCAATCGAACCGAATACTCATTAACAAAGATGTTATAACAGGTAATGTGAGCAAAGAAAACATGGGACTACAAAGATTATTTAAATAGGTGTATCTTTATAATGTTGGAATAAGATCTTTGCTACAAGAATTCATGTTTAAAACTGAAGACTTTCCTACTTTTATTAACACTTTTTACAAATGTGTAATTCATTTTGGTCCTCATAACTTAACAATGACAACAACAACAGATGTCTCCACTTTTGTGACCTAAGAGATCTCACTTCAAAATATGAATGTAACACTTAAAACAAACAAAAATTAAAAACTTGCTGGAAATTATTTTTTTTGGATTTGTCATTCTTGCAGCATCTCTGATACAACTATTTACTTTAAAACAAAATTTCTGAATTGCAAAATCAATGATAAAATTTAAAATTGCTTCATATAATTCATCTTTATGTATGCTGCAAGAAAGATCTTGAAGAGGAATAGCCTTGGCATAAGTCTTCAACTCCTCAGACTAGTGTGGTTTGTACCCATTCTTCTGTAATTGTTGAAGTGTCGAAAAAAAAATTTTAAACATGTCCGAAGCTAAAGTAGAATTTAAAATGGTACCCTTACCACACATCGTGTTGTTCAAGGAAGGTTCTGAATGGGTACGAAGGAAAATACTTTGGAAACATTGAAAACAAGAAGAGGGGAAATGGTAATTTGAACATTTTCGAAGAAAAGAAATCAGTAAATTTTGGGCAGAACCAAATAACACTTCTGTGGTTTCATTTCAGAGTTTATCACCCAATCAGTGCAAGCTTCAACCTCCTCGCTCACTGAACAAAGTGAAGCTAAAGAAGTTGAAGAATGTCCATTCCTCAATAAAGTTGCCAATGAATGAACAGGCTCACAACTGGCAGATTTGGAGTTCATCTAATCTGTGAGTAGGGCAATATTGTTGTGTAAAACATTACCTTTCTTAATTGGTATATTGATTGCAAAACAATTTAGGATTAAAATTTTGAAAATATCCACAAAGAGTCTTGAAGTGGGATGAGTGTTACAGCTTCCCTGCTGCCTAACAGTACCAAAAAATTTTCTAAAGGATCTTGATTAAGATTTCTAGTTTTAATACTTGTCACTCCCAGTTCCCTCACTTTCTTCCAAAGGGACTCGATAGCAATAATATTTCTTTGCCAAAATTCAAAACATTGACTTTGAGGCTTTTTGCTAGAAGGCCATACCACAAATTTCCAATCTTTAAGACTTCTACGCAATGTACTCCAAATAAAATGATGTTTAGAATTTTGAGTGACAAGAGTTATCAATTCAATTACTGAAGAAGCATTAAAAGTATCAAAAAGTTTATCAAGTATAAAAATGAATTCTGCCGGATTTTCAGCAAATTTATTTCCAGTTTTTTGGGCATAGTAGCTCAATTCACGGGAAACTTTATGACTAAACAAATGTGCAGCTAATTTTACTCTCATCATTTCTTTAGAATTTGGAAGAAGATGACAATCACTAATTTTTAATGGATACATCTCAGACATTTTCTGCTTTTTCTCATACTCTTTCAAAACATCAAATTTGGCAATTTTGATTTGATTATCATCCCACCCTTTGAATTGAATGTCAAATTCACAGAAGTTATTTCTCAAAATCTTGAGAAGATGAGGTGGATCTGCAAAAACAAAAATTTTTTCATTCCCAATTTTGATAACTGGATCGTCTCTTTCAGGCATGGTTTTTGTGGCCAGTTCTTTAAAAGCCAAAACATTAGCTAATGCCAGATCAGAAACAATGTCCACTATTTTACATCCAATGCCCTGTAATTCAACTACAGTTTTTTTTATTGCATTTTCTAGATTTCCTTTGCTAATGGCCTGACCCAAATAGAAAGCAACAGGTTGCTTCCATTCAGATATCAGACCACACAATGAAAACTAGAGAATGGTTAGCAAAAGACGGATGGCGACTCCCTCCCAAATCTTGGTAACCCAAAATATGATCCTGAATAGGATAATTTAATTAAATAAGGATAATTTTGGACATTACTTATCAATTTCCAACATGGTAGAGAGTTGCTTAACCATGCTATTAAGCACAGTCTTGGAAATGACTGTGGTTAAAGGAACACTCTGACGAATGCAGGTCAGAATTTTGGACGATGGTAAGGTAAATGCATGTCTGAGCAGCTGATAGGTTTTAGCACTTCCCTGAATAGTCAGATGAAGAGCCTTAATACTGTCTGAATACCACCTACAATTATTGGAAATGGTGGAATTTAGTTGATGAGATTGAAAAATTTCATTAGACATGTCAACAACATGGCTGTTCTCATGAGACACATTTTGTGTCTGCAAAAAGGACATATCCAAGCGTTTCCTCGTCTGCCTCAAATATTTACCTTTAAAATATTTTGCTACCTGAAATTTTTTGTAACTGCGAGGGGAAATAATTTGTCCTTTACGATAACCCATTAATCTTTTCAAATTGTATTTTCTAGAGCCAAACTTAAATTTGGAAAGAGCCCCTCCCAGTGGTGTGTCTGGTGTACCCAAAGAAGATTGTACCTGACTACTGTTGGTGCCATGACTTTCCTCTTCAAATGTGTCCATTTGTAAATGATCTTCTGCATCTGCCACCATTAGGTCACCTGGAAAAATTATAGCATCAATTGTATAGTAAAAGCCATTAGAAAAATGAAGTTTGATATCTGAAAAAAAATTGATATGTTCAATGGGAATGGTATGTTGTTTGAAAAGAAATTAAAGATAATTAAATACTAATTTACCTGAATGAGTACTCTCACATTGAGTTGAGAGGACTTCCCTGAAGGCACCTGGACCGCTTGGTGGATCTGCAATTAAGAAATAATGACACTTGTAAGTTTGATCCATTGCTTTTGAATTATAAGTTTTGTTCTGCATATATACTAGCATTGCAAGAAAGGTTAGCAACACTGTTGTAATAAGAAAGAAATGATACTTGTTTCTAAATTCTATTCACTAAAGTATTGTTGTAATTTTTGCAGTAAACTTATTTATGATAAAAATTCTCAATTGTTGCAATTCTGCATATTCATTTTTTTTTTTTTTTTTTTTTTTTAAAGATGGTTGCAGTGGTATCTTAAAGCACAGAGCATAAATTGCAATTTTCTCCCTCTCTCCTTAAAATAATGTTATTTCATGACTTGAAAACTTACATTTGGAAGGAACAGTCCCAGCCACTAAGTGGACAAGGAACTGTTCTTTGTGTCTTCGGTTGTAGTCACTCTCTTGATAATGATGAGAGCACAAGGTGGCCCTTTTCCAATTATCATTAGGCAATTCTGATATTGGTGGAAGATGCAGAAATGAGAGCCAGTTATTAGTAACAGTGCTGATTGAAAATTTTTGGGGTACGCGGTGGAAATTTTATTTTAATAAAATTAATTTTCTTCTACAATTTCAATACTGCTGCCATTAAATTTATTAATATCTTGTATAAATTGAATGTAATGATAAGCACTGCTGCACCATTTACTGTCTGGATGTAAATTACAACTTGGCATTCTCTCTGAGAGTTGCTAAGAAACGGAATTGTGGGAATTCTGATTGGATGTTGTTGACGTTCTTATAAGAAGAAATAAAAGAGGTCATCTTCGTCAACATATCAGCTTTATTAAGATAGCCGGCTTTGCCGTCATCGTCAGTCTACAGAATACAGAAAGATACAAAATTTTGTATCTTTCTGTATTCTGTAGACTGACGATGACGGCAAAGCCGTCGAAAGCCGGCTATCTTAATAAAGCTGGTATGTTGACAAAGATGACCTCTTTTATTTCTTCTAATAAGAAACGGAAGTTTTACCACAATGTCAGCCTTCATGCAGCTCGATGCGTGCATTTTGCAAATGTACATTCCCGCCTGAGATATGGCATAATATTCTGGGGAAGCTCATCCTTTAGTGCCCAGGCATTTAGATTGCAAAAGAAAATTATCCGAATAATGAAAAAATCCCATCCACGTGATCACGGCAAGCCTTTATTCATTGACCTAGGAATCTTACCATTGCCTTGCTTATTTATTTACAAGTCTGTAGTATTTGTCAAAACTGACTTAACGGTGGGAACATATTTTCATGTAATACTGATATTTATAGTTACAACACTCAACGTAGAAATAACGTTCATCAAATGTCAGTATCAACAGCTCACTACAAGAAATCCACATACAATACATGTACGTTACATTCCAACGCATTGCCAGATGAAATTGAACAATTAAAATTGATACACAAATGTAAGTTAAAAGGAAAATATTTTCTGCTGCAAAACTTTTTCTATACAATTAGATACTATACTGATCGTCAAAAAAGAAAAATAATGTTTACTTTAACAAAACATTGATATAGTATAATGAATTAGTTTACATTTGCATTATATATTTTTTTTAAAATACTTAATATGCCTGTAACAAGTTATGTTCTTCAGCTTCCTGGGCAATGAACTTAATCTCGATCTTTTTTTTTTCAGTTTCCCTGATCCATTGAGCAAATTATGAGATGGCTTCTTGATTTGCTTCTGGACGTAAATGGCTTCACTAGGCGCACGTTTTGTTGAACTTTCTTTTTGCTTGTGGTGGTAGTAGAGCTTAGGGTGAGTTTCTATTTTGGTAGCAAGATAGAAAAATCAAATCTGTTCGTTCGTTTACCGTTATAAAAAGGTTTTCTATAATTGGCTACGAAAATATCTAGTTTTTGAAATGTTAATCTCTTGCTTTGTAAATTTATTATTATTATTATTATTATTATTATTATTATTATTATTATTATTATTATTATTATTTTGTTTTTCATCTTTCAACTAATAATAGTTAAATTGTTAAGAAGGGATTCTGAAACTCAAGAAATCGTGCGCAGATGATTTTCTCCCTCATACGTCACATACAGTTTTTGACTAAATAAAAAAATAATATATCATTATTGTTGCTGATTCAATTTTAATCGATTTGTGTTACTTGCTTTTATTGTATTATTTGTCAGCCAGAGTTACCTGCGCTTCTTGAATACACGAGCTACCTGAATATCGTACAATTCTTACTGAAATGTAAATCGACTTGCCTCCTGGACGATACATTCAAAAATACCGCATATCGTCTACTTGATGGAGAGTATGTTACGTCACAGCCGCCACCACAGTATAGTATGTCATAGTCATGTCGCCAGCCGTAGGAGGGCAGCACTTCAGCTTGCCACACTATTCATCCATGCTCACGAGCAGCCCACATTCATCAGCTGTCCTGTTCGGGACCTGTTGTGGGTCTCTGTGATAATTAGTTTTCACGGGAAAATATATTGTCAAATTGAGTTGAACCAGTGCGCTATAAATTTTCTTTATTACATGGACCAAATAAAAATATTGTCGGAGAGTTTAATTAAAATAGAAAACGTAAGTTTTATTTTTGAAACAAATATCTTTCTTCAAAATGTATTTATAAAGGAGTAAGCATTTCTGTCTTTAACGTTTCTAAATTTAAAATAATTATAATAAAAAACCATTAGCTTTAAGTAAATATATTCAAGAGTTTTATTAGCCCACACAATCAACATGCAGTTGTAATTATTCTACTATTTAGTGGTTACTTTTACTCAAAATGTGTTGACCTACTAACATTGCATTGGAAAAGTAATGAATAGCGGATTCACGACTAGATGTGGGTGCAGCAAGTTTACTGAAAGTGTCTGCCTCTTTCAGGTAAAACCGGAACCTGATGATCCTGAAGAGGGAGCATACAGTTTCACAGTGAGTTGATTGTTTATTCTCATTACAGTTATTAAATGTTAAAAGTTGAAGGTGAAGTTAATAATTTTTCCAGACATTCGGGAATTTAGGAAAGACATCTGAATGAGTAAAAATATTTTTTTTGTGTAAAGAAGATATACTAAGCGTTTTTATCTAGTTTTTTGCTCAAAATAGGTGGCCTGTATAAACAGATGTGGCCCTAATTGTGAGGATGTAAATTAATGTTTTGTTGAGTACTCTTCAATCCTTTGATTGAAAAGTAGTGCTTTAATTTTGGAATACAATTGGATTGAAAGCATATAATTTGTCATTGAGGAAATCTTAATTTTTGAGCAGTTTTTGTGAAAATATTCCATTGTGAGCTTTTCTTTTTATGTGTGTTTAATTTTAAAAGTTATGATGAAGTAGATTTTCTTGCTCTTAATGAGGCCACTTATTTTAAAATGTCCACAATTTCTTTTTCTATGTCTTTTGTCATGCTCACCTGATTGTGGTTATGACATAATTAAGAGTTGCTATATACTAACCTTCCCTAAATTTTTATTTTCTTTGCTTAAATAGGCATACGATAATGGTTGCCACTAAATAGTTGCTGTTTCTGTAATGAAAAAGGTCTAATGCAATATAGTTTTTTGTTCATAGACTTGCACAATTTTAAAGCAGTGTCATTTAAAATTGTATGGATTAACAAATTACTAATTCTCATTAAATTCAAATTAATAGAACTAAGAAAAAATCTATGAAATTTGAGAATAATAATTGATAAATTGAGAATAATAAAATTACTACTGTTAATAATAATAATAATAATAATAATAATAATAATAATAAAAGATAGGAAGTTAATGAATTTCGTTACGTACATGTTAAGTATTAATAATAAAATGATATTATAACAATGTGTTTATTTCATTATAATTATCTGTTCCCTTGAGGGAAAGTGGTCCTTGTAAATCATTGTTTCCAAAGTGAAAATGGGTTCGTAGTGACTGCCAGCTTCTGAACTATGCGTTACAGTATTGTAGGCTCCCTGACTTTGAGATTATACATCCTAATATTGTTAAGAGTTGCGATAGAATTGCACATGAAATTAACTTTTCCTATTATTTTATTGTGAAAGATTGTTTCTATCATTTTAAATAGGTTTCAGGTTTATGTGTTTTTCTAATCGCCCGTGCTAACAACGAATTAGATAAACCAGCAATGCCACAAGCAATATAAATTGTTCCTCTCTTTTATGGTGTAATGAAGTAAAGAATGTAGGAATTCACATAGACCAAAGTTTTCTACTAGGGAAAATTCGCCACAAAGTTTTCACATGCATTTATTCTCTAAAACCCATGTGAGGACTACAAGTGCTCAACATGTGCATAATCCTAATGAGTTCATTTGTAATGCCTCATTTCAATTTCAGTGATTTTTTTTTTGGTTTTTTTTTTTTTTTACTTGCTAAACAACAACTGAAGTTGCAAACCTCACAAAATGCATTCATGCATTTCATGTTCGACTTGTGTAAGTACAATCATATATCTGCTGACTACAAACACATGAAAAATTCTCTCTATCAAAAAAGAAGCATATTACATACCCTCTTTCTTCTCCATAACATTTTGTTGTTCCCATTGCCTTCAATGGCACTTTTAAGATCTTGAAAAGCCCTTATTTCAGAGTGACTATCATCTTCATTATTGCTGGGCATGCCTTGGGACAACACTGTCCTACTGGAAGTCTTACAGTGTCACCATATTTCGAAACTGGAATCCACTATGTATCACTGCATGTTAAGCAAATTAGCAATTTCAGAATATTCAACACTTAATGTAAAGCCTGTAGTAAAAAAGAAATGAGAGATAGAGTACATTTTTGCTTTTTGCAATTGCACTCAATTTTCACAAAGTATGTCATTGCTGCCTTTATTATTTACCATCCATCCCAAATTGTCTTTCCAAAAATATTTTTCCTCGCACTTCTCTCCACATGGCATTAATTCAGGAAGCTAATCTTATTTCTTCTTATACAAGGTTTACAAGAAAACGAATTGGATTACAATATCCAAAGTACATCTTTCCATTATATGTAATAGACTCGTAATGTAAAATGAGATAATTTTACGTTATACAATAACAATAGTATCCAAATGAAGATGTACGATGCTTTTATTAATCTTTCATGTTAGTTTTGTTACCAAGAAAATCAGTTTAGTCGTATGCCTGCATTGTTTTACTGACAGTTTTTGTAGTATTATACTATTGGGCTTCTACATTTATGAATTTACTAATTAAATTAATGTGGTAAAATACTCCAATGTTTTACATAGAAATTATGTACTGTAATGGTCCTAAATTGTTCTCAGTTATGTAGTTGTCTGCAAAAGTATATTATTCACTGTGTGTTTCCTCCTTATCTCCTCACATCATGTTTCATGATCTTCCTCTTCTTGTCCTCTTTCATTAGTTTTTTTTTCTTTCCTTTTTCCTTCTATTGTTGACTTTCAACTGTGATACAATGTTTTTATGTTCGATCTTAAAGCACCATCCTGATTGAGTATTTTTTCGAGTACCGAATCGCATCAGGCATAAGCAAGATTAGTTCCTAGTATTGCATCCCAGATGAAAATGTAAAATGTACTCTCCATATTTTGTTCCTTGTACACAGTTGTGTTCTGTAAATCATGGTCACTAACATTTTGGGCAAAATTAGGATTTTTGATATGTTGTAGCACTCTACTCATTTTTAAGAATATTCCTTACAATGGCTGTCTTTATATTGTAAAACTTTTAAGAATAAACAACTAACGGCAGTGAAATTAATTTTAAGATCGGGCTTCCACAAGTAATTGAATGTAGACGGTAGTCTCATTGAATTTTCTTCTGTCACGTAAAAGGTGAAGGTAGGGCTCCACCTATTCGGCACAGTTGGCACAAGGAGGAGGTTTGTTGCGAGTACAGCACTCTGGCCTCCTTCACCCCAGGATAGATCAGGTGCGTCAAGCTGGAACAGCCAAGTCAGCACACCGACACGAAACATGTCAAATCATTTATTGCTAATTAATTGCCAATTAATTGCCACATTTTTGAATTAATTGCCACGTATTTTCGTGGAGAAAAGGGGTGTGTGCTGGCTTGACGTCAAGCCGCACACCATCAGTTAAATTCGAGGCAGAGCTCATGGAAACCATCCAATCATTTTATTGCTAATTAATTGCCAATTAATTGCCACAATTTGGAATTAATTCACACGTATTTTCAGTCTCAAATAATCAAAGTAACTGTCAAGGGGTATGACGCAACCCGCAACATAATTCAATGCTACTTTGACGTCAAGCCAGCAGTTACGTTCGAGCCAGAGCTCAACGGAAACCATCTAATTATTTATTAATAATTAATTGCCAATTAATTGCCACAATTTGAATTAATTCGCACGAATTTTCAGTCTAAAATAATCAAAGTCAATGTCAGGAGGCATGACCCAACCCACAACATAATAAGAAAATTGTAATATAGAGAAAACAAACGAGCACAATCACATAAAATTAGTGAGACAGTTTCAAGGCATATCGAACAATTGTTTTACTCTATGCATGATTTAATTACCCTCCTTTTATGAGATAATAACTGCGTAGTTATGCTACCACCTACGGCATTCAAATAGATAATGCAAAGGGTACCAAAGAGCACGATATATCTAAAATCTATTAAATAATTAAATACACATTCAATACTAGTTTACTATACTAAAGATAAATTAATAAATGTTGCCGTGTATTATATAAACATTGCTAAAAATGCGTCAGATTTATCGAACCTAGCAGCGTATTCAAATTCAAAAATACAGAGAACAAGCGAGCACAATCCCTCAAATTAGGAACATAGTAAATAGATGTTTAGAAGTATTTTTCTACGGAATACACGATTTAATTGCTCTTGTCATTTATTAACCAATATTTTTTTAAAACTACGTTGTTATTAAACTTAATCGACTTTCGAACAGGAAATGCGACAGTACCAACGAGCACTAATATCTAACATCTATTTAATAATTAAATCCACGTTCAATAATAGTATATTACACTGAAGATAAATTGATAAATGTTGCCGTGAATTATAGAGACATTATTTAAACTGCATCAGAGTTAACGAACTAAGCCAGATATTAAAATTCAAAAATACAGAGAACCAGCGAGCACAATCACATAATTTTAGGAACATAGTTAGTGGATGTTTAGAACTATCTTTTTTTATATACACGATTTAATTACTCTTGTCATTTATTAAATATACATTTTTAAAACTTTTGTTAGAAACCTCATCGAAAATTAAAAAAATAGAGTACCAGGGACAAATTTTTAAAATCTTTTTAAATTTGAACTTAAATACTAGCATTATTCACGAAAGTTAAATTGATAAATGTTCCGTGAATTATATAAATTTGAAATTTTGGGAGTTATCGCAAAAATATTGAAATTCGAAAATACGAACCAACACACAATCAAAAGATTAAAACATCATTAACGGATGTTTAGAACTAATTTTATTCTATACATATTTAATTTCTTTCGTTTTTTAAAAATAATTTTTAAAACTTTGTCTTATAAATTCTTGTTGATTTTCCCAACGGGAAATGAGTACCCCGTGCACTAATATGAAAAATCTTTTAAAATTTTTGCATTTTTTTTTATAAATAAATTGATAAATTTGCCGTGAAATATATAAACATTTTAAAACTCAAGTTATCAAAAACCAGATATTAAAATTAAAATAAAGAACCAGCGAACACAATGACATAAAAATAAAACATAGTTAATGATTTTAATTAATTTTTTTATGTTTTAAATTTTTCATTTAATTAATAATAGTTTTAAATTTTCCTTTTAAAACCCATTCGAACACATTCAAAAAAGGTATGCGAGTTCGAACAAGCACAATATCAAAACCTATTTAATATTTAAATACCATTCAATACTAGTATATTACCTTAAGATAAATTAAAAATTGCCTGAATTATAAAAACTTTTGAAACTGCTAAGTTATCAAACTGGCCGGATATTCAAATTCAAAATACAGAGAAAACGAACTCAATAAAATTAGAACATAGTTATTCAACTTTACTAATTTTTCTTACCGTTTATTTCTTTCGTTTATTAAAAAAAAATTTTTTAAAACATCGTTGTTATAAAATTTTTTGGGTTTTTAACTCAATTCCGAAAAAACCCAAACAGCTTTAATACCAAAAATTTATTTAAAATTGAATGCACATTAATATACTTATTACACTAAATATATATTGAAAAATTTTTCCGTGAAATATAGACATTATTGAATCTCTGGCGTTTCGAACCAACCAGATTAAATTCGAAAATACAGAGAACCCAAAGGCACAATCATAAAATTACAAACATAGTTAAGGGAGGGTTAAACTTTTTTTTTTTATACGATTTAATTTTTCTTTTTTCTAAAATTTTTTTAAAACATCGTTGTTATAAACCTTTTGTTTTCCAACAAATTGCGATAGTAAACGAGCACCAATATCTTAAATTTATTTCATAATTGTGCACATTTAATAGTATTAATTACACTCAAGATAAATTGATAAATGTTCCTTAATTATGTAACATTGAACCCTGGCAGTTGTCGAACCAAAACATATTCAAATTCAAATCAGAGAACCAACAGCACAATCACATAAAATTAGTAACATAGTTAACGGATGTTTATAATTATTTTTTACTCAAACATGTTAATTCCCCGTCTTTTTTTTAAAAAATAATTTTTTAAAACTTCGTTTTATGAAAATTCAAGATATTCTAACAGGAAATGCAAAGTACAAACGTACTAATATTTTTTAAAATTTCAATGCACGTTCAATCTACATATTACTTTAAAGTCATTGGTATCTTGCCGTGAATTATAAAAACATTTGAAACCCTGGAAGTTATCAAACCAAGAATATTCAAATTCAAAATACAAAAGAACCAGGAGCACTCACAAAAAAAAGGAACATAGTTAATAGATATCTAGAATAATTTTTACTCTATCCCGTTTTTATTCCTCCTGTCATTTAATTAATAATTTTTTTTTAAAATTTCTTTTTTATAACCTATCGACACATTCGACAAGATATGCAGATTCCACCACCCGAATATCAAAACCTATTTAATAATTGAAATACAATCAATAGTAGTTTATTACACTTATGATAAATTGATAAATATTGCCTGAATTATATAAACATTATTAAAACTGCATCAAAATTATCGAACTAAGCCTTATATTAAATTCGAAAATACAGAGAACCAACGAAAACAATCACAAAAAATTAAGAACATAGTTAATAGTATTTAGAACTAATTTTTTACTGTATACACGATTAAATTCTCTTGTCGTTTATGAAATATTTTTTTAACGTCTTTGTTATGAAACCTCGATGACATTCAAACAGGAAATCAAAGTACATACGAGCACTAATATCTAAAATTTATTTAATAATTGAATCCCGTTCAATATTGGTATATTACACAAAAATAAATTATAAATTTTTCCCTAATTTACAAAAACATTATTGAATCTCTAGATTATCAGCCCAGATATTAAATTTGAAAATACAGAACCAACGAACCATCACAAAAAATTAAAGAACATATTTAAAGGATGTTTAGAACACTATACACAATTTAATTCTCTTGTTTTTATTACTAATTTTTTTAAAACTTCGTTTTATAAATTTTCTTGACTTTCTAAAGAATTGTGATAAAAAGGCAAAAAAATCAAAAATCTATTTAATAATTGAATCAAGTTCAATACTAGTATATTACACTAATGATAAATTGATAAATGTTTCTGAATTATATAAACATTTTGAAACTGCTTAAGTTATCGAGCCAAGCCAGACATTCAAATTAAAAATACAGAGAACCAGCGGCAAACCCCCTTTAAAATTAGGAGCATAGTTAATAGATTTTGGCCAAATTTTCTTACATTATACAATTTTAATTGCTCTTCATTTATTAAATAAAAAATTTTTTTAAACTTTTTTGTTATGAAACCTCATCGACTTTCAACGGGAAAATCGGGAGAACCAACGAGCACTAATATGAAAATCTATTTAATCATTGAATAACATTCAATACTATTTTTTAATTAAAAAGGTACGTTATTAAATGTTGGGATGTAGTATATAAATTTTTTGAAACTCCATCGGGTTATCGAAGAAAGCCGGTTGTCAAATTTGAAAATATAAATTACCAACGGCACAAGCCAAACCATCAATATAGTTTATGTTTTTATTTTTTTTTTTACTTTATACAAAATTTTAAATTCTCTTGCCGTTGGGGAAATAGTATTTTTTAAAATTCATTTGTGAAATTTTGCTTTCAAATAGAAAATGAAAAAACAACAAGAACAAATATCTAATTTATTAAATTATTAAATAAAATTTAATTTTAGTTTATTATCAAAGGTAAATTAATAAATTTTGCCGTTTATTATATAAACATTGTTGAATCAATCAAGTTACCCCCAAAAATATTCAAATTCAAAAATTTAGAAAACCCAACGGGCAAAATTTGATAAAACAACGTTGTGTTTAGTAATTTAATACAACTTTCAATTAAAAATTTTTAAATTCCCCTTTCAAAATGGTGAAAGTGAATCAGAATATTCGAACCATGGATTTTAAAAATTTTAAAATAGGGGGAACTAATAAGCACAAATTTGGAAACCAAGAACATAATTTAACAGATTTTGATACAATTTACTCTCTAAAAGAATTTAAGTTTCCTGCCATTGATGGAATAAATAATTTTAAAACTTTATTAATCTTTCGGGCCCCCATAATCAGGTGAAAATTAATGATCGGGCCCAAAAAACCAAAACCTATTAAGTCTTTTAATGAAATTTAATACTAAATTATTGGAGCAAGATACATTTTAAAAATTTTAAAAAATATTTTATACTAAGGGGAAGAATAATGATTTTTATTTAAAACATACTTAGTAAAACATGTTTGGAAATTATAGTCTTGTTTTATTTGATTGTCTCCTTATTCTGCATCTTAATCAATTTTGGGAATTCTAGCATGTTGAGTCTAGTATGATTTTGTTTTATCAATATTTATTTAAATACGGCTACGTTAAAAATTGATCTTTTGTAAAAATTAGTTTTGATTGTGTTTTAAATATTTAATAGGTTGTGTAGTTTGTACTAGTTGGTACACTCAAATTTTCCCCTTAAAATCTACTTGGTTGAATAAGTAAAAACCCTAAAATTAGTAATTTTGTACATGGCTGAAGAAATTTTTCTGTGAAAGTATTAAGTTGTATCAAATATCTGTTAAATTATGTTTTGGTTTTATTTGATTGTTCTCGTTGTTCTTTATATTCAACAAATTTTGACATGTTTGGCAACTAATTCATTTTTTAACAATATTTATTTAATACAGGGAAATTTAATAAATATATCTTTTTTTTTAAAATTGGTATTGAATTGCTTTTAATGATCTTTTTTGTGATGGTCGTCAAAATAGGTTCTATTCATAACGTTTGGCTGTAGGAAGAGCTGCTCAACAATTGATATACATTTAAGTTTCAAAAAACGAAAAATTTTAAAAAATGAAATGACCAACTTATTCGATGTTTTCGGATGTCACAACATTATATCGGATATACATTCATTTTTTAAAAAATTTGTGGAAAGACATATCTATTTGTATTTTATTTACAAAATGGATAATTGGATAACTTTTTTGTTTAATTCTTATCTATAAATGCGTATTACTGTTGGCGGGGGGCGGAATTGTCCCCAAATAAAACAGACCCTTATTTTTAAATTTAACCTTTTAGTTACAACGAAACAATTACCCCGGCGATTTTCCTCAGCGGTTCAAAATGGGACTTTGTAACTCGTTCTCAGGGCGTGTGAAAAGGTTTATCCCCGCTTCCTGGGGATGCCCGTTGAGACCCGGCGTTTTCCCACTATTAGCCCCGGCCCTGCAGGTGTTGATAGAAAGGGTTTAGTCGTGGGCCGCTGTGGCATTCGGGCGTTTACAGTGTGCCGTCCCCTTTTTGTGTTCTTCGAAGCAAATTAAGAGGAAATGGCAACATTCTCCTAACAGAAGAAAAAATAAAAAGTAATCCAAAAAAGAATATGGAAAAAGGGAAGATGCTTCACACAGTTTTCAAACCCCAAAACTTTCTTCAGATTTGAAAGTTTTAGTAAATAAGCATCTTTTTTTCCTCATTTCAAATTTGTTTTTCAAATCATCGCAGCTTTTTTCGACATTTTTTTCTGAAATATTGGAAAACGAAATAAAACCAAAAAATTTATTCTCTGTATTTTCGAATATAAATATCTGGTTTTTTCATAACTCCCCACAGTTTCAAAATTTTATATAATTCCGGGACATTTATCAGTTTATCTTTAGTTAATATCTAGTATTGAACGTGCATTCAATTATTAAATAAATTTAAATTTGTGCTCGTTAAACTCTCCACTTCCTGCTCAACGTCTGAGTTTCATAAAAACAAGTTTAAAATATTTTTTATTTAATACATGAAAAGAATTTCGTGATAAGGTAAACAAGTTTTAAACATCCATTAATTATTTCTTAATTTTATGTGTTGTGCTGTTGGTTCTTGTATTTTCAATTTGAATATCTGGGTTTTTGATATCTTCCTCACATTTTTGTTTTTATAATTCAAAATTTATCAATTTTTTTATTTGTGTAATAAACTACTACTAAATGTCATTCAATTATAAATAAATATATGGAATTAGTGTTTGTTTACTCTCCATTTCCTGTTCGAATGTCTTTTAAGTTTATAACAAAAAGTTTTAAAAAATTATTAATAAATAAAGACAATTAAATCGTGTATAGACAAACAATTATTTTTAAATATTTATTTAAATATATTTTTAAATTTATGTGATTGTTCGTTGGTTCTCTGTATTTTCGGTTGAATATCTCTTTTTTTTGTTAAATTCCATCAGTTTTAACAATATTTATATATATCATGGAACATTTATCAATTGATTTTAGTCTAATCTAATCGAAATTTCATTTAATTATGAAATAGATTTTAGATATTAGTACTCTTGGAACTTCCTTTCCCTTTTGAAGTCTATTGGGTTTAAAATAACGAAGTTTTAAAATTATTATTTAATAAGCCACAAAAAATATTAAATCTGGATACAGTAAAAATTATACTAAATATCTTAACTATTTCTTAAATTTTGGGGGTTTTTGATCTTGGGTTTATTTATTTTTGAAATTTTAATACAGGGTTGGTTGTCTGCCATCAGTTTCAATAATGTTTATATAATTCACGGGAACATTTGTCAATTTATCTTTAGTGTAATAAACCAGAAATGAAAATGCATCAATAATTCTGTTTTTTGCTATTTTTGTTTAGTCCTAAGTTCTCATTTGAGTGTTGCACGTGGTTGCATAAGGACGAAGTTTAAATTTTTTTTATTGCAGACAATTAAATCGTGTATAAAGAAACATGTAGTTTTTTTTATCTATAACTATTTCCCAATTTTTAGATTGTCTTGGGTTTTTTGATTTTCAATTTCAATATTTGGGTTTGTTCGAAAATTTCCCTGGATTCATAATTTTTATATAATTCCGGGAAAAATTTATCAATTTATCTTTAAATAAATAGTATTGTGCTTTTTAAAGATAAAATAAAATTTAGATATTAGTGCTCGTTTATTATCCCGGGTTTCCCGTTGGAAAGTCCAAGTTTCATAACAGAGTTTTAAAAAAAATTTTTTAAAAAATTGGCGGGGCAATTTCTAAATAGAAAAAAATTAGTTTTTTAACTCCCACTATGTTCTTAATTTAATGTGATTTTTGCTCGTTTTCTCTTATTTTCAATTTGAATATTCCAGTTTGATAACTCTGATGCGGTTTCAATAATTTTATAATTCCGGAATTTTCAATTTATTTAATGTAATCAACTGATTTAATGTGTATTCTTTATTAAATAGGTTTCAGATATTCCCGGGGTTAAAATCTCGCATACCTTTTCAATGTGTTCAGTGGTTATAAACACGAAATTTTAAAAAAAATTTTTTTAAATGCCACAATTTAAAACGTGTATGGGTAAAAAAATTTTGTTCTAAATTCTTTTATTCCCCATTTTTTTTGTGATTTGCTCGCTGGTTCTCTTTTTTTAATTTGAAATATTTTCCCGGTTTGATAACTTCCATCGGTTTCAAAAATTTTTTTAAAATTAGGGAACGTTTAATGACTTTATTAATATGCTAGTTTTAAAGTGCTTTAAAAAATAGATTTATATTTGTACGTTTACTCTCCCTTTTTTTTTTAAAATCTCGAGTTTTATAACAACGAAGTTTTAAAAATTATTATTTAATAAAGCGAAACAACTAAATCATGTATAGGTAAAAAATAATTATAAACATCCCTTAACAATTTACTAATTTTTTGTGATTGTCTCGGGTTTTTTCTGTATTTTCAATTTGAATACCTGGCTTGGTTAAAACTCCATGCAGTTTCAACAAATTTTATTAATTCACAGTTACTTTACTAATTTATCTTTGTGTAATTAATATAAAAATGTGCATTCAATTATAAAAAAAATTTAAGATATTGGTGCCCCTTGGGACTTAATTTCAGTTGGAAAGTCAACAAGATTTTTTGTTTTTAAAAAATTATTTATTTAAAAAACGACAAAAGCAATTAAATCAAAAAAAATAAAAAAAAATTTTTTAAAACCCAACTATGTTTGTAATTTTATGGTTTTCTTGGGTTTCCCTTTTTTTCAATTTAATATCTGGTTTGACAACTGCCATCAGATTCAATAATTTCATATATTTCACGCAAAATTTGTCAATTTTATTTAGTGTAAAACGTACTATTAAATGTGCATTCAATTATTAAATAAATTTAAGGTATTAAAGCTCTTGGTTTTTTCGGTTTCAGTTGGAAACTCAACAAATTTTATAACAACATTTTTAAAAAAATTTTTTTTTAAACGACAAAACAATTAAATCAGTTAAAAATAATAAAATTTAATATTTGAATAACTTGCTTCAATTTTATTGATTTGCTCTTGGTTCTCTTATTTTTAATTTTAATATCCGCTCAGTTTGATAACTCCCATGCAGTTTCAATAATGTTTATATAATTCAGAATATTTTTTTAAATTTTTCTTTTAATATACTTTAATGTGTTTAAAAATTAAATGGTTTAATATTGTTTGTTGAAATCTGTTTGTTCGAAAGTTTGAATGTTTATAACAAAAAAAATTAAAAAATTAAATTAAAAGACAGGGGCAATTTCTGTATAGAGTAAAATTAATTCTAAAAATCTTTAACTATTTTTTTTTTTTGTCATTGTTTTCGCTGGGTTTTCTGTATTTTCAATTTGAATATCTGGCGGTTAGATACTTCCATGCAGTTTCAAAAAGTTTATATATTTCACCCTTTATCAATTTATCTTTGTTAATATCTACTATTAACGTTGAAATTTAAATAGTTTTAAAATTTTTTGGGACTCTCGCATTTCATTGGAAAGTCCAAAAATTTTTAAACAAAGTTTTATTTATTTTGTAATAAACACAAAACAATTAAAAAGTGTTAGTAAAAATTTTTCTAAACATCCTTAATGATGTTTGTAATCTTATTTTTTGTCTCTTGGGTTTTCTGTATTTTAATTTAATATCTTTTGTTAAACTCCCCTCAGTTTCAAAAAGTTTATATAATTCCGGAACATTTTTCAATTTTTTGTAATAATTAATTGAACTATTCAAATTTTAAATAGATTTAAATATTGTTTTATTATATTTTTTATTTTATTGTGATAGGTTTCATAACAATGGTTTTAAAAAAAGTATATTTAATAAATGACAAAATAATTAAATGTGTTTTAAAAAAAATATTCTAAACATCCACTAACTATGTTCCTAAAAAATTTTGTGATTGTGCTGCTGGTTCTTTTTTTTAAATTTTTTTTATCTGGCTTGTTCGTTCTCATGCAGTTTAAATAATGTCTCTATAATTCCCCGGGAACATTTATCAATTTATCTTAGTGTAATATACTATTATTGAATGGTTTTTTTAAATAGATGTTAGATATTGTGCTCGTTGGTACTGTCGCATTTCCTTTTTGAAATCGTTGTTTAAAAACAAGAAATTTAAAAAAATTATTGTTAATAAAGCAAAACAATTAAATCGTGTAATTTTAAAAAAACTTCTAAAAATCTATTTTATTTCCTAATTTGATGTGAGTGCTCCTGGTTCTCTGTATTTTGAAATTAATTTTTGGGTTGATAAATCACGCTTTTGCAATTTTTTATAAAACAGGGAACATTTATTTTTATCTTTAGTATATAAACTAGTATTGATTTATTTTTATTTAATGATTTTAGATATATCGTTCTTTGGTATCGCATTATCTTTTAATCCGTAGGGGGTAATTTCTCGCAGTTATTATCTCTAAAAGGAAATAAATTAAAAACATGCTGATAAAAAAATTGTTGTATTAAATTTACTAATTTTTTTGTGTTGTCTGTTTGTTTTCTATATTTAAAATTTTTTTTATATTTGGGTTGGTCAACCTACTTTACTTTTTATTTTAGACTAAAATTATGCAATTAATTTCAAATTTTTGGAATTAATTGGGAAATTTAAATTTTTAATAAATAATTGATGGTTTTTAAAGGCTCTGGCTCGAACGAAATCTGGGTTGACGTCAAAGTAGCATTGAATTATTTGCGGGGTTTCGTCATCCCCGACGTTCTTTGATTATTTAGACTGAAAAAACTTGAATTAATTAAATTGGTTTTTATTATCAATAAATGATTTGGGTGGTTTCCGTTGGCTCTGCCTCAATTTAATGATGTTGTCTGGTGACGTAAAACCCCCCCCTTTTTTCCCCGAAATACGTAATTTTAAAATGTGGCATTAATTGGGAATTATGAATAAATGATTTGACATGTTTCTTGGTGTGCTGGCTTGGCTGTTTCAGCTTGATGCCCCGGATAGATCCGTTTCATTGGGAAAAGGGGGCTTAGTTGACCTTGGGCCGGCCTGAATGGAAATTACTAATAAAAACCCCCTTCAGGGGTTAATCTGGGGCCTTGGTCAGGAAGCCAGATTTAACAAAATGTCATTAATATTTCTTCTGACTATCAAATTTTATTTGTAAATCCCTTCCCAAACAAACAACAGCTTATACCCAAAAAAAAAAAATTTTTTTTTATGTTTTGTTAATAATAAAAGTTAAAAATTTTAAAAAAAATAATAATAATAATAATAATAATAATAATAATAATAATGTGACCCGTGGGGCATGGCCTACAAAATTGTGACCAAGAAGCTTAGAATGGAGGGGAGGACGCCTGGACTGAGCGATCCAGACTGGGTGAGGAAAGTCATAAGTGACCTATTCCCCATTAGAGAGTGCTGGACAAGACAAAGACCGAGCGTCTTCTCTTTTGACGAGGAGTCCTGTTTACGACGGACGAACTACGGAGGGCTGCAAATAGCCTAAAATGTGGGAAAGCTCCGGGATTCGATGGGATTCCGAGCGAAATGCTCAAGATTGTTGCAGAGCAACATCCTGACTGTCTACTCTCCGTGTTTAACTCATGTCTCAGGAACGGAATATTCCTCAGAAGATGGAAGAGGCAGAAACTCATCCTCCTCCGGAAGGGTAATAAACCGCTCGACAAGACCTCGTCTTTTAGACCGCTTTGCCTCCTGGACACCATGGGAAAGTTACTAGAGGACTAATTATATCAAGGCTGGAGGTATACCTATCAGACCTATCCCTAAACAGTATGGCTTCCGGAAGGGCGGACGACAACTGACGCCATTCTCGAAGTGGTCAGGATTGCGGAACAGGCCAAAAGGGGTGACGGGAAGAAGAAAGGACTCTGTGCTCTGGTGGCCATAGACATCAGGAACGCGTTCAATAGCGCCAGATGGAAGGACATCATGGAGGCTCTGATAGATAAGAAAGTCCCTGAATACCTTCTGAGAATGGTTGAAGACTATCTTCATGAGAGGAGTATAGTCTATACGAATCTCTTCGCAATGGGGGAAGACGTGACGTGTGACGTGACATGTGGAGTACCACAAGGTTCGAAACTAGGCCCATTCTTATGGAACGTCATGTATGACGACCTATTAAAAATCGACCTACCACAACATACCCAGCTGATTGGATATGCAGACGACACGCTGATTACTAGCTACAGTGAAAACACAGAACTGCTAGAGATGCACCTAAATGAGTCTCTCTTCAGGGTTAAAAGATGGATGACGCAAAGAGGCCTGCAAATGGCAGCTGAAAAGACAGAGGCAGTACTAGTAACGGACCGAAGAGCTATCCAATTCCCCGCATCACTTTGGACGGAGTAATATCCCTGAAACGCCAAATTACATACTTAGGTGTCAGAATAGACCATAGGCTGAGCTTCGGGCCCCACATCAGCAAAATGGCAGACAAGGCAGCAGCTACTGGAGCCAACCTCTCCAGAATTATGCCAAATATAGGAGGACCAAAAGAAGCGAAGAGACGTATGATTGCCAGCGTAGCCCACTCACAAATGCTTTATGCGGCTCCGGTGTGGGCTGACAAACAGGTAAAGCAAGCGTGGGACTGAAGTACGCGCAAGTGCAGCGGAGATTGGGGCTGAGAATAGTGTCGGCTTATCGCACAGTATCCGACAGCGCAGTAGGAGTACTGGCCAGAATACCTCCATTGATATGTTGGCTAGAGAAAGAAAAGCGGTGTATGACGAAGCGAAAAGTCTGCTGACTCAGCGGGAAACAACCGGCGAGTAGGACGAAAGAAGACATTAAGAAGAGCGCCCGAACATCACTACTGGCGGAATGGCAGGACAGGTGGGATGGGGATCCTAAAGGAAGGTGGACGCACCTCTTGATACCGCATATCGAACCATGGTTCAATAGAATGCACGGAGAAGTAAATTTCTACCTCACACAAGTGCTCACAGGTCATGGTTGTTTTAAATCCTACCTATTTAGATTTAAAAGAGCATATGACTCAAAATGTGAATTCTGTGGTTACGAGGATGATGACGCCATGCACACAATATTTGCATGCGTAGCATGGGACACATGGAGAAGAAGATTGAACGAGTATCTCCATCAAACATAGTTCGGCTTATGCTACAATCGGAGGAAAGGTGGACAACAATACAAGAGTTCTTGACCCTTGTGATGAAAAGAAAAGAAGAGCGACTCCGAACGTAAAATGAAGTAAAGGCTCAGCTACCTGCCTGCCTCTCCATGAAGTAATGTCTCGCGAGATTCCGTGGAGAGGCGCATGGCATAAGAAGAGAGTTTTAGTGGGTATACCACTGAGAATGGAGTCCACACACCAGGATTATACCATCTGAATCCCTGAAGGTGCATAATGCATTTTTCCTCTCACCAAAAAAAAAAAAAAAAAAAAAAAAAATAATAATAATAATAATAATAATAATAATAATAATAATAATATTTTTTTCCACCAACTTTTTACTGTTCTGTCACATAATTATGACCATCATCATAATGCTCTTATAGTGTATTATGATGATTATTATGGAGTATTAAGAAGATCTAAATGCCCCCAAAAATACTAAAGAGTTCAAAAAGGTCTTATATTATAGAATACATTTTTAGAAACAATTCAGGACTCGCTGTTCTTTCTCATTCCTTTACACTTACTTTCACCTGTTCATCATTATTTATCTACCTTCCCCTGCAAAAATTGTTTTTCCTTAGGGTTGCAAAAACCTGGTTTTAAGACCTTAAGACACAGTGTCTTAGGTATATGTGATTAAAAGTCTGTTTCAGTAATATTTTTTTTATATCATAATCTCCACACTTGCATATTTTCATCATAAATCTTTTTAGATTCATTTTAATTGGGGTGTAATTACCTATCTAGCAGTAGGACTCCTCCAGGATTTTTTGTTGTTGGTTTCTTACAATTTGTTTAGAAACTTCTTCTATTCTCAGCTAATTTTTTCTAGAGTTAAATGTTCATAAATATTTGAAGGGTAGTAGAAATGACTGGAGAATGCGTACAATCATAATATTTGAGGAGAACATTGTAAAGCTAATGTGAGACTGTCAGCCTGATTAAAACTCCTTTGCTCTTCTTTCATTTTTGTATGAACCGAAGCACTTTATTTCCAATACGAAAGAGTGTCTTCCAGAACTAATATTTTAATTTTTCATGAGGCATAAAATCCTGTTTGTTTTTCTTTTGAAAATGTACTTGTCCTCGGTTATTGCTGTTACTCGTCATAAATTCATTTTCACAATTAATTAAGTAAATTAATTTGTTTTACTTTGTGTGATATAGGAATATGCAATAATGTTAATGTATTGTTTACTTCAATAAGCATTTACACTAACTGTAGAAGTCATTATAAAAAGTCTGCAAGGCCGCATGGACAATCTAAAAGATCTGAATGTCTTTAATTTTTAACTAGTTATTTCAAGAAGACTGTTTAATTTACTCTTGAAAGTTGTTTTATTGGGTGACTGCATTAAAATATTCGACATGTGTTGTTGCAGATTTTCTTGTAAATCTGTCTGGATAGTTATGTTTTTTCTTTGTGATTCCTTGGCACAGATTGACAAGTGCTAGTAATATGTCTTTTAGTGGCATGATGAAGTATGTGGATGGTATTTAAATATAATCAAGTCCACCCACTGTCTCTCCAATCAAAGACATGTGTATTCGAGCAGCGTAAACATTATCCAACAAAATTATTTCTCATAGTCAAAGAAGTTTTACTATGATAATGCATTTGCTTATGTGAATGGATGACAATGGACTCGGAGAGCATTCGGTCAAGTGATTCACATTGGTAGAAATTAAAAACGATTGTGAATAGATGAGCATGACTGTTCAGCAAGAAGGAATGCAATGAAATGAAATGCATTGCAAAATGTTCTTCTTTATGATACTGAGCGAATTAGTTCTATGGATACTACAGTTGCCATTTGGAGATAATAACATCTTCTTCTGCTGTTAGAAGACCTTGATTTGTGTTTTTCAGTATTTGTTGATCTCGAATAATAAGTGGCAGCACACCTGGATATCATGGGAAGTACTCATGATATTGCCATTGTTTTGTACTTTTGTTTCTTTTATATTTCTCCTTCCTTTCAAGGGTTAGGCATGAGTTGCTTCTTCCCTTTTGCCCTTCACCACCTTCTCTCCCTGCATCTGCTGTCATATCTTTTTCCCTTCGGTCCCTGACTACTCTACATCTATTCTTTGAATTCTTTCTCCATTGCCTCTGTCAGTGTGGTGCCTCCACGATTCTTTGTAATCCTCATTTTTTCAATAAAATTGTATTTACCAAGTTATTTTTAGACATCTTTGTTTGTGATGTCGTCCTGTTTCTTGCAGCCTTTCACTATCCTGAGAAATGGCATTTCTGCTGCTTGAATTTCAGTATTGTTTTCTTTTTTTTTTAAAACAGCAGTCGTGTCATATGAAATTGCATTTTTTCCTTTTTCTTTTATTGTGATTATATTACTCCACGGAAAAGTTGAAATTTATTAGTTTTCTTTTCTAGGTTTTGATCTGTTATAAATGATTTCTCATCCAAGACAATGAAAATGAGAGGTCTGGTCAATCAGTGTCTATTACTATTTTTGAATGAACAGGATATTTCCATAATGGACCATAAACTAAGTCTCCTTTTGAGATATTCAGAGAAATTAGATTCCTCCACCAAGTAGGATAGGACTCAAATGGTTTTTCTTTTTCATATTTTTTCTTCATGTTATTTTCATTGAAAATGTAAGTTAAGCAAGATTTTATGTACAAAGACTCAAATTATGCAATTTTCATGTGTGAAACAATGTCATATTTTAATCCTTTGGTCATTTAGCATAAATTTTTATATTATGGTCCTATTTTTCCAGAAATGTAAGTATCTTTTGTCATATTTTTATCTTTTTCATTCCACTTTCATTTACTATACAATAGTCTAGTCCTTATTAAATTTTTATATTTGGTTTTCTCAGTTTTTTTGCCTAGGTCAACCAGTTCTATAAATTACTTTTGCTGGTAGAAATGTCTTCATGGTGTGCCAAAGGAGAAACAGTGAATTGTAAACATGTGAGATTTTAAAAGAATACTTCACTTTCAACTTCTTGTAAAAGTAGAATACAAATTGAACATTCTTTTGCTTAAGTTTTGGAAATGTACCATCGAGTGAGGTAAGCATTTTCACCGGTGTATTGTCACATTGATTCAAAAAGTAAGTGAGGATTCTGAAATAATCCTTTGAGATTATCGATAATTATTTTTTTTTTTAAATGAAAGGAAATTTTCACTCTTTCTTTGTCTCTTAATTTCTTTCTCTGTTTTTCTTCCCTTCATTTCTTTGTTTCTCAAATGTTCATCTTTGTAAGCTAAAAATATATGAGTAGTTGTGTGTAGACTTTGAATTTCAAAGTTCAAGTTTGCATCAGGAATAATTTGATTTAGAGATTATTGAATTTCTTCCGTTTTTTTTATTATTATTTAAGGGTTCGCTAAATTTTCCCTATCCCACGTTTCCTGTTTTAAACCCTCATAAAGAAACCCTCGCCAAACCCACCAAAAAATATTTAACTATTTTAATGATTTTTTAAATTATCTAAAGTGAAGTCATACTTTTAATTAATATCAAAATAATAAATAAAAAATTTATCTCATGCGTATGCAAGTACACAAAACAACAGAAGTGCGAAAGACAGTAAACTATCAAATAAACACTATTTCCTAGTATTCGAGACAACTCCAATTTCATTCAATAATAATAATAATAATAATAATTATTATTATTATTATAATAACCCGACACAAAGTCAAATAAAAATCCGGTGAATACCGAGAAAAACAATGTAAAATAATAATAATAATAATTAATTTCAAAATGTTTTGCAAGGAACATCTGTGCTACCAGAATTTTGTACCATGGGTGTGACATTTATGTTACCGAAGGGAGGAAATGCGTCTTGCTTTGAGAATTATAGACCTATTACATGTCTACCAACAATTTATAAGTTCTCATCTCCATTATTGCCACCAAACGAGCATCTGAAAGAAAATGAGCTGCTTTTGCCAGATCAGGTTGGTTGTAGGAAAGGATCTCGAGGATGCAAAGAATTATTAATAATAGATAATATTGTATCCAAGCATGTAAAAAAGAAAGCGCATAATTTGTCAGTGGGCTGGATTGATTACCGAAAGGCATTCGATTCTATTCCGCATTCTTGGTTGCAGCGAACCCTTCAACTCTACAAGGTTCATCCCTCTATCATTACATATCTTACAGCGTGTATGAACAGCTGGCGAACAACACTGCTTGTAATGCGGGGGAAATTCAGTTACCAGACAGATACTTTAAAAATTTGTAGAGGCATTTTTCAGGGAGATAGCCTAAGTCCGCTCTGGTTTTGCCTAGCATTAAACCCTTTGAGTAGGATGTTGAATGCTTCCGGCTATGGGTATGCTTTGAAGAACCTCAAGAAGATCATTTCCCACCAATTATATATGGATGATCTCAATCTCTATGCTAAAGGGCCAGAACAACTTCGCAGCATGCTGACACTAGTAGAAAGTTTCAGCAGTTCTGTTTGTACGGATCTTGGTTTGGAGAAGTGCGCAGAGGTAGCGTCCAGAATACAGAGAATGAACCTCATTTGATGGAAGATTTGAGAATTCAAGAACTCTTCAATGGCAGTGAATATAAGTATCTGGGCCTCCAGCAGCTCCTAGGAACTGCAGATGAAAAAATAAGAAAACAAGTGGAAAGAAAGGTTCTCTCTCGTGTGACGAAAATCTGCAAGTCCTGTATTAATTCGAGAAACAAATTTACAGAAATTAACACCTGGGTTCCTTCAGCAACATAACATATATTTGGAGTTGTCAAATGGTCTGAGACATCTTTGCAAGCTTTCGATAGAAAAGTCAGAACACTTCTATCAAAATATCGGATGCATCATCCTTGAAGTTCCACCGAAAGGCTGTATCTTTCAAGACATCATGGGGGCCGTGGACTGTTAAGTCTTGAAGTTATGTGCCGCCAGCAAGAAAAACAGCTCAGAAATTATTTCATCAACAACGAATCCATGACGACCATTTGTGCACAAGATCACGGCTATACACTTCTGAAGCTGCTCCAGGAAGATCACAATCCAAGAGTTCCGAAACCTGTGGACCGAATTGAGCAGTGGAGATCAAAGGAACTCCATGGCAGGTTTGCTACTGCTCTTCAAAGTAACTCCATGGATGTGAAGAGATCGACTGAATGGTTGAGAACCGCTGGGCTTTTTGGCGAGACGGAGGATTTGTACTGGCCATTCAAGATCAGGTAGTAGCCACTAATAACTACAGGCGTATATAATGAAAGAAACATCAGTGACAATGTTCCTGTGTAAGAAGGCCACCGAATCTATCCAACATATCTGCAGTGGATGCTCTCAGTTGGCACAAACAGATTATTTACAACTTAATAATGTAGCCAAAATCATCCACCAAGCTCTTGCCAAAAGATCGGACATGATAAAGGAAAGCCTGCCTTACTACAAATATCTACCAGAACAAGTTTTGTCTGATGAGAGAACAAAAATCTTGTGGGATACTCCCATTGTTACAGATAAAACAGTGGAACCAAATAAGCCTGATATTGTTGTATTCGACAAAACTACTCGTAGGGCAATAATAATAGATATCGCAGTCCCACTAGATCATAACCTGCGGACAACTATTGCAGAAAAGAAAAGAAAATATCAGCCACTCTCAATTGAACTGAAAAACCTGTACAAAGTAATAGAGGTAGATATTGTACCCGTAGTTATTTCAACTAATGGGCTTGTGGCTGAAGATTGGAGGATTGTGATAGAAAAACTCCATCTAAATGAGTGGCACCTCAGAACCATGCAGAAGGCCGTGTTGCTGGCAACCACCAACATTGTGCGCAAGGTTCTCTCCCTAAATCATTGAAGCGGAACCTGAGTGCACTGGAGTAAGAACTTCTCACCATGTCTCACCATATGTGTTGACGTTCTGTCCTTGAGTTGTACTTGAAAACTCCGGAAGAGCGTGAAATTTTGAAATATAAAATATAATAATAATAACAACAACAACCCCGTGTGGTGTCGGGGGTTTGGTAGAATAGCACCACGGGACCTCCCCCTGTTGTAAAAGGCGACTAATCGGAGCATCTGTCAGCTGTCACTCCCCTAAACATCCTCTCATTCCCACGAACTTCGTGTGTCATTGCTTCCACTTACTTGTGGCACACTTCTGCTATCTGTCCTGTGGGTCAACCTTCATATCGGCTAACCCTTGTGTTTCCGACCCCGACGCTATTAGGTTACGAGGGCTAGGAGTCATTTAAGTTCTACTCTTCTATTCTAACTCTATTCTTCACTGTCCCCCTTCTTCTCTTCCATTTCCTTTTAGCTGGCGGTAGCTCAAAAACGGTAGGGGAAGGCGACCCTGAAGAAAAATCCCGGTATGGAGGATCGTTTAGGATCGACCATTAAGGTGCAGGGGATCGGAGCCCCAGTACCGGCGGTCGGTGGTGAGCAAGCAGGCCACCGGGCGTCATCAAGCAACTGCAATGCCAAGGGTGCGGATCACTCGGCACCCGGGGCAGATATTGCTACGAGTGGTAGCAATATCTGCCACTTCCAGTAAAGGTGAATCGGCAAGAGGCTACCGAAGTCGATCGCCTCGTTCTCCAAAACACACACAGGAGGACTTGCTCAAACAGAAAACCAACCTGTTCCTGTACCGTGGTAGAATACGGAGACCAAAGAAGCAATAAGGGAGAAAAGAAGTGCCCTCAACACATACAGGCGTTCACCAACCCAAGACAATCTAATTGATTTTAAGCCTTTGCGTGCACCTGCTCGCAGGAAAGTACTAACTGCCAAACGATCAAGCTGGGAGAAGTACATGACAACCATAACCAGAACGACCAATCACAGAAGTATGGCAGAAAATCAGGTCAATAGCTGGAAAAAATGTTTTCAGTCCTATTACATGCATAGAATATGAAGGACAACTAGTATGCAACCCAGAAGAAATAGCCAATGCCTTTGCGTCTCAATACTCTAAAGCCAGTAACACAAACAGCTATCTTGAAGAATTTATCGAGAAAAGGCAGGAAGAAGAACAAGAAGTAGATTTCACAACTGATACAGATATGCCGTATAATTCTATTTTCACACGGAGAATATTACAGGATGCTATAAATGCAGCCGGAGACACTGCAGCAGGATCAGATAACCACAGCATACTACGTCGGTTGCCAGAGGAAATACTTTCCACCTTGTTAAATATACATAAGATCTGGGTACAAGGCAGGAAAGAAGCAATTGTAATACCACTTTTAATGGCTGGCAAAGGCCCGTGGAAACCTGAAAACTATCGGCCAGTGTCACTGACATGCTGTCTAGGAAAAATCCTAGAAAAAATGGTCAACACTCGACTAACATGGTGTCTCGAAAGAAACAACCTCCTGAATAAACATCAGTGTAGTTACCGACAGCATCACTCTACTACCGATCAGTTAGTATATCTAGAAAACGCAATACAGAACACCTTCATCAAAAGACAACATATGGTGGCTGTATTCTTCGACCTAGAAAAAGCGTTTGATAAGACCTGGCGCTACAACATTTTGAGACAACTGCATAATTGGCAAATCAGAGGCAACCTTCCAAAATTCATATCCAGCTTCCTTAGTACTAGATCCTTCCAAGTTCGTGTTGGGCAGTCTATCTCAGAAAGTTACTTACTTGAGAACGGTGTATCACAAGGTTCTCCATTAAGTGGTATGCTTTTTATCATAGCAATCAATGAGATATTTGATGGCATAGAATCATCAGTTGGAAATGCATATATGTTGATGATATTGCTCTATTTTATTCAGCCAAATCGCCAGCAATGATTAAATTGAAAATGCAAAATGTCATCAGTACACTAGTACAGAACGCGGAAAATATCGGATTCTCATTTGCAGCAGCTAAAACCAAATGGGTCCACTTCTGTAGAAAACGGAAAAGATACAGAGATCCAGATCTAACGTTACATGGTGTTCAACTGGCGTACAATGAAACGGCAAAATTCCTTTTGATAGATATGTAACCTGGAAACACCATTTTGTCTAGATGTAAAACGGTTCTGAACGTGATCCGATGCATTTCGCATATAAATTGGGGAGCAGATACATACGTCTTGCTCCGTCTCTACAAATCCCTGGTCATGTCCAAAATCGATTATGGGTGTGCAGTGTACTCCTCAGCCAGGAAGTCAAGCTTAAGAAAATTAGAACCTATTCACAACGCAGGCCTCCGTTCTGCATCTGGAGCGTTCCGCCCTAGTCCCTTCTTAAGTGTCTATTGTGAAACCAGTACCATGTCGCTACACCATAGACGACAAACACTACTACTCAGATATCGAGCAAAAATGCTGTCACTACCAGAGCACCTAAACTATCCATTGATGACTAATCCCAACCTGACAAATATTTACAATCGAAGACCTACAGCTACTCGTCCAGCCAACAGCCCTAATGCGAAAGCGGTTCCAAGTTGGGGTCAGAAGAAGAAACAGGTGGTTGTTTTTAGTGCGGTCGCCTTGAGGTAATCCCATACTGTTGAGCAACCGGTTTTGCTCTTGCGCCTTTTGAAGGTTTTTTTCCACCTGCGCAATAAATAAATAAATAAATAATACTATGGTAAAATGTTGACTTGTTTTGTAACATTGCGACATGTTTGGCGTTTTTAATATATTACCTAAATATAATGAGAAAGAAAAAAAAATCATTTACAAGCAATTATACAAATTGGAAGTATTAAAACTGGAGGGTTAGGGAAATGGGATGGATACTTGGTTTCATCATATCTGTTGCCAATATTTAATGTCTTTCAGGTTCCTCTGGTCGAATGATGAAAATCAGTGTTTTATGTGAACAAAATTTAAAAACTCATATTCCTCCATCAAATTCAGAAGAAATTAATTTCACCCCGAAATGCTTATTGTGTGAGTGGTTTAAAAAAAGAATCCTATATTTTTCGACCCTGCATTATTTTATTACAGCTGATCCTGCCTAAATCTCCAGTAAATTTGAATGCGAGTTTCTTTAAGCAACACACATTTGAAGCTTCTGGTCAGTTTATTAGTATTGCTATAACTGTAAAGTAGTGTACTGTTTTTCAAAGAAATAGAAGAGGCCATCTTCATCAATGTACTATGGTGACGAAAATACCTCTTTTATTCCTTTGCATAAGAAGGTCAACAACACGAAATCACTATTCCCACAATGTACTGTTTTTGTTTGCAGGAAGGGGACGAAATGTGCCCCTTGAAGGGAGAAATGAAGATGGAAGATGATGAAGAGGTGAGTTGTACCTGTTTCTCCTTTATAGTCTTTTTTTTAGTTATCGACTTTTTGACACCTTTGGGATATAAATATTGTAATTATAATAAAGTATAGCAATTTTCATTAGGCCTCCTATGCCGTTACAATCATGTATGTCTCTGTTGATGAGAAAATAGATTTTTCATGGGTTAATATTTTTTGATGCTGTGTAATTCTCAGATATTTCTCAGGTTTCAGAAATTTGTTGTATTATATTGTTTTCTCATGGAGTATGTATTTTATATAGTGAGTTATAACATTTATTGTCTGGGGGTTGGGCATGATATAACCCTTTCAGTTATGATTTTATAGTTTTAGTGATTAGAAATTTAAATTTCATATACTTTCTAATTTGACATCTGCCATCACCAAAAACACATTTCGGTTCCATATGTCCAAAATTTGGATTGTCCTATATGTAGGACACTGTGACTACTATACTTAATGAGAGTTTGAAATTTTTTGTGGAGGAAGGCTTTAGGAAGGAATGTGATAGGTTATTTTTATTATTCTTAATGACGAAAACATAAATTATATTGCTAATTTTAACAAAAAAATTTTTCAAGTTAAAATATCAAAAAGGCATAAATGCAGGCCTCGAAAAGTGGTTTAGTGCATCAACTGATAACATTACAGTGCCTCTGACCGACAGGTTCTTGTTTCGAGACCCGACGGGGGCAAGATTTTCAATTCCAGCTACATAGGTGGGTCGTATGCAGTCCCTGTTTGAAGGAGAATTCGAGGGGCTGACTGCTCGGATCGGTAGTTTTCCGTGGTTTCTCCGATCATTACCAGACGAATGTATCGTATCATCTGCAAAGAAAACTGTTCTTCCGTTTCGAATCGTTGAAGGCATATCGTTTACGCATAGTAGGAAGAGAATAGGGCCTAAAATAGATCCTTGCGGGACTCCACGTGCAATTGGCAGAGAGTTGGAATGGTGTGTTCATAATGTTCCATCATTCCAGTAAGGTATTCTTACTTGTTATGAAATTGTTATATCAGACCACACGATTATCCAATAATAACGTAATTTGCTTTATTGTTTGAAAGAAACTCATTAAATACCCACTGTTCTCCGACACATTTTTTAGATAACCTTTATAAGGAACAATTACTACATCCGAGGGAAAGAACGTGAAAGAAGAAGAAAATGAAACTTTCGAAATTTCATCACTTCGAACTCGGAGCCTAGAAATAATCAATATCTTTTAACGAACACACATTTTCGCTGAACAAAGCTGTCAGCATATGTCATGATATTAAAGAAAGAAACTGCAGTGGACTATCATTCATCGAAGCTCTCTAAAGCACACCGCATTCGTTCACCCTGAAGATGCATCAGATAATTCAAGCATTCTCGGAGTTTTGTTACTTTCCATGAGGCTTGGTTCGTGTTCAACGTAAACGTTGTTACGCCGCTGCATACTGTGGTTATAATGTATTACAAAAATTGAAGTTTAGTAGATTTAATAGATTACATTAAAAGTACGCTTAAAAGATGTGGATACTGTTAAAGGACTGTGGTGTTTGTGTGGTGGGGGAGAGGGGGGCTCTTGCGCATTGTATCCGACGTCAGCCATTGAGCTTCAGACACCAGTTTGCGTCTCAATATTAGCGAAAATTTTAAATGCAACTTGAAGCCAAAATTATCACCTCGCTACAAGACATTAAAACATTTATGAAGCATTTCTTTTTAATATAATAAATACGACCAAATCAACTAGAAACCTTTAGAGAATGTTGTTTTAAAATGTAACCATATAACTGTGAACGATCCGGCAACAGTGGGTAGTCTCTTTAACCAATACTTTTCGAGAATTGCTGCCGATCTCACTAAGGGTCTTCAGCCACAAAATTCAATAACAGACAGTTCACCCAAATTTTAGACACAACGTTCGTTTTTTAAACTTCTTCCTATGAAATTCTCAAAATAATCGTTTAAGTAAAAAAATAAATATTTGTCCGGTTTCGATGAATTCTCGGAATCTTTGTGAAAGACCTGTGCGTTTGCCATTACACACCCGTTAACTCATATATTTAATAAATCCTTTTGATATGATATTTGAATGGTATTTTCAAAACAGCTAAAATGAAGCCGCTCTTCAAAAAAGGCAACAAAAATGAAATTCAAAATTATTTTCTTCTATCAGTTTTTTCAAAAATAGAGAGACTTTTTTGCGTACTAATGGAAACCTTTCTCAGTAAACACGACGCGTTTTCAGATTGCCAACATGGATTTAGAAAATCAAAATCAACGGAAATGGCCATACTTTCTTTTCTTAACGATGTCGCCTCATCATTGGATTAAAACGAAGCACCTATTGGATTATTTTTAGATATCTCAAAAGCTTTTGACGTCATTGATCATGACATTTTACTTTCAAAATTACTTTCAAACGGAATCCGTGGTATTGCTCTAGATTGGTTATGTTCGTACCTTAAACAACGATCTCAGAGAGTGGAAATACCTTACTGGAATGATGGAACATTATGTACGCACCTTTCCGACTTCGCCCATTGCACGTGGGGTTCCTCAAGGATCGATTTTAGGCCCTATTCTGTTCCTACGTTACGTAAACGATATGCCCTCGACGATTCGAAACAGAAGAACAGTTCTCTTTGCGGATGATACGAACATCATTTGCTATAAAGAAACCGTAAATAGTACAATACCAGATGTTTCAAATTGGTTCCGAAATAACAAATTAATAGTAAACTAGCTGAAGTCCCCGGCGTCGCTCGGGCATTTATTACAGTAAATTATTAGGGAGAAAGAGGAATGCTATCTTTTCATTCATTACTGCGGGGCCTACCTTTACCTCTTTCATTGTATCCCTTCATCTCCCTGCTTCTTCCTGCCATGCTCTGCCCGGCCACGCACCCAAAGCCCTGTCTACTTTTGACCTCTACTAGGAAATTTCCGGTCTAAATCGCTCACTTTTCCATTAAAAAAAATTTAAAAAGTTCCAGCTCTAAACGTTCTTCACATTATAAACAATAAAATAAATCTAAACTACAAAATAAAATACTCGTAGACTCGCGTGTATTACATTTCTGGAGTTTTATATATTATTTCAATACTGTCAATAAATTGTCACATTGTTAAACTTACTCTTTTTTATATTTTTTCTTCTATTGTATTCGTGAAAAGGATTTTAAATTGATCAGTCAACTCGTGACCTTGAAGGGACTTGCGTTTTAAGCGGAGTTTAACATGTCAGAATTTTCGTACGGAGCCGCTAGAAAATAGATATGGAATATACATGTAGATTTGAAAACGTAATTGATGAATCATAATCGTAAAAGTAAATGAAAATATTTATGCTGAAACGTACTTGCCATTATTTATAATTATTTTCAAAAACGACAGAAAATATGTTTAAATTACATGTAAAACGTATTTGTTTACGTAAATCAATTAATCATACCACTGAAACATGAGAACAATACTGATCCACAAACATTACGTGTACATAATAAATTGACATTGTACTGAGCCACTTAAAAAAACAGTCTTAGCTTCATAATTTGATCTGAATTGCTAGATATTTTGATTCTTGAAATGTAAATAAAAGAAACAAAGGACTCCTGAACTTTTTATTTGCTTTGCTATTGACAAATATTTTTAGATGAATTAATTTTTGTTTATTTTTTTTATAGAAAAGATGAGTGAATTCATTCTTTGGAAGCAATTGATACGCAAAACAACAGCACAGATAATACATACCAATAATTATAATATATACTTAATTACACATCACTGCACATATTCGAGAAAAAAATTCAACTGGGTGGGCCCAAAACATACAACCATTTTCCATTTTACCAATTTAAACATGAAAACTGTGTAAATAGCGAAATTGTGAGTGCTTATGAAAATCTTCCCCTCTACGTAGAGAATTATTTACATTTGCATCCCTCCTTGCAGTATTATTTTCAATAGTGCGAGTGAGTACTTCAAGTTGCATTTGCCTCTGAGTAGCCAATTCAAAATGTTATAGACTGCCCATCTATTCGCACTAGTAGTCTGTTTTGGCAACTGTACACTCGCGTTTTTTCAAACAATTCAATGTTTACAAATTTCTGTAAAAGAAGAGAGTTTTTTGAATGTAGATTACTGTATATAATTGTACTTTATACTCTCTCAACCTACCTAAATTTTGAACACTTTCCAAACTCCAATGTTTTCTTGCCACTTTGTACATAGCTCGGATTAAGGATAATGCATGTATATTAACGCCTTTAACACTTTAGTTACGAATTTCTTTCAAATATTCCACCAATATTTAGATCTAAAAAATCACCAGTGTTCACACAGGGACATTACATAACCTTATTCAAACTCCAATGAATTTCGTAATAATTCTGGCCATTCATGAAATCAGTAGTAGATCTCATATATCATCCTCTGGTGGCGCGCAGCTAAACTTTTGGCATTAATGCTCTCTTGAATCTGTGACGTAAAGCTAGGGGAAAAGTGTCCAGAAAAGTAGTTAGTTTGAAAATATATTACTGTTTATGTTTGTAAATCATAGCCTGTAGTACTCCAGGCCTTTTAAGGATGCTAGCACAAAGGTTTCATCGGCATTGGTCCAGTAGATTCAGAGATTACCGCGCTGTAAGACAATGCACTGCTGTCTTTATATATTAGTACCGATACAGATAGATGAAAAACGGTTTTAATGCAGTTTTCCATTTCAAATAAACAATTCTGTGCTCCATTGAAAATGAACGGTGTACCATTGGCTGATGTTAAGGTAACAACATTTTTAGGTCTCTCAATTCAGTCAAACCTTAAATGGAACGTCCATTTAAATGAATTGAACACAAAATTAAGTTCATTATCTGCCGTCAAATCTTTCAAATTCAGTCAGCCTTCATACTGCTCGTTATGTATATTTCGCGAATGTTTATTTCCTCCTCAGATATGGCATAATATTCTGAGGAAATACATCTTATAGCTCCCAGACTTTTAGATTACAAAAAAGAATTGTACGAATAATAACCAAATCACTCCCACGTGATTTTTGTAAGCATCTCTTCATCAATCTAGGAATTTTACCATTACCTTGTCTGTTAATTTACGAATTAGTGGTTTTGTCAAAAATGACTTGCGGGCGGGAATATATTTTCAGAAATAGCCGATGTCTATTACTATTAACACTAGACGTAGAAATCATATTCATCAGGTGACAGTATCAACAGCTCATTACAAAAAAATCACATACTATACATGTACATGATTTTACAACAATTTGCCAGATGACATTAAACGATAAATTCGATAGTTTAAAACCCAAGGGAAATCGTTTCTGCTGCGTAACTGTTTCTATACAATTAGAGACTATACTGAGTATCACAAGGAAAGTAACATTAATTTTAACAGTGATATTTATTGTATTATTTACCATTGGATTGTATCATTCTAAACAATATGTAACAAGTATTGTATCGCAGCTTCTGGGTCAATAACCCCCATCTCGATCAGGTTTATCGTCCAGTTTCGCTGACCCATTGAGCAAATGCTGAGATGGCCCCTTGATTTGCTTCTGGACATAAATGTAACTTCATTAACTGTGAACGTCTTCTAGAATTCAGTTTGAAATATAGTTTTTCAAATGATCGTTCCCATGTTGTCGCGGCAGGAACTATTATTCCTTGACAAAGGACATCATGGATAAGAGCCCAACATTTATTGCTTATTTATCCTTGAAAATATATTTTATTACATGGGAACGGTGTTTTTTTTTATTCAAAATTTGAGTAGTATATGCGTTAGTGTAGGGATTACAGGAATGGGAAAATGTGCACAGATTTCACTTCTCCCCATAGCGCGTCATACACTGATTTAACAGTTTTTTTTACATAAAATTAATAAATAAAATTAATAAATGAATATTCCGTCTTGTACACCTTCATCGCAATATTTTCGGTTGGTTACTGTTGAAAATTGTTACTTTGTACCACTTTCAAAATGTCGATTGGTCTGGTTTTCAAACGAAGTGGCCGTGCTGTGGTCACGTGGTTCGTGACGCAAACGGGTGATGCGCAGCACGAAGAGAGTGCAAAACAAGAGCACTCAATTGTTAGAAAGGGGAGACATTGTCGATTGGAGGTCGAGCTTCCTTGTGGAAATGCACTTCAGGGAAGACGGGCAGAAAATATTTTACATTGACGAGACCTGGATAGACAGCAATCTGACTACGGGGAAATGCTGGCAGAAAGAGAAAGATGTTCTTGGTGTTACTGCCTGGGGCAGCGCTTCGAAAAGATTAATTGTTGCTAGTGTTGGTTCTAGAAATGGCTTCATTGCACAACGCCAATTAATTTTTCAAGCCAAGTCCCTACAAGGCGATAACCACGGGCAATAAAACGCTGATTCAGCACCCAAGTGCTTCCCAATTTAACCCCCTCGTCCGTAATAGTCATGGACAATGCCCCCTACCCCCTACTAGTTGAAAGAATGCCATCTCGGTATGCTGCGATGCGACACAAAAGCTGCGATGGTAGGGTGGTTACAAAACCGAGGAATTTCTTGTAACGTAGAGCAGAAGAAAACTGTACTCTACAGTTTAATTGACGCCAACAGGCCTTCAGAAAAAAGTACGTAATAAATGAAATGCCTGCAGGTGCAGGTCATACAGTCATACGTCTTCCTCCCTACAATTGCGCCTAAGTGCGATTGAGGCTAGCATGGGCAAAAATTAAAAGGTATTTTTAGGAAACATAATGTATCTGGGACATGCTTAGGCTACGCATCTGCGTGAATTAACAGCCAGAGGGTTTGAAGCTGTGACTGTTTCGGACTGGGAAGGTTACTGCAGCCATGTAAAACATCTGGAAGAAGAGTACTGGCAAAAAGACGGGATAATGGAAATTGCAGTGGATGACATTGTAATTAATACTACGGAAAATTCAAGCGATGATTCACATTATTCAGAAGATGAAAATTAAGTACGTACACTAATATCATATCTCCTTTTATTTATTTATTTATTTATTTATTTATTTTACGTCAAAAAACAGTTAAAAAACTGCGTATGACGTGCTATGGGGAAAAGTGAATTGTGTGCACATTTTCAAAATTCTGTGATCCCTACACTAAGTCATATACTACTTAAATTTTGAATGTTGAAAGAAAAAACTCCCGTGTAATAAAATCTATTTTCAAGGATAAATAAGCAATAAATTTTGGCTCTTATTACTTCCTGCCGCGACAACATGGAAACGATAATTTGATTAATTGTATTTTCCACTGAATTCTAGAAGACGTGCACAGAAAATGAAGTTACATTTATGTCCAGGAGCAACACAAGGGGCCATCTCAGCATTTGCTCAATGGATCAGGAAACTGGACGAAAAGGCCACAATCGAGATAAGTCATTGACCAGGCTGTAGTTCAATAGTTATTACAGGTTGTTTATACTCATTTATACAGTCAAATGGTAAATAATGCATTATGTATCATTGTTAAAGTTAATGTTACTTGTCTTGTGATGCTCAGTATAGTCTCTAATTGTATAGAAACAGTTATGCAGCAGAAATTATTTCACTTGGGATTTAAACTTTTCTATTGGATTTAATCGTTTAATGTCATCAGGCAAAGTGTTGTAAAATAATGCACATGTTTTGTATGTGAAATTTTTGTAATGATCTGTTGATACTTTCACCTGATAAATATGATTTCTACGTCGAGTGTTATAGTAATAGACTTCGGCATTTTCTAAAAATATATTCCCGCCTAAAAAAGCAAGTCATTTTTTTACAAAAACCACTGATTCGTATGAACTTTTTACAAGTTCCAAAAGCAGCTCCTGTAGCATCAGTCACGTTAAATACGTACCGCATACGATATCGGTTCTCGATTTTTAAAACCAGATATCGTTTTTATCAAAATGATTTGTACAATACAATACAATTTGTACGGGAGTCCGAAGCCTTCGGGATTTATAATCTGCCTAGTGCAGTGTCATTCAGCAAGTTGCTGCAACTTCTACTAAGCTACTACTGCTAGTAATAATAATAATAAATAAATATGATCTACATACCTTCTCTTCCCTCCCAATTTTCGCTGCTTTTACGCTCCATTTTAATATTCAAAACACCAAGCACAAGCACCAAACACAACACAGGAGCACAATTCCCAACACACCGCTACACACCACAACACACAAGACGAGAATAAAGTTCGTACTTCGAATACACCCGCCTATTTCCTCCTTACTCAAAGCTTAAACAAGGGACGACTGAGAGTAGCGGTTGCCATGGAAACTATGACACCCTTACTTCCAGCTTACTCTACGCTTTCGTTACTCCATGTTTATTAGTAAAGATTTTGGCTACTTCAAGCTTACGCTAGAAGTAAATATTACTCATCGTTTATTAGTAAGGCAGATAATATTTATATCCCAAAGGTGTCAAAAAGTCAATAATTAAAAGAAGGCTATCAAGGAGAAACAGGTACAACTCACCTCTTCTTCATCTTCCATCTTCATTTCTCCCTTCAAGGGGCACATTTCGTCCCCTTCCTGCAAACAAAAACAGTACGTTGTGGGAATTCTGATTTCGTGTTGTTGACCTTCTTATGCGAAGAAATAAATGAGGTATTTTCGTCAACATAGTACTACGTTGATGAAGATGACCGCTTCTATTTCTTGGAAACACAGTACACTTACTTTACAGTTACAGCAATGTGAAAATACCACTAATAAACTGACCAGAAGCTTCAAATGTGTGTTGCTTAAAGAAACTCGCATTCAAATTTACTGGAGATTTGGGCAGGATCTGCTGTAAATAAAATAATGCATGGTCGAAAAATATAGGATTATTTTTTTAAACCTCTCACACAATAAGTATTTTGGGGTTGAATTCATTTCTTCTGTGTTTGACGGAGGAATATGATTTTTAAAATTTTGTTCACATAAAACACTGATTTTCATGTTTCGACCAGGGGAACCTGAAAGACATTTAGTAGTGGCAACAGATATGTTGAAACCAAGTATCCATCCCATTTCTCTAACCCTTCAGTTTTAATACTTCCAATTCGTATAATTACTTGTAAATGAATTTTTCTTTTAATAATATTTGGGTTTTCTTTTTTTAATGAAAGTGGAGTTGTCTTGAATACTAGCACATAGTGTGTATTTGATAGTTTACTGTCTTTTTCACTTCTGTTGTTTTGTGTACTTCCATGAGCACAAGATGAATATTTTATTTATTATTTTGATATTAATTAAAAGTATTAATTCATTGTAGATAATTTTAAAAAATCATTAAAATAGTTAGAATGTTTTTGGTGGGTTTTGCAAGGGTTTCTTTATGAGGGTTTAAAACCGGAATTGTGGTTTTGGGTTGGGGAAGATTTAGCAAAAACCCTGAAATAATGTAAATTAAAACAGAAGAAATTTAATTTCTAAATTAATTTCTAAATCAAATTATTCCTGTGGCAAACTGGAACTTTGAAATTCAAAGTCTACACACAACTACTCATATATTTTTAGCTCACAAAGATGAACACAATTTAAGAAACAAAGAAATCAAGGGAAGAAAAACAGAGAAAGAAATTAAAGAGATAAAGAAAGAGAAAATTTCCTTTCATTAAAAAAAAACAACAAAAATTATCGATAATCTCAAAGGATTATTTCAGAATCCTTTCTTACTTTTGAATCAATGTGAAAATACGACAGTTGAATTGTTTACCTCAGTCGATGGTATATTTCTAAAACAAGCAAAAGAATATTCAATTTCTATTCTTTTACAAGAAGTTGAAAGTGAAGTATTATTTTAAAATCTCACATGTTTACAATTCACTGTGTCTCCTTTGGCACACCATGAAGACAATTCCACCACCAAAAGTAATTTATAGAACTGGTTGACCTTGGCAAAAAAACTGAGAAAACCAAACTAACACTACTTTCACATCTCGTGCTTTGTACGCTTTTTCTGCTATATAGCTTAGATAGACACAATAATTAGATACAATTGAAAGAAAGTAGATAACAGTTAGCAGATGTGAAAAATCACTTTGAGAAGGCTGCAAACAAGTAGTGAATGAAGTAAATGAAAGTGGAATGAAAATGATAAAAATATGACAAAAGATACAAAAATTTCTGGAAAATAGGACCATCATGTGAAAAATATATGCTAAATGACAAAAGGATTAAAAAATGCCAAAATACGACATTGTTTGACACAGAAAATTGCATAATTTTCTTGAGATAAAATCTTGCTTAATTTTTTCCGGAAAAAAAAAAAAATAAAAAAAAATTAAGTTTACTATGAAAATATCCTGTACATTCAAAAATAGTAATAGACACTGGTTGACCAGACCTCTAATTTTAATTATCTTGGATGTGAAATTATTTATGACAGATCAAAACCTAGAAAAGAAAACTAATAAATTTCAATCTTTCCGTGGAGTAATATAATCACAATAAAAGAAAAAGAAACAAAAATGCAATTTCATATGACAACTGCTGCAATTCTTTTTTAAAAAAAAGGAAACCAATAATGAAATTCAAGTAGTGGAAATGCCATTTCTCAGGATAGAGAAAGGCTGCAAGAAACAGGACGAACTCACAAAAAAGATGTCTAAAAATAACTGCGTAAATACAATTTTATTGAAAAAATGAGGATTACAAAGAATCGTGGAGGCACCATACTGACAGAGGCAATGGAGAAAGAATTCAAAGAATAGATGTAGAGTTACAGGGACCGAAGAGGGAAAAGACAACAGATCAGGGAGAGAAGGTGGTGATGGGCAAAAGGAAAGAAGCCACTCATGCCTAACCCTTGAAAGGAAGAAGAAATATAAAAGAAACAAAAATGCAAAACAATGGCAATATCATGAGTACTTCCCATGATATCCAGGTGTGTTGCCACTTATTATTCGAGATCAACAAATACTGAAAAACACAAATCAAGCTCTTCTAACAGCAGAAGAAGATGTTATTATCTCCAAATGGAAACTGTAGTATCCGTAGAACTAATTCGCTCAGTATCATAAGAAGAACATTTTGCAATGCATTTCATTTCATTGCATTCCTTCTTGCTGAACAGTCATGCTCATCTATTCAGAATGGTTTTAATTTCTACCAATGTGAATCACTTGACCGAATGCACTCCCAGTCCATCGTGATACAGAGAGATGAGAAATAATTTTGTTGGATAATGTTTACGCTGCTCGAATACACATGTCTTTGATTGGAGAGACAGTGGGTGGACTTTATTATATTTAAATACCATCCACATACTTCACCATGACACTAAAAGACATATTACTAGCACTTTTCAATCTGTGTCAAGGAATCGCAAAGAAAAAACACAACTATCAAGACAGATTTACAAGTAGATCTGCAACAACACATGTCAAATATTTCATTGCAGCCACACAATAAAACAACTTTCCAACAACTAAATTCAAACAATCTGAATTGTTTCTTAAAATGAATTCTATAAGATAAGACCTTTTTGAACTCTTTACTATTTTTGGGGGCATTTAGATCTTATTAATCCTCCATCACAATCATTATAATACACCATAAGAGAATTATGATGATGGTAATAATTATGTAACAGAATAGTAAAAAGTTGGTGGAAAAATTATTGTTATTATCATTATCAATACTATTACTATTATTATTAATAATAATAATAATAATAATAATAATAATAATAATAATAATAATAATATAATATTGTCCCCCTGTCATATTTATTGGACAACACCAAACTGGGATTTGAACTAAAAGGTCAAGAGAAGTGTGTGATCACTCATCTGGCATACATGGATGACATAAAACTATACTCTGGCTCACTACAGGGTCTGAAGAAGCTAATATATATATATCACTGAAAAATTCTCTAGTGATATAGGCATGCAGTTTGGCATAGAAAAATGAAAAATACAAAGTATTCAATGGGGAAAATTCACAGACAGCACAGAGCACGAAACTCCATCAAGAGAGATCATCACTGCATTGGGAATGAATGAGTTTACAAGTATCTGTGGATACAGCAAAATAAAACGATTATACACAGTCAGATAAAAGAGAGGTTAAAAACAGAGTTTACCAACAGAATGAATACCATACTCAAGACCTCCCTCAACTCTCGTAATCTTACAACAGCAATTAATACATATGCCATTCCTCTGATTACTTACTCCTTAGGCATTATAAAATGGACCAGAGCTGATTTGGACTCACTGGAGAGGATTATCAGGGTCCAAATGACTCGTTTCAAATATCACCATCCAAAAGGCTCTATCCAAACAATAACACTACCAAGGAAATTAGGGGGTAGGGGCATCTGAAATATTGGTAATCTCCATGCAAAACTGATAACGGACATAGAGTATTTCAATGAGAAAGCCTTGTCATCTCAGCTATACAGAGCAATACAGCAAGTAGACGAGAACTATACACCACTCAACCTTAAACAAAAAAATGTATTACACGAACAACCCACACAAGCCGAGCTCTTAGAACAATGGAAACAAAAAGCTCTCCATGGTAGATATCCTACAGAAATAGCCAAATCAAATGTTGATGCCTGCTTGTCGTACAAGTGGCTTAAAATAGGATATCTCTACCCCGAGACTAAAGGATTCTTGATAGCAATCCAGGACCAGGTAATTGCAACAAGAAATTATCTCAAGCACGTTATCAAAGACCCCAAAGTTCCTTCCGATATCTGCTGGGCTTGTGGTGTAGGCCAAGAAACGATCCAGCACATTACTTCGGGTTGCAGTATGCTGGCCCCAATGGATTATAAACAGAGGCATGATATGGTAGCACGAATCATCCATGCAAAACTTGCAAGGAAATATGGAACTGCTAGTGAATTTGATACACCCTACTGCAAGTACCATCCAAAAAATGTCATTGAGAATAACATCTATAAATTATACTGGGATCGAAGCTTATTGACCGACAAAACAGTTCGTCATAACAGGCCGGATGTAATACTCTGGGATAAATCTAAAAGAAAAGTATGGCTGATAGACATAGCAGTTGTAGATACCAGCAACCTCGACACAACACACAAAACGAAAACTCAAAAGTATAGGGAACTTACACAAGAAGCAGAGGCATGTATTGGAGGTGGAGATTGTGCCGATTGTCCTCTCAGCAACAAGTGTGATACCTACCGTCCAAAAGCACTCTCTGAAAAAACTGGAGATCGAGACGAACATTATCATCAATCTACAGAAAGCTGTGATCCTGAGCATGTGTTCTTTAGTCAGAAGATTTATGGGTTCCTAAATAAATTTGTGTTAAAGAATTATTTACTATTTAATTAATAAACTAAGTGTTTAAATTTATATTTGTAGAAAAATTTTCCCTTTAAATTAGTTCTTAAAATAGATATATTTTTGTTGATACTTAAAATCACAAAACTTTAATAATTGATTAATAAATTTATAATAATAATAATAATAATATCAATATATAATAATAATAATAATAATAATAATATCAATAATAATAATAATAATAATCTTTATTTGTAGCAAACCGGAGGTCATAATCCCTGCTGTTCAGCCAAACCTAAGTAATGGATTTACAATTATAAAAATTGTGATAGTCAGAAGAAATATTAACTGACATTTTTAAGTTACAGACTCTGGCTTCCTGACCTTAAGGACCCAGATTCGAATCCTGGCATATGCTGGGATTTTTATCTAGTAATTTCCATTCAGGCCGGCTCCAAGGTCAACTCAGCCTCCTTTCCAAGTGAATATCAGGATCTATCCTGGGGTGAAGGAGGCCAGAGTGCTGTACTCGCAACAAACCTCCTCCTTGTGACGACTGTGCCGAATAGGTGGAGCCCTACCTTCACCTCCCCTGTGGGTGACATCAGCATGTGTTTGCACAGGGATACCTTCACCTTTTACGTGACAGAAGAAAATTCAATGAGACTACCGTCTACATTCAATTACTTGTGGAAGCCCGATCTTAAAATTAATTTCACTGCCGTTAGTTGTTTATTCTTAAAAGTTTTACGAATATAAAGACAGCCATTGTGCAAGGAATATTCTTAAAAATGAGTAGAGAGTGCTACAACATATCAAAAATCCTAATTTTGCCCAAAATGTTAGTGACCATGATTTACAGAACACAACTGTGTACAAGGAACAAAATATGGAGAGTACATTTTACATTTACATCTGGGATGCAATACTAGGAACTATTCTTGCTTATGCCTGAAGCGATTCGGTACTCGAAAAAATACTCGATCAGGATGGCGCCTTAAGATCGAACATAAAAACACTGTATCACAGTTGAGAGTCAACAATAGAAGGAAAAGGGAAAGAAAAAAGAACTAATCAAAGAGGACAAGAGGAGGAAGATCGTCCAAAACATGATGTGAGGAGATATGGAGGAAACACACAGTGAATAATATACTTTTGCAGACAACTACATAACTGAGAACAATTTAGGACCATTACAGTACTTAATTTCTAAGTAAAACATTGGAGTATTTTACCACATTAATTTAATTAGTAAATTCATAAATGTAGAAGCCCAATAGTATAATACAACAAAAACTGTCAGTAAAACAATGCAGGCATACGACTAAACTGATTTTCTTGGTAACAAAACTAACATGAAAGATTAATAAAAGCATCATACACCTTCATATTGTCATTGTATAATGTAAAATTTTCTCATTTTACATTATGAGTCTATTACATTTAACGCAAAGATGTACTTTGGATATTGCAATCCAATTTGTTTTCTTGTAAACCTTGTATAAGAAGAAATAAGATTAGCTTCCTGAATTAATGCCGTGTGGAGAGTAGTGCGAGGAAAAATATTTGTGGAAAGACAATTTGGAATGGGTGGTATGCAATGAAGGCGGCATTGACATTCTTTGTGAAAATTGAGTGCAATTGAAAAAAGCAAATATGTACTCTTCCTCTAATTTCTTTTTCACAACAGGCTTCACATCGAGTGTTCAATATTCTGAAATTGCTAATTTGCTTAACATGCAGTGATATATAGTGGATTCCAGTTTCGAAATATGGTGACACTATAAGACTTCCACTAGGACAGTGTTGTCCCAAGGTATGCCCAGCAATAATGAAGATGATGGTCACTCTAGTGTAAGGCTTTTCAAAATCTTAGAAGTGCCATTTAAGGCAATTGGAACAACATGATTTTATGGAGAAGAAAGACGGTATGCAATATGCTTCTTTTTTCGATAGAGAGAAATTTTCTTCTGCTTGTAGTAAGCAGATATATAATTGTACTTACACAAGTCAAACATGAAATGCATGAATGCATTTTGTTAGGTTTGGAACTTCAAAAACAAAATCACAGAAATTGAAATGAGGCATTACAAATGAAGTCATTAGGAATATGCACATGTTGACCACTTGTAGTCTTCATATGGGTTTCAGAGAATGAATGCATGCGAAAATTTTGTGGTGAACCTTCCCTAGTAGAATACTTTGGTCTATGTGAATTCCTACTTTCTTTACATCATTACACTATAGAAGAGAGGAACAATTTATATCGCTTGGTGCATTGCTGGTTTATCTAATTCATTGTTAGCATAAGTGATTAGAAAAAACACATAACCTGAAACCTATTTAAAATGATAGAAACAATCTTTCACAATAAAATAATATGAAAAGTTGATTGCATGTGCAATTCTATCTCAACTTTTAACAATATTAGGATGAATACTCTCGCAGTCAGGGAGCCTACAATACTGTAACGCATAGTTCAGAAGCTGGCTGTCACTATGAAGCCATTTTCACTTTGGAAACAATGATTTACAAGGTGCCATTTTTCCTCAAGGGAACAGATAATTAAAATGAAATAAACACAACATTATAAAATCATTTTGCATACATAACATAAAGAGTAACGAAATTCATTAACTTCCTATCATTATTATTATTAACAGTAATAAGTTTATTATTCTCATTATAATATAATATTTAAGATATTTTCATAGATTTTTTCTTTAGTTGTATTAATTTGCAATTTAATGAGAATTAATAATTTGTTAATCCATACAATTTTAAATGACACTGTTTTAAAATTTTTCAGTCTATGAACAAAAAACTGCATTACATTAGACCTTTTTCATTACAAGAAAGCAACTATTTAGTAGAAACCATTATCGTATGCATATATAAGCAAAGAAAATAAAAGTTTAGTTAAGGTTAGTACATAGCAACTCTTAATAATGTCATAACCACAATTATGTGAGCCTGACAAAAGACGTAGTAGCTGTCACAGAAAAAAAATTGTGTTTTTTCAGACAAGAAAATTATTTCATCATAACTTTTAAAATTAAACACACATAAAAAGAAAAGTTCACAATAAAAATTTCCTCAAAAAAAATTATACGCTTTATTCCATTTTAAAAGTTAAATGTAAGAAAACATTAATTTATATCCTCACAATTAGGACTAAATGTGTATATATAGGCCACCTATTTTGAGCAAAATACTAGATAACTTAGTATTTCTTCTTACAAGATACACAAAAAAAAATATTTTTATTCATTCAGATGTCTTTCCTAAATTCTCGAATGTCTGGAAAAATTATTAACTTCACCCTGAACTTCTCATATTTAGTTACTGTAATGAGAATAAACAATCAACTCACTGTGAAACTGTATGCTTCCTCTTCAGGATCATCTTTTGGTTCCGGTTTTACCTGAAAGAAGCAGACACTCTCAGTAAACTAACTGCACTCACATCTAGTCGTGAATCCGATATTCATTACTTTTCCAATGCAATGTCAGCAGGTCAACACATTTTGAGTAAGAGAATTACATAACCACTAAACAATAGAATAATTACTTACAACTGCATGTTGATTGTGAGGGCTAATAAAACTTTATAAATATTTACATATGCTAATGGTTTTTTATTCTTTTTATTATAATTATTTTAAATTTAGAAACGTTAAAGACAGAAATGCTTACTCCTTGATAAATACATTCTCTAGAAGAAAGATATTAGTTTCAAAAATAAAACTTACGTTTTCTATTTTAATTAAACTCTCCGACAATATTTTTATTTGGTCCATGTTATGAAGAAAATTTATAGTGCACTGGTTCAACTCAATTTGGCAATATATTTTCCCGTGAACACTAATTTTCACAGAGACCCACAACAGGTTCGGAACAGGACAGCTGATGAATGTGGACTGCTCGTGTGCACAGCGTGTGCATGGCGGAATAGTTCGGCAAGCTTTAGTGCTGCCCTCCAACGGCTGGCGTCATGACTATGACATACTACACTGTGGTGGCGGCTGTGACGTAACATACCACGGTGTAAGATATATAGGTGTGTTCACTCCCAGTCCCAAGTTGAAGCTAGTGTGAGGCTAGTTCTCGTAGTTCTCGCATATAAGCGCTGCGATCTGTATGGGTATGACGTATGACAAAATCGGTATTGTGTGAAAATACGATTTGTAAGTAATCATCAGTAATAGGATATAATATATTATTATGAAACTATCTCATCAGAATGTGCAAAATTATTATTGCAAATGACTATTTCTTATTATAAATTTATTAATTATATTGAAATTGTCTTCACAAATGATTCAGTACACTGCAATTAAGTACAATCCCGTTGATTGATTGCTGACATTATGGGTTGTAAAGCAACGTGACCGTCACTTGATGAATAGTAAATCACAGTTGAAGTGTTTTTCGTAAAAGTAATCCCTGTTTATTATTATTATATTATTTTTGTTTTTCTCTTTAGAATAATCTCACCTCCTGATTTAAAATGCAAATCTTCAATCGGTGGTAAATTTTAAAAAAATCACACCTCCGATGCACATTGTAATACGTCTAAATAGGCTTTAATACATTTACGTTAGCGTTTCTCCGATTGACAAAAATACTACGCTGGAAACGTGAGCGACGCCATGCCGGCCATCACCTGGCCATGACTTGTTATGCCCAAACCGATCGTGCGCACCGTACGGACGAGTTAAGAACTAGCCTCAAACTGGCTTCAGAAAATTTGCCCAAAAGGCGGCTAGTTGACACACCTATATATCTTACACCGTGTAACATACTCTTCATCAAGTAGACGATACGTGGTATTTTTGAATGTATCGTCCAGGAGGAAAGTCGATTTACATTTTACATTTCAGTATGAATTGTACGATATTCAGGTAGCTCGTGTATTCAAGTAGCGCAGGTAACTCTGGCTGAAAAATAATACAATAAAAGCAAGTTACACAAATCTATTAAAATTGAATCAAAAACAATAATGGTACTTTATTTTTATTTATTTAGTCACAAACGTATGAGAGGTATGGAGGAGAAAATCATCTGCGCACGCTTTCTTCAGTTTCAAAATCCTTCCCAACAATTTAACTATTAATAGTTGGAATATAAAAACAATAGTATTATTACTATTAATTAAATCATTAATAAATAATAATAATAATAATAATAATAATAATAATAATAATAATTATTATTATTATTATTATTATTATTATTATTATTATTATTATTATTATTATTATTATTATTATTATTTAAAAAGCGAGAGATTAACATTTCCAAAACAAGATATTTTCGTTGCCAATTATAGAAAACCATTTTGTATCGGTAAACGGACGAACAAATTTGATTTTTCTGTATTGCTAACTAAATAGAAACTCACCCTAAACTCTTCTACCACGACAAGCAAAAAGAAAGCTCAACAAAACGTGCGCATAGTGAAGCCATTTACGTCCAAAAGCAATTCAAGAAGCCATCTCAGAATTTGCTCAATGGATCAGGGAAACTGAACAAAAACCCAATCGAGATGAGATTCATTGACCCGGAAGCTGAAGTACATTACTTGTTACAGACAAGTCTTTTTTAAAATTATACAATGCAATTGTAAACTAATTCATTATACTGAAACATAACCCTAACTGCTACAACTATAGGGCGATTCGTCGTAACCCGTTTCCAAATTTCTAATAACATGGGCGCCAGGAAAAAGGTTACGATAACATTTTAACTATTATTACTCTGATAAAAAACTGAATATTATCCCGCTAGCTGGGTCACATCCGAAATAATCGCTATTATCTATTAATAGCAGATTACCCGATCTGCCATCTATACAGAATGGCGAGGAATCTGGAAACAGAGATTATATGATCTAGCTACTTCTTAGCTTGAATTGGCCAATGAAAATCACTTATCTTTCTTTCAAGAGAAACTTAATGTTTATTTTCTATCAAATGCAACAAATTAAAATGTAAAAAATTAAAATTGAGGAACTTTCTTAGTCATGACCTGGTTCGAACCTTATACGGCGATTCTGGTCTTCGCGTGCTCTTGATTGATGCAACCTCGAAGAAACGCATTCCCTTCTTTTATTTGAGGCTCCGAAGTCCCGAAGTCCAATTACCACGACTTCTCTTCTCTTCTTTAAAAACGAACACCGCCGATTCACCGCTTCGCACCACTCAAATATTTGTTCTAGCTCCACTATATTATGTCTGATGCCCGTTCTCACCGTATAAATATCCAGTGCTTTTTATGATTACACCGCAAAACAAATCTCAGTTCTATTTCCGTTTATAGCAAGAAAATAGGCAAAGTCCGGTATAGTTTGTAAACCGTGCATTTATAAGTTCAAGAATGATTAGAGTTCACTCGCGAAAATTTTCAAGTCTTATTTTGATGCACAGCAAAATATTCGGAACTCGACACGTTCCCCAAATCTTAGAAGTATCACAAGTTCACTTCTGGTTCTGCCACGAAAATATTCAGAGTCCGAATATGTCCCTCAAGTCCGATTCTTGCTCTACCACACAAAAATATTCCAAAGTCTGAACACGTATTGTAGGCCCCCGAAATTATTACAAGTCCTAACATGCACAAATTAATCTATTCGCGAGCGAACTGCTCACCGTCATGACATGCGACCGAATCAATCTTATCCTCCCTTTTAAAACCCACAATGCCTCGCCTTTCTTTTATTTCGAAAAACATGCCCAAACTTCCGTTTTAATAATCAGTCGACGCTTCTTCAACCAATCCACAAATCTCTTATATTTCCTCCTGCTCACGCCGTCACCTCCACGGTCAGATGAATGTTTGTTTATCCTGACAACAACCACGACGTCGTTACTAAGGCGCCATATTGCCTATTATTTGCCCAAACCATTTCGCCCATTTACGTCAAATATTCTGTAATAAAACATGTCCCCATATTGGTATGTCACAATACTATATCTTGGTTTTGTTAAAGGGAAGACAAAATGTATGGTTGTGGGAAAACCACAATTTAAGGAAGAAATTGAAATGAGGCAATCTGTTATTCTTATGAATACTAAATTATAATGGGTCACAAAATATAATAAAAATGAGCACCCGTCAAAATTTGACGGTGAGATCTGAGATAAATGTAAAATACTGTGCCCAGACTAATGTTCACAATATGTTGCATTGTTTGGATCTCCAGGGTATAACGAAGATTCTGTGATGTAGAGTTTCGAAAATTTAGAACACGTATGGCCCATGTATAGGTGGCAATGCAATATGACTCACATATTGCAATAATACATCCAAATGACACAATAGAAAGAGCACTATTATACTGACGGATATTATTTCTAAAGTTTCTTGATGTGTCATCATCTTCTATAAACAAATTGGATTAATTCTGGCATATTGCTCGAAGGTAAACTTATTTTCCCATTTAAGCAACATAGAATAAACTCGTTTGCAGAATTTCTCTCGCATGGGAAGTACAAAGCAGAACAAAACTGACTTTTCATAAACAACGACCCAACAGAAAACGAAATGACCTCACTATCACGACACCTACGCTGGATTTCTCTTTCCCTGCGTCCAGTTAATGTCCGTTTGCGTTTTTTGGGGCGCGTGGGTAACGATTAGGAATTCGACATAACCTGTGAACAACTTCACTACTTCAGTACAACCGAGCAAAACTCACTGTCCAAATGTTTTCTACAAAATACGCCACAAAATCAAATACATGCAAACTGTCAACGCCACAATGCAATTATTACACCGAAACAAAACCTTGACGAATTGTAAACAAATCTCAACAATCAAAACAAAACATCAAGCATCGCCACCATGAAGCAACGTGGACTTGCATCTATCGTTTCATACAAACGAATGGAAACAGACACCCTTTGGAAGAAAACATTTGACTATTGATAAGCGTACTATTAAAGAATGATTTAATTAATTAATTTATACCGTAAATGTTGGTGAATCACCACAAACAATATCTGATAACACATTTTGTGGTCACATTCTTTCTTTGAAAGGAAAAAATATTACAATCGGTACAGTAGAAGATCTAAGCGAAGCCATGGCAGAATGCCTTATTTTTTTAAATATTTTGTAAACCCCCACTGTCCGTAACAGCTCCAAGTGGAGGTGCTCCCAGGGTTGACCTCGACTTACCTTTTTCCCGGTGCCGGCTGCAGGTTAAAGCTTTGCTCGGCTACCCCCACTGAAAACACTGAAAGTTGTAGCGGGAACATGCGTGGCGTGGGAATTGGCATACAACTTGGAATGAAAGATTTTCCTCATTTAGCTTAAATTTAATTCACAAGAGATATTTAGGCAAAATCACGGTGAAGCCGGATACATAAAAAACGGACTTACAGACTAACTTATAACTATATTATGTGGTTTGCGTCTCAATAGGGTCGCTCGACCATCTCCCGTCACAGCAGCTGCCCGCTCAGGGCACGGAGTTTGTCGCGCCGGCGCTGGCGGGGGTTACTCGCTCGTTTCCTTCCCAGGTAGGCTAGCGCAGCCGTGGCGATGACGCGGGCGCTTGCCCGACCCAGCGGCGATGAATAGCCTGGATCAGCCGATGACCACTCAGTAGCCGAGCGCGTGAAGGGCGGCGCACGGGGTCGATGGCTGTGGAGGCGTGGTCGGCGCCCGCGGCACAGAAAATGTCCAGGCACGCCTCTGCGCCAGGAACGGCGGCTCTTGCCCTCGGGTTCGCCTACCTCCGGAGCTGATCGTAACAGGCGGGGCCGCTCGCGATGCGTGGCGTGACCGCCTCGTCGCGCCCTGGCCTCTGACGGTCGACGGTGCGTAAATATCGGTGGTCCTTACTTTCTATTGCCGATCGTAATTACCGAAGCTCGGGCCGGCAGAGCCAACTTGCACACCCGAGGCCGTTCTACTGTGCGAGTACTCGCACGTACGAAGCCAAAAAGAGCTAAGACTCGCGTCTTCCGGGAGAACACCTACGCCCTCGCCCGATGTTCCCCTCAGCCAAGCGTCCGCTCTCCTCCGCAGTTCGAATCAGAAGAAGCCGAATTATCTTTCCTCGCAGCTCCATAGGGTAACATGATCGCACCCACGCGATGTTCACGCCTATTGGCCTGCGGCATCACGCAACAGGTGTATCGACGTGGCAGTTGCTATGAAGTCGCGTCTTCAAGGGAATTTGTTCGACGTCAGAATTCCGCCGAAACGCCGGCGCTGGTCGGCGGCGGCCGGAAATTCCATTGACGTCACGGGTGCGCCCCTTCCCACAGGGTTAGTTAACAAAGGCTAGCCTGCTCGCCCGCATCGGCGGCGCGCAGGTAACGGGAAAACGTCCCCTTTCCTGCTGCCCTTCGACAAGCGCCTTCACTATGCGTTTAAAAATACAATTTAAATTTATGATTTGCGATGCCATACGTGGGCGACTGTCCCATTACAATATAGATATGTACCTGGGAGTAATCATAGACAATTACCTACTATTTAGTGAACATGTAGAGTATATCAACGGCAAAATGGCGAAAAAGTTTATAAACTGTGAAGTTGAGAAAAACTTTGTCAAAGAACAGCAAGAAATTATTGTTTAAATCAATAGTGATGCCTCATGTGAAACATTGTTCTACAGTGCTTACCATGGCAAATAAAACAAATTTATTGTTTTTACAGAAAACTTTCAATAAGGGTCTTCGTGCTGTTCTTAAAAAATACGTAAAGACATTGTTAAAAGTATGTTACAGGAAATGGGTTTATTAACAGTTGAAAACGAAATTAAAAGAGTTGTTTTAGTATTCATTAATCGAATGGAACATAATTTGTTGCCTTCATATATGAACAATTAATGCAAAAAAATAGGAATATCCATAATTATGCCACCATGGAGGCAAATTGTTACCATGTACCAAAGAGTATTAAAAGATTGTATTTAATAACGGATTAGTCATGTATGATACAGTACCTCAGGGAACTAAACAATCGGAAAATGTAGAACAGTTTCGAAAGATAATTGGAATTTGACTTAACAATATGGATTATGATGAATGAATAAATGCATAAATGAACCAATGAACCAATGAACGAATGAACGAATGAATAAATGAATAAATAAATAAATAAAGTAAGCTATTTTTTTCTTTTTGACGATCCGTATCTCTAATTGTATAGAAAAAATTTTGCAGCAGAATAGATTTTAGTTTTAACTTACTTTTCTGTACCAATTTTCATTGTTTAATTTCATCTGGCAATGCGTTGGAAAATAACGTACATGTATTGTATGTGTATTAAATAATTAAATACACATTCAATACTAGTTTATTACACTAGAGATAAAATAATAAATGTTGCCGTGATTTATAGAAATATTGTTAAAACTGTATCAGAATTATCGAACCAATCCAGATAATCAAATTCGAAAAAAAGAGAACCAACGCGCACGATCAAATAAAACCAACAGCATAGTTTTTCGATATTTAATACTGTATTTTTACTCTACACTGAGATATACAAAATTTTCTCTACATTAATATCTGCCAAAGATCTTAGCGTCCGGCTTGCTGGGTCAATGGGTCACGATATATTATAATCCTTATTACCTTTATAATGGATTATAGGATCCATGACTATACAGCGCAGCTGGGAATCTGAAATAGAGTGATTCTATTCCTAGTTCATTTCTGTTTGGATTGACTAAATGAAAGATCACTTTCTTTTCTAAAGAACAAAATTTAACAAAGTTTATTTTACCTTTTTAGCAAACAATTTAGTGAATTTATGTTATGCCTTTGTTCAAGATATCTTTGAATTTAGAATTTTATGCCGCGGTTAACTTATCTATTCTTCGTTGATGTCCCTCGTAGACGTCTCAGTCGAAATATCTTGCGAGCTTGCCGTAGTCCAAAGTTCCATATTCTTCGTTGATGTCCCTCGTAGACGTCTCAGTCGAAATATCTTGCGAGCTTCCGTAGTCCAAAGTCCAAGAAATCCTCTTCTGCCTATCCCTGGTTCCAAATATAACCTTTAATTCTGTAACTCGTATACATCAATATTACTTCCACATGAAAATATCGGCAATATCATTCACTGTCCTTAAAATTTCACTGATAACCCAATTCTGACTATCTGGATTATACTCGTTCCCTCTCACGAACCTACGATCAGTTTAGAAGCGCGATGCCGGTCAGAATGAAATCCTCCTGCATGATTCACCCCTCGAAGACTTCGTATTAAACTACCTTCCTTTTTTTCATAACATTTGACCGTCCTTCTCTCACCCAGCCAATCCATACGTTCGCTATATTTTGGTGTAGCTGACCTTTTGATCGTCTAAACTTCTTCGCCCAATCCCAAATTTTCTACTTTCGGCATCCAGACAACTCTTAATGCATTTAGAAAAAACAAAAACTACATTGTTTATTCACGGTCGTTGCTAAGCTCTAGCTCTCGTGATATTTCGTAATGCATGTTCCACCATATTGTCTACAAATAAATGTTAGTTTATTTTAACGTGACATATCGGTATGTCACAATACTGTGACATACCAGACTGTTACACAATATTTTGATGGGAATAGGGGACAAAAATTTGTTAAATTCATCGTATATAGTGTAAATGTTGAGAATATAGGCATGCAGGCAGGGTGTTTCTTAGCAACCAGGTAAGCGGAAGTAAATAAACATAGCGCGGCAAGTAACGGACAGAAGATAGTGATATAAGGGCATGTAGGATTGGTGGTAAACTGATAATGAGGTATAACGTAAAAGGAAACTCGAGATTGTTTTGTAAAACAAGAGACAAGAATGTATGAAAGTTATAGAGGGTTGAACTTCGTAATATTTGGGAAGGGATGAGCTTTAGACCGTGTACCGTACGCATCGTACTGCAGAGGTTATCGTAAATGATAGATGCGGGACTTGGTGAAATTTTGTGGGAAATAATGGAGCAGTGAGGACTTACAAATATTTTGTGGGCGTAATTCTATTTGCGACGTTGAATAATTCTGGCACCGGGAGTGAGCAAATCGGACTTGAAGAAAATACGGACGTGAGAGAAGCGAAGAGAGGCTCGTGATATATCTTATCGTTTAGGGGATAAACTTTATATTTTATCGCGTTAAAGTTGGAGGAATTAATTAAGAAACAGACTTTCGTATATCGTGGATTAAGAAAAACGTGACAGTCTTGGAGTTAGTGCCCATCCGTGGCAAAGAATATGAAAGTAAATGAAACAATATGTTGAGGAGGACATTGACCCGGCAGCGGATCGAAAACCAGATACAAGAGAGAAGATTGGTCGGAGCGGTGGATTCTTCCTGGCCTCATCGTCCAAGAGCGCATGGATATCTAAAATAGTAAGAATAATAGCGCTATAGACAATTTTTACAATCGGTCATGACCAAGGTGACATTTCATGTGAAAAAAAATTATTCGATGAATAAACGTAGAACGTTCTAATTCTGAAAAAGAAAAGCTGACTATCGTTTCTTTAGCATCTTGTGCAATCCACAGTTTAATAATTTCTTTCCAGAAACAAATTTCAGATTCCTCGCTTCTTCCGTATGGAGAGCGGATCGAATGATCGTTTGCTAGGAAGAATGTAAGTACCGGCGACGATTATTTTCGTAAGAACCCAACCAACGGAGCTAGTAGGATAATTATTTCTCTTTAAATGTGTTTGCGGGAAATTTTAAAATCGCACCCCCTTCCTGGCGCCCAAAAGTGATATAAATTCGGAAACCGGTTGCAGAAATAATTTGACAGAAACGGAGAGCGTTTCAATACACGAATTAATTTCACCTGCTATTTATGAAATAAATAATTTTTAAAACGTCATAGTTATGCAAATACGTACGACTTTGAAATAGGAAATGCGAGAGTGCCAACGAGCTAAATAACTAAAATCTTTTAAATAAAATTATACACATCAATATTAATTTATTTCACCAAAGACAAATTCATAAATGTTGCCGTGTATTATATAAATAATGTTAAAACTGCATCAGTGTTCGAACCATGTCAAGAAATTCAATTTACAAAATACGGAGAACCAACGAGCACAACGAAATAAAACCAAGTACCTAGTTTATAGACATTTGATACTATATTTTTATTTTATGGACAAATGAATTGCTTCTGCTATTTATGAAATACATTTTGTTTAAAACATCGTACGGCACACTGTAAACGCGGAGAATGCCACAGCTACGTAGGCACGAGTCGACATCTAATACTCGCTTCGCCATGTCATGACTGCGCCAATGACTGAGCAACATCTTAGGCGGGGGAAGCTGTAATGATTTACAATTAGTGAACAAATCAACAGAGTTCGGTAATTTAAGTTTTATTTTCATTAGAATGATAAAAATGTATCCCCAAGAAACAGATGACGGCGGTACCACGCACGAACCATTCTTTTAAATTAATTAAATGCGCGAAAGAGAAACTGGATATAAACAATTATTAAAGTGCAAGTTTAGGAATCACTTGAAACAACAATCGTCAAAATCGAGCTAGGGGTTAGTTTGTGAAATATTCGTAATCATACAGTTCCGCTCGATGAAGAAGTAAGCATGGACGTCATTATTGGCGAGCAAAAGTCAAAGACAAATACCGTTTCTGTAAGTATAAAATGAACGCCTGAAAGGATCAGGTGGAGACTTGATGGAAGTGCGAAGGGAAAATTGGGGAGAATTTTGGAAATGATTCTGATTTTTGGGAACGCCGGGAAGGCGAATTGAATATTTAATATTAAACATTTTAATATAAAGATTATGGAAAAACAAGCGACACGATACATCACAAGAAGGTGAAGTATAAATTACGATATTTAATTAAATAAGGCGATAGAAAATCTTTAGACGGTGTCACAATGATCAGGAAACTTTAAGATACAACGTGGAACCAGCAACGGGACATAATACAGTAAAAAAACGTAAACAAGAAATATTTTCGAATTATTCACGACAGCGAGACAATGATGCGCTTTTGTTCGAGCCAAGAATATAAAAACGCCGGGCAACAACGAGAAAAGAAGAAGGAGTATTGCGCTAGACTGACGCGGAGTTCACGCTAGCCGTCGCACACTGGTTTAATCGCGGCAAAAAACCGGCCATAATTGCAAAATTCAAAGTGCGCGTTTGGAATTCTGACTTATCAAATCTCGTTCGGAAGACATTGGAGCATATTACTTCAGCTTCAGAAATTTATTTCAATCATTTTTGTCTTCCACACGGTGTCGTAAAGTTACCGTTGCTCGAATGGCTCGAATTCGTTGATTCTTGCCAACGATATTCTTAAAATTAAAAAAAAGGATTTAATTTTTTTGTTTAGAATTCTTTTTGTATTTCCGAATATGAGACACTTATGGCTATAAGTTAAGTATATTTTTAAGAAAAATTTTATAATATTTTTATATATGATGCGGTTGAATTCTAAACCATGTAGCGTAACAAAGTTAGTCGTTTATATTGTAGATTATATTTTTTGTCCTGCGTAGTCCTGCTTCAATTATTATTTTTATTTATCAAGTAGAATGTCCTTAATCAGAATAACACAAATTTAGCTGCACATATCTGCATCTTTTTGTTTTAAAGCGACTATACTACAATGCTACGTAGTAAGATATAACACTAGATCGCCCCCGATGGTTTCTTCGATGCCACAGGGAATTGATTTCTTGGAATATTTTTTTACTCTCCTTCAGATAATTACTTTTAGTAGTAAAATTAATAATATAAAATTTTGGAGGGATTAAACAATAATAACCCAAACCACCGAGCACTTTCCGATCTTAAGTGTATTTTAAGAATTCTTCTTTTCTTGACGCAACAAACAAAACTATGGGTAACTAAGGTGTAAGAGTGAATTCAATGTGGTCACCTCAAAGTATTGTTGACTAATTGTTGATTCAATTGTTCATAATTAAATATTATATAAAATATTGTTTATTCAATAAGTGCCGACGAAATTAGATCTGTATACATAGATATTGGGTTTCCAACAGATGGGCTTCAGATTTTTTCTTTTTTTTTTTTACGGATAGTGCTAAACGGACAGGATAACATGACATAAATGCCACTATCATGTCTTCTGTTTTTAAAAAATTATTCATAATTTTTTTAAAAAATGTCTCTCATGAAGTCAATATTTACATTACAGGCATTTCATATACATTCTCACATTTGTGAGTACAATTGCCGCAATCTGTTTTTATGACGTTTCTCGAAATCATAATGAATCAAGAAATTCAAAAACTGTCTTAAATAACATTTTACTTACAATCGATTTATTTTTCCTTAAATTCGATATTCCTTTTTGAAGCAGCTATTTTGAATTTCATAGCAATTTTTGTATTTAGTGACTTCAGAAATAGTATTTAACCATATTTCTGCGCATATTTGCTTCATTTTCAAGCTTCAATTCTCAATTTTGATATTTCATTCCGATAATCGAAATCAGCGATCTCAAGAACCATTTTATACACATTTCTACGCACATTGGGCTCATTTCTATGAGTCAGTTAGCCATTTTGAAGCCGTAATTTTGAATTTTGAAATTTCATTATGACATTTGAAATCAATGACCTTTAGAGCCCCATATGTATATTTTTATATGCATTTTTCTTTGTTTTTAAATGAGTCGATCCGCCATTTTGAAGGCGCCATTTTGAATTTTGAAATTTCGTAATGATATTCTAATTCAGCGACCTCAAAAACCCCTTGATACCAATTTTTACGCAAATCCACGACATTTGCAATTATGACCAAGTTTTAGGCCCGATTAAACCAGTGTGCGTCGTGACAATTTTAAACATTTTTTGAACTTAATAAATTTTAAGACATTTTAATGAGTTGAGTTAATAGTGTGCGGAAATTTAAAGCGTAATGAACTAAAATACAAAGCCGCGTTTTATTGAACGGTGGCAGTGCGAAGACAAAGGAATGGCGGACATGTTGTATGTAGAACAATGGAAGTTTTTTTAACGCGATAGAAGGAATTTTGGAACCATTGCAGATTAAATTACTTTCATTTTTTGTTTAAATAATGACGCGAAGTATCCGCGCAATAGAATTTTAAATAATGAACAGTAACGAGGTGCCAAGTGTATATATGCAATGTTTATGTTGTGACGAATCACGCAAGTTTCGCGGGTTGTGTGGCTGCTGGAGATGGTACCAAGTGATCCGTAGTGGCGATTGCAGCGATAGAGTGTGCGATTCTCTGGAGATCGACCACGAACGTGAATTACGCTGTCTGTCGCGGCGACGATGCAGCAAAAGGGAAGTGAATTGCATGAATTGTTTTAAAAACGATGACGCATTCTGTAGAAGATCAAGTGCTGTTAAATAGCATATAAGTAAATTCATAAAGAGTATACAGAATGCGCATTCAGTATGAATGAGATTTGCGATTTTAATTTCAGTGGGAATGATATGTTGTTTTTTTTGTTTTGTTTTATTTGTTGATTTTTGTGTTACGTAAAGGGTATTTGCTTATGTATAGGTGTTTTCGGAGGGTAACGATGATCATGTTTGCTATTCAATGTGTTTGGAAGGGAAGAGGGAGAAATAATTTTGGAGATTAAAATAAATGAAGACAAACATGGTTGTGTTGTCAGTAAAAATTCTGAAACAATGCGTTATAATTTAGTAGATAGATGCTGACCCGCACGCACGCACGTACATAGGTACCATGCTGTCGCTTCTGTATAGAAGCAACCACAGATTCACGCCAGTAGTGAAATCAGAGTAAGTAATTGACTAGCAGACAGACAAGGTTGAAGTCCAACAGGTGCAAAGATGTGTGTTGTTAGCTAGGCGCCCATATTTATTTGGCAGCAAGGATCAGATAGAGAAAGGATAGTTAGATAAAAGATAGATAGATCGAAGAGAGAGTAGGCAAACGGTTACGTTGACAGCCCAACGCGAGAGCAATATCTTTATTCGGCAGCCCAACACGGTTTAATTCGTTTCATTATTCCCACACAAAATTAAATTAGCACAAAGGTACAGAAAAAATACCAAAATTAAAAAAATCAAAATTATCTGTAGAAACCAAAAATGATAAGCTATACAAAAAATATTCTTAATTGTTTTTTTTACAATTTATAGAAATGTAGGTTTCAAAATTATTTTCTGAGAAACTGCATGTTAAATCGTCTAATATGTTTTAGACACAAATCTTCGTTCTATATTTACACTTTCTGTATGCCCGGCCAGATTCTGACGTACGTGTGTACGCAGCTAAATGCGTTCAAAATCTGATTGATTATTGTAACTCAATGTAACATTTAACATTGCTTAAACTAATCCATTTGAGGTTGTGTAGATGTTTACTTGAATGAATGAATGAATGCCTTATTTTACGTGGCGCGTCTCAAGCCATGAGGCCTGCTCTTCCGTCTGACCACGCACATTTCGTTACGCTCCTTTCTAGTAGGGGAGAAGGCAGGGATTACTTGAGCGACGAAGCAAGCAATTTGAATTTAGCTCAGATGCTTCATTAGGCTTTAGGATCTTATCATAAGATTTACCGACCTGACACCCAACCCGACCTTAAGTCGCAAGTTACCAGAATAGCAAGATATTTATTTTATCGCGAGACGCAAGTTCAGAGTCAGCGGGCGATCATTACATGACGCCAATCGGTCGTGGACGCATCCTGACCCTCATCACCCGGAGAAGACCCTTCCTGACGCAATGCAAGGGGGAGCAGCGTGTTTTTGAACGATGGTGCCGATAAGGAGTCACTTCTGCGTCATGAGTCCGCTATATAAACCGGCTGGCGTCCCAGGCAATGTATGCAAAATGGCTGGGCAACGGGAGTCGCCATGGCTTCTGCTGGCGTACCGTGACACGCCTACTTCACTTTCTTCGAATGAAAATGAAAAATATAGCACAAATCTTACACTTTAAACACCGACTTTAATTCCAAGGATAGAGTTCTACCTAATGTATTGATAGACTTTCACAAAACTGCTGACCGTCCGTCTGTTTGTCTGTCTGTCTGTGAGCAACATTCTGTCGTTTTTTTCTTAAAATTGATATTCCCCAATTGATGCGACTGATGTGGCGGTGCCTTGAATTTGATACCGATATTTTCATTTTGGAGGGTTCTTTACATGAAGCCCCTGAGACATTTTCAAAATTTTCCAAAAAATGGCTCCTAGTTTATGATGAAATTTTCTGGTTGATTGTCTGAAGGATGTTTAAGAAAATAGTGTCGTATCATGTTGGTTGAAATCTGAATTTTCGAAAATGGAAAAAAAAAAAATTCGGCGTCTTACAAAACTGCAATTATGAAGATACACTTTTGATTTTCTCGTATAAATACGTATATATGGCAGTAGTATACGTAGTAGTATAAAGTTATGTAATTCTGTGTAATTAATGTGTTTATCACAAACTGATCTTCAAATACGGACATGTTTAATGCGTAAAATATGAGTAGTTTTGTGTAATTTGGCGACAAACATAAGTAAAAATTGAGTTCTGTTGGTTTTACAGGGGAGAGCCCCTGGAAAATCAGCAGAACTCGATTTTTACCAAATGGGCCCGTTGAATGTTTGCTTCTCATTTTAATAAAAATTACGGTTTTTCAGCGTTCTTTGGGCACCTAGAATTTTTAATGGCGGACATTCGGTTCTGCTAACTTCAAAAAATTAACATGAAGCAAGGCTTTGGCGCTACATTCAAATATACGCAATTCGAAAAATGTTTCATCAAGAACTTAAACGATCATTTTAATACACTAAATGGTTTAAACCTTTAAATAATGATCATTTCGACCATCATAATAACGACGTAATTTTAAATCTGTATAAAATATGACATCGTCATTTCGAATTCTACATTAGGAATTCTTATGAGTATTTTGTAGTCGATCTGTTAAATTAAACCATTTGCATTTACTAAAACGTAGGCTTTTGTGATTATACAATGTCTTATTCTTCAATGTCAAAGGTGATTTGACAGTCGCGTTTCCTTGCACTACAGTAGCGTCTTCGAGTACGATTAAGCAATATAAGTTTAAGTAAGTCACAAGAATAACAAAGCACATTGTGTGCTGTTTATCACGCCACATTCGCTTTATTATCCTTTTTTTCTGTTTTGTGTTTTACGTTGTGAAACTTCCGAAGCCGCATCCTTTATGTGAATGGTGAAGAGGATGGGCTGCTGATAAAAGTTTATGGGCGTTTACAGATCGTTTGTTTCACCGTGATATTCTCTTGTCATTCTTCATAACATCATGTCCTCAACGCTATTTCTTCCTTCAGCATTTCTTTGAAAATCAATGCCTCTTTAAGCAGTATAATCAAGACAATAGTTCAGTCAAGGATGTGTTTTGTTTACACAAGGAACTCGCTGTCCAAGTAATAAAAGTAGCACATATAAAAGTTGCAGAGTATATTTAGTTCATTCACACAAACTGACGACTGGCTTTACGGTCCTGCCCTAATTCTCTTGCCAGCTGCCATCTATCGCCGCACAAAGTAAATTTTTTTAAAAATTTTCCCAACTTTTCGGTATCCTAATAGTTGAACCGAAATATTACTTTAACAATACTAAAGAACAGTAAAACCTGGTCCTAAATTGAAATTTTCATTAAATATTTTGAGTCTTTTTAAGACAATGGCGTTCAACCCTTACTGTCAATGCAAATTTTGAAACTCTTTTCACAGGAATCTATTGAGTTTACGAAAAACTTCATTTGATTTGAAGCACTTCCACTCACAAATGCAATAATAAATAGCTCACAAATTGCTGCAAATTTGGGTAAGAGATATTTCAGAAAAAATACAATTGTGTAATTTTTCAAAAAACAAAAGAATACATCAAAATGAACTTAATGTCATATTAAACCAAGCAATTAGCACTATCCGTTGAAAAACATTGAAGAAAAAATATGGAACCATTTTTTAGAAAATTACGTGTGAGCTTTTCTAAAAATCCGGAAATCCATTTCAGCTTATTTCAACCAAAAAACTGTGGAGTTTTCCAGAAACTTTATATGACAGCATTTAAAACACATACAATCATAAATATAATAATGTGAGGAATTTGCGTCTAATGTTAATATTAACGAGATGAGAGACGAGTCAAAAAATTACATTTTTGTAAATTTTGAAAAAACAAAAGAATGAAAAAGCAATTTTGCGTTTATCGTCATCTTATATGGTGTAATTATCACTATCCATACCAAATTTAAAAGAAAAAATGCGAAGACGTTTTTGAGAAAATATTATCTTTCAAAATTGCACAGATTGCGCGCAAAATTGTGCGAAAACTACTATTTTTTAAAGAAAACGTGACCTTAATGAAAAAACTAAATAAGGAGAAATACATTTACGTAGAATCAACTTAGTTGATTGAAGGCGCCGAAAAAATTCGAACTTTCAGAATTTTCGAAAATTCAAGAGGGTACCTTGTAAATAGGCCCTAGGCACCGCTATACGTGTATTTTGCTCAATTCTTACATGAAATTTACGGAAAATATTTGGAGCCGTTTTTTGAGATTATTTTGAAAACCTGCGGAGACTTCATTTAAAGTACCCAAAAAAATGTACGGACAGTCGGAGAGACAGACGGACAAACAAACAGGTGGACAGACGGAAGGAAGGGAGATTTTTTATTTAGAAGAATCGTGGATAGATAGTAATATGACGGCATGAAAATGCTGGCAAAAGGACAAAGATATTTTAGGAGTGACTTCGTGGGCAGTTCTGCAAAGCAACTTGTTATTGCAGGTTCTCGAAATGGTTTTGTCGCAGATGCTAATCTAATAATGGAAGCAAACACATCTCAAGAGGATTACCATTGACAAATGAACTCCATCAATTTATAAAAATGGTTTAATACACAATTTCTCCCAAATGTACCACCAGCATCCGTCATAGACATGGATAACCTCACCTTACTTTCTAGGCAAGCTGAAAGAGTCCCGTCGAGATACGACACCAAACTAATAATGATAGCTTGGTTAAGGAAGAGGGGAATTGATTGTGATCCCAATCAACGTAAAAGTAATTTGTTCAACCTAATATAAGCTAATAAACCTAGCGAGAAGGTTTGCGTAATAGTTTTTGAAGGGCCTTTGAAAGGGGTGATACTGTTATTTGTCTTCCACCCTATATCTGTGATCTGAATTCCATAGAGTTAGCTTGGACAAAAATTAAAAGTGGTTAGGGAACATAACGTCACTGGAGACATGTCAGTTTAACAGCTCCGTGATCTCACAAACTATGCATTCTCCACTGTCACATCTGCAGACTGCGAAGGCCTTAGCGAACACATCCAGAAGCGTGAAGACGAATATTGACAAAAAGATAGAATTTTAGAAATAACGACATTATAGTGAATGTTGCTGGGGACACGACCAGTGAAAGTGAACGTGACAGCTATTCCGATGACTCGGAGTAATTGCAGCCAATTTTCAAAAAATCAGGAATTTCAACAAACATGAGTACTGTACTATTCTTTACGCGATCTAAGGTTCCAATTTAATCAAATTTGCCTGTTTGACAAAAAATAATTTGACATGAATACTGTCTGTTTCACACAAAATTTCGCAAAATCCTCTCATATTTTTGATAACTTGAAGATGACATTATTTAAAAATCTATATTTGATGAACACATTTCACGAAGAAAAAAATTATCTTCATAATTGTAGTTGTAGGAAAACGCTGAAAGAGTATTAATTTTTGCAATTTTCAAACATCACAATTTTCTACGCAAATGAGACATGGGTCATTTTCTTAAGCGCTCTACATGCTATCCGATCTCAAAATTTAATGAAAATTGTAGGTGCCGTTTTTGAAAAAAAAATTATAAAAAGAAATTAAAACTTGCCTATATATCACGTAAAATTACGCGAAAAATTCTCAAATGTTCAGAAAATTGTACACGACCTTATTTGAAAATCTATCTTTAATTATCATAGGATAGAAAAATATGAATAATATTAGTAGTTTGTAGGATCGATAATAATTTGCTAACTAATTTCGTTAAAAATTTAGGGGGTCCCTAAAAACATGCTCAGTCTTATGTATTTATTAATCCACACTATCGCATTACGGATTTTGTGTATACGGCAAATTTATATTGTCATTTGTTTCCATTTAAGGGTCACTCCATTTTATTATTAACTGTTTTAGTTTAACATTTATTTAGTCGAGTAAAATGTGTAATATTATACTCGAATAATAACTTATTTCTACGTAAATGCTGTTTTGGTATATTCATTGTTTTTGTACCTATAATCATTTGTTTCATTCAATAACAATGCAGATGATATTTAAATTAAATCGCACGTTATAAGGCTCGAAAATGTCTGTTTGTGTATTTAAATATTGAGAATGAACACGCTGTCACCCACGACGCAAATCTCCCTGCACAACTCGTTAACCAACGAGGCGTCATGAAAAGTCAAGCTAAAAGAAAAGTTCGAGTGGGTGTTAGCGCGGATGTCTAACGTCCCCGCTAGATCGCCCGTCGAGTTGGTTTATCTCTATTCGCACTAGCCAAGCGAACCAAGGGCGTATGGGCGGGGCGGGGCGGGGCAAAGGTCGTGCTCCCGGGAGGCTGCCTGCGCCGGAGGGCCTTGCCACCGGCTCGCCCTAAGGCGGCTGGCTCCGTCGCTTCTCGCCCGCGATGTGCACTTTCCGTCACCACAGAACAGACACTACACAGAAAGGAGAGACTCCTTTGTGATTCATAGAGCCACCCAGAGAGTATACTAATAGAGACGGCACTCAATGTTAATCCCAACGCTCTTATTCAAATTTCTAATTTTCATGGAGGGGGAAGCAGCCATCTTAGCCCCAGATTGAGCCAATAGCGTCGAAGGGCGTTCTACCAATGGAGGTGGCGCGTAATGACGACCGGGACATTTAAAATGAAGTTGTTTTCAAAATGGCGTCAAATGAATACATTATTTTTATGTAAAATACGCTAGGCAATTAAGAAGACTAAAATATTAGGATTTGGAATCCTAAGCCACTGAATGGAATTATTGTCCAGGGAGTGCAAAATAAGAAGTTATTTTATAAACAATATTTCTTTCTAAATTATGTAAATAGTGACACAATATAAACAATAATACAATTTTTTACAAAATAAATGTGAGCAAGTAATCAGACATAAAGATTATTTTCTTTGCCATTGACTAAATATTGAAACCATGAATTTAGACAATTGTCCAAATATAACTAGTAACCATTACTTCTTTAATATTGCATCGTTATTAAAACTAGTGAGAACCCGTCAAAATTTGACAGTGAGATCTGAGATAAATGTAAAATACTGTTCTAAGTCTTTATGTTCCACAATATGTTGCATTGTTTGGATCTTTAGGTTATAACAAAGATATTCTCTGATGTGTAGTTCCCAAAACAGTCCTTTTTTTTACTTGCTTTCTTCAAAAATGCAATATTACACATTAAACTGCATTACAATAAACATGTTTTACCTCCTACCTAGTACAAGTGATGAACTAAGTAAAAAATATTACGTGATTCTACTTCAACTTCATTTATCTCAAAGCAGAGTTTTTGAACTTAGTAGGTTTCACTAATATTCCGATATCACAGACTACATATTTGTCCAAAAGCATGGCTAGTTGCTCAATGGATCGTGGATGAAAATCCAAAGACCAGAATACTAATATAATATAATTATATTACAAAAATATATACAAACAAAATAACTGATAATACTAATATATACAAACAAACAAAAATTAAATATATACAACAATGTGAATTTGATCATTGAAATCTATAAAACTTTCATTAAACAATGGTCGAAATGAGTTATTTCCATCAGTTTAAATTCATTTACAGAATTTAAAATTAAAAATAATATTAATATTAATAAACATTTAGATATGCTGCACAAATATCTATAAAATTATATGCTCCATTTCACAATGCTATTCCTAATAACCCGATTGGATAAGTCATAATGTACGGTAAAAAGAGTTTACCATATGATTTTCAATATATAATTCAAGAAAATTTTAAATATAAAAGGAAAAGAAAGGATGGTGGTATCAATGCATACGTTTTCTTGAAATGGATGACTAGAATATTTCAAGTAATGAAAGTTCTCAGATTATAATAGCTTACCCATTCTAAAGACGTTGCACTCACATGCTGAAAACCTAGAGATTGCCACGTCTTTTATATAAACCTTATTTCTTACGTGATATGGCGCAACGTCTTTTATATAAATCTAATATCTTTGCACGTGTTCTCTTACGTAATATTATGCAAAAAGAGCATGTGACATCTATCTCTTACGCACATGTGCTTTCTTATATATAATTCCTTATCTACAGGCACGTCTTATCTTTAACATTGAATTAAAAAGCGGTCTTGATATCGTTTAGTTAATTATTGAAATGCAATGCATATTGTGATATTTAATGAATATTATTGTTATCATTACTATTAGTATTATTATAATCATTATCTTCATCAGCCTCTGGGATAGCTCATGGGCAGCGTACTAGCTTCCTATTCTATGGTCCCCGGATTCGATTCCCGGTCGAGGCAAAAATATAGTTTTAGCTTTCCTTCAAAATCATCCCCGTTTTTGTAGCCGTGTGACGGAAATCTGAAGCAGGCGGATCTTGCTAGTTACGGAGAAGAGAATACGTCATGTTCGCCTCATGTCGCTCTTATCCCCAAGCATGGGGATTTTTCTAGGCCTAGGCAAGCGAGATACCGGTAGCTAGCCGGCAAAGTCGGACAACCAATCCAATTACACCAAATACATATTATTATTATTATTATTATTATTATTATTATTATTATTATTATTGTTGTTGTTGTTGTTGTTGTTGTTGTTGTTGCGACTGTGTGAGAAAGTTGAAGAGCGCGCCTAAAGCGGCGCGAGGCGGCAGCGGCGGCGGGTGGCGGCTGGGCATCAGACCGGCAAAGACGCCCGGCCAATGAGAAACAATCAGCTAGCCGGCGAGCCGGTGGCCGTGAAGCGAGGCTACGGCGCCAGCTGCTTGATAAGGAAGCGCCGCCAGAGACGGAGCAGACTGAGCGGGAGATGTACATTGGAGAAACAGTGGGTTTGGTAGAGTGTGCATTAGGCAAAATGATTTTCTGACCGCTATTGTAAATATTACCGTTTCTATGTAAATATTTCCGTTACGGTGTAAATAAACTTGTTTGGAAAGTGAGTGTTTTTTCTGAACATAACAATTGGCGACGAGGATAAACTTTTGGGCAAAGTTAGTGGTCACGCGCCGTCGTCATTTAACAATTGGCGACGAAGATTAAGTGAAGTGAGTGCAGAAGTTCTGGTTTCTTGTTTCTGCGTATCGTCAAAAGCAGAAAATGGCGAACGCATCAGCTCAGTCGGAGTTGGCACAGATGCTGCAGTTTATGCAACAGCAGCAGCAGTTTATGCAGCAACTTTTGGAGATGCAAGCCAAGCAACATCTAGCCCAATTAAAAACGCTGAAGGCGGTGAGTGATAGCATTGGCAAGCAACCGCCTGCGCCTTTTGACCCGTACAGGCCACAGACAGAGTTGGTCTGATTATGTTGAAATATTAGAACATCGGATTTTTTGTGGGGTCGAGAACGAAGAAAGTAAGAGGGCTGCTTTTCTCAGTTACAGGGGAAGTGAAATTTGTGCCTTATTGAAAAAGTTATGTACTGGGCAGGAAGTGAACAAGCTTAAGTGGTCAGAAATTAAGAGGATGTTAGATAAACATTATGAAAAGAAACCGCATGTAGTGGCGGCCAAGTATGTGTTCTTTCACTGCAGAAAAAAAGAGAACGATACACACGCCGAATGGATAACGGAATTAAACGGGTTAGCCAAGAACTGTGAATTTAAATGCCAGTCTGAATCATGCAAAAAGTCCTATGCAGAAACTTTGATCAGTGATTTTGTAATTTTACATACGCCTGAGGACAATATTAGGATGTAGGCTCTCAACAGTAGTGATCCATCGCTGCAGGAGGTACGCAGATTAGCTACAACTTTTGAAGTCACAGCGCAAGCGGCAAGGCAGATTGCAGTAAATAACCAGGTGTTTAAAGCTGAGTCCCGCAGTAACACGGTTCAAACCTTCGTGCACAAGACAAAGGAGCGGCCGCGGCGCCATCGATCGGCTGATAAGACCAGTTCGAGTTCGTCGAGTGACATCAGAGGTGCGCCGCGTTATCAGAAAAGATTAGAGAAGCGTTCCGATGCCAGTAGTAGCAGTAGTTACAGCGCAGATAACGAGACCAGGAAGTCGTGCAGAAATTGTTTAAGATTTCATCAGAGATGGCAGTGCAAATTTAGACAGTCACAGTGTTTTAAATGCGGCAAAAAGGGCACATTAGAGAAGTTTGTTGGCAAACCAAATTAGAAAAGCGGGAGAGAAGGAAATGGGCGGAAGAAGAAATGGAAACCAATGCGGTAAACCAGTTGTTAAACAGTAAAGGGCAGAATCGGTTACTCCTGGATTTAGATGTAGGAAAAAGCAAAGTGAAGGTTTTAGTGGACACAGGCGCGACAGTCACGCTGATAAATCTGGACACATAAGAAGTTAGGTAATCCTCGAGTTAAAAATGTAGAGAAACCTGTTTTTGTATCTGAGAAAGACCCAATTAAAGTTGTGGGAAACGTCAAAGTACCAGTGGTGTATAAGAATACAAAGGCGGTATTGGAAGTGATCGTAGTGGACAGATACGATGTTATGAACATTTTGGGGTTAGACAGTTTCAAAAAAGTTGGTCCAGGAGTGGTAGATAATGTGTTTATGTTACAACAAGAGAAAGTGTCAACATTGGTAGATGAGCTAAAAAGTGAATTTAGTGAAGTGTTTCAGCCAGGTCTAGGTAAATGTAAAAATATCACGGCAGAGCTTAAGTTGAAAGAAAGTTGCAAACCCACGTTTTTCAGGGCATGACCGGTGCCCTGGGCTATCAGAGGTAAAGTCGAGGCGGTACTAAAGAGATTGGAAGAGCAGGGAATAATTAGTAAAGTTACGACAAGCAGTTGGGTTAAGCCGATAGTGGTGGTTTCCAAGAGTAATGGTGACGTGCGTCTATGTGGCGATTTTAAGAGCACAGTGAATGGTCAGCTTGAGATAGAACAATATCCAATTCCCAAGCCAGAAGATTTGTTCTTGAAGTTGGCAGGAGGACAGCAATTCACGAAGATAGATTTGAAGGATGCATACCTGCAAATTCCCCTCGACGAAGAAGCGAAGAAATTGTTCGTGGTTAATACACCTCTGGGATTGTTTAGGCACAATAGGTTACCTTTCGGAATTGCGCCAGCAGCAGCAATTTTCCAAAGAGTGTAGGAGCAGTTCACGTCACAGGTAGATGGATGCATCAACTATCTAGATGACATCATAGTGACGGGCAAAAGTAGTGATGAACATGTGAAGCACTTCAAAGAATTGTTAGGGCTATTGTTGGAGTAGGGGTTTAGAGTGAATTTGAAGAAATGTGAATTTTTTAAACAGGTGACTTTCCTCGGACACGAAGTAACGGAGTCGGGCATTAAGCCGACGCAGCATCACGTGGAAGCTATAAAAAACCTCCCATCACCCAAGGATATTAAACAGCTATAAGCCTTGGTAGGTAAGATAAATTACTACAATAAATTTATTAGACATTTTTCCTCTATTGCCGCTCCGTTAAATGCTTTGAAGAAGAAAGGAGTTAAGTTCGTGTGGTCACTAGAGTGTGAGATGGCGCTTAAGTTGAAGAAGGCGATCGTCAAGACCACGCTGCTCAACCACTACATTCCTGGTAGGGTAACCACGATCGCAACAGACGCGTCAGATTATGGAGTGGGGGCGGTATTGTCACAGAAAGATGCTGGCGTTGGGCGCCCCATTCCTTTCACGTCAGTCGTTGAATAAACATCAGAAGAATTACTTTCAAATAGAAAAGGAAGCATTAGCAGTAATTTTCGGAGTAAAAAAATTTAATGAATACGTTTATGGCTCAAAGTTCCATATCATTAGGGACCATAAACCGTCAGTACAATTGTTTCACATGGGAAAGAAATTGCCGGAGGGTATGGCTAAGAAGCATCAAAGATGGGCATTATTCCTCACGGATTATCATTATCAGATTCATTACAGATCGACAACTCAGCATGCCAACGCGGACGCGCTGTCAAGATTGCCAGCCGGTCCGGATGTGGAGTTCGAAGAGTCGGAAGAAGCATGCCAGCAGGTGGACTTGGAGGACTGGGAGGTCTTGCAGGATTTCCCGGTCACAGCCGCAACGATTGCATCCGCGACAGATGAAGACAAGGAATTACGACAAATTAGGGATTTTGTTAGAAATGGCTGGCCAAGGAGATTAATGAAGAATAGTGCGACATGGTATAGTAAACGAAATGAATTGTCAGTGAAATCAGGGGTATTGTTAGCCAGTGAACAGGGGACTAGAGTAGTGGTGCCAAAGTCCTGACAAAACGAATTTTGGAAATGTTGCATCAGGGTCATTGGGGAATTGTTAACACTAAGCAGTTAACGAGGCGTCACTCCTATTGGAGGCGCATGAACACAGACATTGAGAATATGATTAGGAATTGTAATTCATGCCAGATGAATCAGTCAGCGCCGCGTCAAGAATGGCACTCGTGGCCTATCCCCGAGGCACCGTGTGAGAGGGTGCACGTGGATTTTGCTGGGCAATTTTGGGGGAAGATGTGGTTGGTGGTAATTGACGCACTGTGCAATTTTCCGTTTATTGTAGAAATGGGAGTCACACGGCTACAATCGAGGCCCTGAGAAGATCTTTGTGACCGAGGGGCTGTCGCATTTATTAGTGTCAGATAACGGGCCGCAGTTCACCTCAGAAGATTTTTTTCGATTCTGTAGGTCCAACGGTATAAAGCACATATGTGCGCCGCCGTTCCACCCGCAATCTAATGGGGAGGTGGAGCGGTGTGTGCGCACTTTTAAAACGGCGATGAGGAAGGCGAGAGACGCCGGAACGGAAAGGAGCAGAGCCCTGCTAAGAGTTCTGGCCACCTACAGGACGCTGCCGGGATCTGGAGGGAAGAGCCCGGCAGAAAGTTTGCACGGCCGACAGCACCGGACATTATTGTCACTTCTAAAGCCAGGTAACAGCCGGAAAGAGGACTGGCAACATAAGTTCCAGGTAGGCAGTAAAGTGTATTGCACTTCATTTAAAAAGGAGCCTGCTTGGTGGACCGGGATTGTGACAGGGATTAGAGGCAACAAGGTTTATGAAATACAAACATTAAGTAAAATAGTAGTTAGGCACCAAGGGCAGTTGCGCCCCAGATACACATTAGAGCCCGTCGATGCCTTGGGAAGAACCTCTGAAAAGGAGAAACGACAGAGAGCTTATTGAAGATGACACTTTTCAGGAGCAGTCTGCAGAGCCGCCGCCCACACCGGTGCCACCTACAGTGGCACCGAGGCGGTCAACAAGGCGTCGAGTACGGTTTGCGCCGCACACGACGACTTCGAGAGGGGAGGTGTTGCGGCTGTGTGAGAAAGTTGAAGAGCGCGCCTAAAGCGGCGCGAGGCGGCAGCGGCGGCGGGTGGCGGCTGGGCATCAGACCGGCAAAGACGCCCGGCCAATGAGAAACAATCAGCTACCGGCGAGCCGGTGGCCGTGAAGCGAGGCTACGGCGCCGGCTGCTTGATAAGGGAGCGCCGCCAGAGACGGAGCAGACTGAGCGGGAGATGAACATTGAGAAACAGTGGGTTTGATAGTGTGTGCATTAGGCAAAATGATTTTCTGACCGCTATTGTAAATATTACTCTTTCTATGTAAATATTTCCGTTACTGTGTAAAGAAACTTGTTGTTTGGAAAGTGAGTGGTTTTTCTGAACATAACAATTAATATTATTATATTATTATTCTCACTATTATCATTATTATAAAGTCTAGGGTTCTTAATAGACCTCAACGTCTCAAAACAATCTGAAAATAAACTTACAGCTAAAATTGGAATAATATTGCAAAAAATGAAAATATTTCAAAATATTTGGAAAAACGCTGTCTACAAAAATCTGGCCCAGGACGCACCCTTCATATACTATTTTCGTTTATTTCGTGAAAAAGGATAAGACCCCCAAATTTTGCTTTCTTCAAATCTGTTTCGTTTCAAAATTGGAAACAATTTATTCGCACGGTGTATGTCTGAGGGTCAGCCAAATGAAAACGAGAGATGGAAAAAAGAAAATAAAATGTTTATTCTGCGACAATCAACATAACTAGTATACAATATAAACTTTATTTCAAAGGAAATCGCCATAACATTATACATTTATTCCACCGAGAGATAAGACGGTCGAGGCCTTCATAGGAAAATATTGGAGGATGCTCACGGAACCACGATTGTAACCAGGCGTGCAATAACTTTTCAACGGATTCGCCATATCTTTACAGAGGCTACAAAGAAAAATCTTACCAAACAGGAGTGTGGGGATGAGCACCTGAAGAGTACCTTTGCAGCATTCAGTTCCTTTTTTTGTACCCGGGCCATGAACAATTACACAACGGCCCCAGACCAAAGAACAACTGTTTGTGCGATTATAACACAAACTCACTTCTTATAGTTGTACAACGTTATTTGTTATTCATCGGCCTGTACAGCCGCCTCTAAAGTATTATAACAATTTGAGTATTATTTTCCAATTCCTTAAATTACCAAAGGATTTAAATGTTATCCCTGAATGTTTCACCCTTTAAACAAGATTACACATTATATCTTTTAATGAGAAAATCAATGTCTAAATTTCCTTTCATTATATCATACTGTCTTGATACTTTATATTTGCCTTTAATTACGAAATAATATTATAGTTTCATAGAGCAAGAATAGAGGCAGCAAAATGTTTACAAATATTCAAAGCCTAAATTATAATATACATTAAAATTGCTCAATGCGGAATCTCAAGGGATCATATTTTTTTCCGTATTAGACAAGATTCCGCATTAAGCAATGTAATACTGATTATGTTAGGCTGGACCGCGATTTATGAGATTTCCTGAATGAGCATCGTTTACTCTATTTCATCTACCGTTTAACATAATGATACATTTTGCTTACATAGCTTCTATAGTTAATAATTTCAAATAATGGCAAACAAAGCATAATTTGAAATTTCGAATCAAATAATAGTAACATTCATGTCATTGGCCTCCAAGCCCATCTGCACCTCCTTGCGTTAATGTGCGGTTGTGAAATGGTACGGGAGTACGGAAGACAGATCTACTTTGGCTCAACTCCATTGCTTTAGTCGGCGTGAGGCGACAATGCCTCGCAAATCACGAATATCAAGCCCACAGACAGCGCTCAGAAGTTATCCCTTCGTAAAAGGCAAAGTTCTGTTCTTTGACAAACAGGCATGCTCGACATAAAACGAAATAAATATTTACGATGTTCTTGGCGAAGCTTGTACCATTCCACAATGCCAGAGCAGATTTGGGAAATCAAAGGAACATTCGAACTATTTTCCACATGCGGCTTATAGTACATCTGTTGTAAAATTTCAAGTTTCCAAAGGCAGAGTGAAACTATTGCAACAAGAATTCCTTCCACAGGAGCAGTGTTTTCCCAAAATACAATTGGGATTTACTTCCTAATAATTTCCTTGCCTAAACATAGAAGGCGCAGAGCAACACTTCAAAATGTTGGAATTCTTTTCCCAGGAGCTACATTTTTGGGGATAAGGTTGCAGAGGAGAAACGGCACTGCAGTAACGCCGCCGATTTATCGCCCCAAAATGGTGCGGCTAGAAAGGATCTGTTGGAATTTCAATGTTTAGGCAGTGAAACTATTGCAACAAGGCAATCCTCCAAAAGAACCGAGTATCCCAAATAAAATTAGATTTACATCCTGCAAAAACTCACTGCCCCAAACATAGAAGGCGCAGGCAACATACAAAACAGTTTGGAATTCTCTTCCCAAGGAGCTACATTTTGGGGATAAGGTGCAGAGGAGAAAGGGCACTGCAGTAACACGCCCCCGATTACTCGCCCAAAATTGTGCGTGAAAGGATCTCTTGTAAAATTTCAATGTTTAGGCAGTGAAACTGCCATAAGCAATCTGCAAAGAACCGAGTGTTTTAAATAAATTAATTTATCCTGCAATAATTCCTGCCCCAAACATAGAAAGGCGCGGGCAACATACAAAACAGTTTGGAATTCTCTTCCAAAGACTACATTTTTAGGATAAGGTTGCGAAGAAAGCGGCGACTGCAGTAACACCGCCGATTACTCTCGCTGAAATGTATAGATTGCGTAAAGGATCTGTTGAAATTTTCAATGTTTAGGCAGTGAAACTATTGCAACAAAGAAATTCCTTCCCAGAACGGAGTGTTATCCAAATACAATTAGGTTTATCCTGCAATAATTTCACTGCTGAAGCATAGAAGGCGCGGGCAACGTACAAAAATGTTTGGAATTCTTTTCCCAGGAGCTACATTTTGGGGATAAGGTTACTTGGAAGAAACAGCACTGCAGTAACACGCCCCCGATTACTCGCCCAAAAATGGTGCGTAGAAAGGATCTTGTAAAATTTCAATGTTTGACAGTGAAACTATTGCAACAAATCCTTCAAAAAGAACCAGTGTTTCCCAAATACAATTGGGGTTACATCTGCAATAATTACACTGCCCCAAACATAGAAAGGCGCCCAGGCAACACACACAAAGCAGTTTGGAATTCTTTCTTAAGGAGCAACATTTTTTGGGGATAAGGTTGCAGAAGGAGAAACGCACTGCAGTAGCACACAATTACTCGCCCCAAATTGGTGCAGATAAAGGATCTGGCTGTGAAATTTCAATGTTTAGGCAGTGTTTATTGCAATAAAGAATTCCTTCCCACAAGAACGGAGTGTTTCCCAAATACATTTGGGATTTACATCCTGCAATAATTTCACTTCCCCAAACATAGAAAGGCGCGGGCAACATACAAAAATGTTCGGAATTCTTTTCCCAAAAAGCTACAGTTTTAGGGATAACGTTGCAGAGGAGAAACGGCACTGCAGTAACACGCCGCCGATTTATCGCCCCAAAATGGTGCGTAGAAAGGATCTGTTGTAAAATTTCAATGTTTAGGCAGTGAAACTATTGCAACAAGGAATTCCTTCCAAAAGAACCGAGTGTCTCCCAAATACAATTAAGATTTACATCCTGCAATAATTTCACTGCCCCAAACTTAGAAGGCACAGGCAACATACAAAAATGTTTGGAATTCTTTTCTCAAAGGCTACATTTTTAGGGGATAAGATTGCAGAGGAGAAACAGCACTGCAATAACACCCCCGATTACTCGCCCAAAATGGTGCGAAGAAAGGATCTCTTGTAAAATTTCAGAAATGTTTAGGCAGTGAAACCCCCCTGTGCAACAAGGCAATCCTTCCAAAAGAACCGAGTATTTCCCCAAATCATTAAGATTTACATCCTGCAAAAAGAATTTCACTGCCCCAAACATAGAAAGGCGCAGGCAACCTACAAACAGTTTGGAATTCTCTTCCCCAGGAGCACATTTTTGGGATAAGGTTGCAGAAGGAGAAACAGCACTGCAGTAACACGCCCGATTACTCGCGCCTTAAAATTGTGCGTAGAAAGGATCTCTTGTTCAATGTAGGCAGTGAAACTATTGCAACAAGGGCAATCCTTCCAAAAAGAATTAGTATTTCCCAAATAAAATTAAGATTTACATCCTGCAATAATTTCACTGCCCCAAACATAGAAAGGCGCGGGCAACATACAAAACGGTTTGGAATTCTCTTCCCAAGGAGCTACATTTTTGGGGATAAGGTTGCAGAGGAGAAACGGCACTGCAGTAACACGCCGCCGATTACTCGCCTTAAAATGGTGCGTAGAAAGGATCTGTTGTAAAATTTCAATGTTTAGGCAGTGAAACTATTGCAACAAGGAATTCCTTCCCACAAGAACAGGTATTATCCAAATACAATTTGGGATTTACATCCTGCAATAATTTCACTGCCCCAAACATAGAAAGACGCGGAGCCTTATACAAAATGTTTGAATTACTTTCCCCAGGAGCTACATTTTTAGGAATAAGGTTGCAGAAGGAGAAACGGCACTGCAGTAGCACGCCCCGATTACTCGCCTTTAAGAAAATGATGCGAAGAAAGGATCTCTTGTAAAATTTCAATGTTTAGGCAGTGAAACTGAAAGCCGCAGCGAAATCCTTCAAAAGAACCGAGTGTTTCCCAAATACAATTGGGATTTACATCCTGCAATAATTACACTGCCCCAAACATAGAAAGGCGCGGGCAACACACAAAGCGGTTTGGAATTCTTTCTTAAGGAGCAACATTTTTAGGGATAAGGTTGCAGAGAGAAACAGCACTGCAATGTACCCCCTGATTACTCGCCCCAAAATGGTGCGAATAAAATCTGTTGTGAAATTTCAATGTTTAGGCAGTGAAGGCTATTGCAACAAGGAATTCCTTCCCACGAACGGAGTGTTTTTCCCAAATACATTTGGGATTTACATCCTCGCAATAATTTCACTTCCCCAAGCATAGAAAGGCGCGGGCGACATACAAAAAATGTTCGGAATTCTTTCCCCGAAAGCTACAGTTTTAGGGATAACGTTGCAGAGGAGAAACGGCACTGCAGTAACACGCCGCCGATTACTCGCCCCAAAATGGTGCGTAGAAAGGATCTCTTGTAAAATTTCAATGTTTAGGCAGTAAAACTATTGCAACAAGAGAATTCCTTCCCACAAGAACAGGTATTTCAAATACAATTGGATTACATCCTGCAATACTTTCACTGCCCCAAACATAAAAAGGCATGGGCAACATGCAAGAAATGTTTGGAATTCTTTTCCCAAGGAGCTACATTTTTGAGGATAAGCAAGGTGCAGAGGAGAAACAGCACTGCAGTAACACCCCTGATTACTACTTCCCCAAAGAAATGGTGCGTAAAAAGGATCTGTTGTGAAATTTCAATGTTGAGCAACCCGAGTGAAATTATTGCAAAACAAGGAATTCCTTCCACAAGAGCAGGTGTTTCCCAAATACATTTGGGATTTACATCCTGCAATAATTTCACTTTACAAACATGTAGAAGGCGCGGGCAACATACAAAAATGTTCAGGAATTCTTTTCTCAAAGAATACTACATTTTTGGGGATAAGAGGTTACCCAGAGGAGAAACATTGGCACTGCAGTATCACCCCTGATTACTCGCCCCCAAAATGAATTGCGTAAAAGGATCTGTTGTGAGGTGCAATGTTTAGGCAGTGAAACCCTATTGCAACAAGAGGAATTCCTTCAAGAACGGAGTGTTTTCCAAATACAATTGGGGTTATCCTGCAGCGTTTACTACCCCAAACATAGAAAGGCGCGGGCAACACAAAGCCGGTTTGGAATTCTTTCTTAAGGAGCAGCATTTTTTTAGGAGATAAGGTGCAGAGGAGAAACAGCACTGCAGTAACACCCCTGATTACTCGCCCCAAAATGGTGCGAATAAAGGATCTGTTGTAAATTTCAATGTTTAGGCAGTGAGCTATTTACAACAGAAATTCCTTCCACAAGAGCAGGTGTTTCCCAGAATACATTTGGGATTTATCTGTATGTTTCTTCCCCAAACATAGAAAGTACTTGGGCAACATACAAAAATGTTCGGAATTCTTTTTCCCCCAAAAGCTACAGTTTTGGGGATAACGTTGCAGAGGAGAAACGGCACTGCAGTAACGCCGCCGATTACTCGCCCGAAATGGTGCGTAAGAGATCTCTTGTAAAATTTCAAATGTTTAAGGCAGTAAACTGTTGGCGCAGAATTCCTTCCACAAGAGCAGGTGTTTCCAAATGATTGGGTTGTCTAAATAATTTCACTGCCCCAAACATAGAAAGGCCTTGGGCAACATACAAAAATGTTGGAAATTCTTTAAGAGGCAGCTACATTTTGAGGATAAGGTTGCAGAGGAAGAAACGGCACTGCAGTAACACCCCCTGATTACTCGCCCCCCAAAATGGTGCGTAAAAAGGATCTGTGTGAAATTTCAATGTTTAGGCAGTGAAACTATTGCAACAAAATTCCTTGTACCCACACAAGAACGGAGTGTTTCCCAAATGCATTTAGGATTTACATCCTGTCATTTCTTCACAAACATAGAAAGCTTTGGGCCACATATACAAATGTTCGGAATTCTTGCTATAAGAGCTACATTTTTGGGGATAAGGTTACAGAGGAGAAACAGCACTGCAGTAACACCCCCTGATTACTCGCCCCAAAATGGTATGAGATCTATTGTAAATTTTAATGTTTTAGGCAGTGAAACTATTGCAACAAGGAATTCCTTCCCACAAGAACGGAGTGTTTTCCAAATACAATTGGGATTTACATCCTGCAATAATTTCACTGCCCCAAACATAGAAAGGCGCGGGCAACATACAAAAATGTTTGGAATTCTTTTCTCAAGGAGCTACATTTTTGGGGATATGGTTGCAGAGGAGAAACGGCACTGCAGTAACACCCCCCTGATTACTCGCCCCAAAATGGTGCGTAAAAAGGATCTGTTGTGAAATTTCAATGTTTAGGCAGTAGAGCAGCTATTGCAACAGGGAATTCCTTCCACAGAACGGAGTGTTTCCCAAATACATTTGGGGATTTTACATCCTCTGCAATAATTTCACTTCCCCAAACAGAAAGGCGCGGGCAACTTCACAAAAATGTTCAAATTCTTTTCCAGCTACAGTTTGGGGATAGTTGCAGAGAGAAACGGCACCACGTACGCCGCCGATTACTCGCCCCAAAGTGGTGCGTAGAGGATCTAACCCGCAAAATTTCAATGTTTAGGCAGTGAGAGCTATTGCAGCAAAGGGATTCCTTCCCAATTAACCGAGTGTTTCCAAATACAGTGGGATTTACATCCTGCAATAATTCCTGCCAAACATAGAAAGGCGCGGGCAACACACCAGCAGTTTGGAATTCTTTCTTAGAGCAACATTTTTGAGATAAGGTTGCAGAGGAGAAACGCGGCACTGCAGTAACACCCCTCCCTGATTACTCCTTTAAAATGGTGCATAAAATGGATCTGTTGTAGCATTTCGATGTTTAGGCTGTGAAAATAGTGCAACAAGGAAATCCTTCAAAATGCAGGTGTTTCCCAAATACAATTGGGATTTACATCCTGCAATAATTTCACTGCCCCAAGAGCATGAAAAGGGACAGCAGCATAGAAAAATGTTTGATTCTTTTCCCAAGGGAGCTACATTTTTGGGGATAAGGTTACTTGAAGGAGAAACGGCACTGCAGTATCACGCCGCCGATTAATCGCCAAGTGCGTTGCGCGAAAGGTCTGTTGTAAAATTTCAATGTTTAGGCAGTGATACTATTGCAACAAGGAATTCCTTCCACAAAGACAGGTATTTCCCAAATACAATTAGGATTTACATCCTGCAATAATTTCACTGCCCCAAACCTAGAAGGCAGGGCAAAATACAAAAATGTTTGGAATTATTTTCCCAAGGGCTACATTCTTGGGGATAAAGTTGCAAGGAAACAGCACTGCAGTAACACGCCCGATTACTCGCCCAAAAAGTGTTCATCAAGAAAGGATCTCTTGTAAAAATTTCAATGTTTGACAAGTGAAACTGTGCAACAAGAAATCCTTCCAAAAAGAACCGAAAGTGTTTCCCAAATACAGGTGGGATTTACATCCTGCAATAATTTCACTGCCCCAAACACCAGAGGCGCAGGCAACATACAAAACAGTTTGAAATTCTTTTCCCAAAGGCTACATTTTGGGATAGGTTGCAGAGGAGAAACGGCACTGCAGTAACACGCCCTCTGATTCTCGCCCCAAAATGGTGCGTAGATGGATCTTCTGCTGCTAGCTTTCTGTGTCAGCCTCTCCTGCCAATACCTGTGCTTTCATATATTAATATTTCTTACAAATTCAATGTTTGAATGGTGAAACTATTGCAACAATTCTTCCCAAAGGAGACAGTTGTTTTGATACCATTCAGGTTTCATCTCACCAATAATTTCACTCTTTAAACACATAGAAAGGCGCCAGGCAACATACACGAAGTGTTTGATTCTTTACTCAAGGAGCTACATTTTGAGGATAACGTTGCAGAGGAGAAACGGCACTGCCCACGCCACCCCGATTACTCGCCAAAATGGTGCCAGAAAGGATCTCTTGTAAAATTTCAAATGTTTGACCAGTGAAACTATTATCAGCGAATCCTTCAAAACCGAGTGTTTCCCAAATACAGTTAGATTTACATCCATACAATGTTCACTGAAAGTACTTTATTTAAGACTTCGAATCCACAGCGGTGAACGCCCTCATAAATGTTCTGTCTGCCAAAGATTTCACAAGCGGTAATTAGTTAAACAATGCGGATCCACACGGTGAGCGCCCTCAATGTTCGTCTGCCAAATTTACAGCGGATCCAAGCGGTGAACGCCCTAAAATGTTCCGTCTGCCAAAAGAGTTTCACAGAGCAGTAATTTAGTTACACACATGCGGATCCACAAGGGTGAACGTCCACACAAATGTTCCGTCTGCCAAAAGAGTTTCACAAAGAGCAGTCATTTAGTTAGTCACATGCGGATCCACAGCGTTGAGCGTTCTTATGGATGTTCTGTTGCCAAAAGAGTTTCAGAGTAAGCGTTAGTTTAATGAACCACATGCCAATTCACAGCGGTGAGCGCCCTCACAAATGTTCCGCCTGCCAAAAGTGTTTGACAGAGAGCAGTCATTTAATTAGACACATGACACAATTAGACACAGTGGTGATCGCTCTTATGAATGCTCGGTTTGCCTGAAGAGATACACAAATAAATGTAATTGAGTTAATCACGTGTATATCCACAGCGTCGAACGCCCTCAAAATGTTGCGTCTACCAAAAGAGGTTAACAGAGGTGTAGCTAAGCACTGGCGAATCCACAGCGGTAAATACCTCATCATTGATGGGTCTGCTCGAAAAGGTTCACATAGAAGTCTTTTTTTGCCATAAAATTCCAGTTTTAGCTATAAGTTCTCAATATTTTCAAATTGTTTTAAGACGTTGAGGTCTATAAAGAAACCTAGACATCACCATAATGATAATAGTAATAATAATAATAGTAAAAATAATAATAATAATAATAATAATTAATAATAATAATAATGATAATAATAATAATAATAATATTAATGATAATAATAATAATAATAATAATAATAATAATAATAATAATAATAATAATAATAATAATAATAATAATAATAATAATAATAAGTATTTGGCGTTATTGGATTGGTAGTCCGACTTTGCCGGCCAGCTACCAGTGTCCCGCTTGCCTGGGCCTAGTAGAATTTCCATGCTTAGGGAAAAGAGCGACATTAGGCGAACATGCATTCTCTTCACCGTAACTAGCAAGGTCCGCCTGCATCAGATTTTCGTCACACAGCTACAAACAAGGGGTCGATTTTGAAGGAACGCTACAACTATATTTTTGCCTCTACCGGGAATCGAACCCGGGGACCACAGCACGGGAAGCTAGTACGCTGCCCATGAGCTGATGAAGATGATGATAATAATAATAATTATAGTAATAATAACAATAATAATATTCATTAAAAATCACAATATGCATTGCATTTCAATAATTAACTAAATGATCTCAAGATCGCTTTTCAATTCAATGTAAGAGATAAGAGACATGCGTGTAGATAAGGAATTAGATATTACAAAACACGTGTGCGTAAGAGGTAAGATGTCACATGCGCTTTTTGCATAATAATACATAAGAGAACACGTGCAAAGATATGAGATTTATATAAAAGACATTGCGCAATACCACGCAAGAAATAAGGTTTATATAAAAGACGTGTCAATCTCTAGGTTTTTAGCATGTGAGTGCAACGTCTTGAGAATGGGTAAGCTATTATAATCTTAGAACTTTCATTGCTTGAAATATTCTAGTCATCCATTTCAAGAAAACATGTATGCATTGATACCACCATCCTTTCTTCTCCTTTTTTTAAAAACCTTTCTTGAATTATATGTTGAAATTCATATGGTAAACTCTTTTTACTGTACATTATGACGTATCCAATTGGGTTATTAGGAATAGCATTGTGAAATGAAATGAATATAATTTCAGAGAATTTTTTTGCAGCATTTCTAAATGTTTGTCATTATTATATTATTATTATTATTATTATTATTATTATTATTATTATTATTATTATTATTATTACTAATATTATTATTATTACTAATATTATTATTATTATATATATATTATTATTATTGTAATTCTGTTAAATTCTGTAAATAAATGATACATTTATATATAGTCGATGGTGTTATATTCCAAGAATCTGATGGAAATACTGATGCCGAACATTATTTAATGAAAGTTTTATAGATTTCATGATCAAATTCACTGGAATCATTTTCATGATTATCATGTCTACGTGTTTGGAATACAAAAACAAAATTAGGCATATCATACTTTAAAGAGTGGTAACGATTGGTAATATCAATTTCAAAATTATTTTTTTCGACAATTCCATATAATACGAATGTTTGTAAATTATAAAAAAATTATAGGATTTTTTATCATTTTCCTTAAATTCCAAGGTTAAAAAAAATTATTTCAAAATGTTTAATAATTATTTTCCCTTCTGGTAATGCGGCAGTGTAAAGCATACCATCTAATGTTTTTAGATGCACGTCGATATACCTCATTCATCATAGGTGGCCATGTAATAAAATGGTAAAATCTCCTTCCCATGTAATTTCTTAAAAATCTTTTAATAGAACACCTAATAATGTCAATGGATATAGAACCTTATCCTCCTGTGATAGTAATTTTCATGTAGAACTAATACCAGCAATATCGAATGAAATTCATTCATTTGTTCAAAAAGTACTTTTTCGTAAAACAGTTGACTTAATACCTGGATAATTCAATTTAAATATATTTTGTCCTTTTTTAACACTGTAATAATATTTCCTCTGTTGCTGCTACCTATCGTATCCACGCGTTGTGCTGCCAATGCAGTAGATTCACCTGCTCTGCCTTGCTACATGGCTATACTTTTAATATAAATACATATACACACTCCTAACTTGGGCTGACAAATAATCACTTACTCATTATTCCTATTTATCTTTAAACACAAATGGGCGCCTTGACATCAATACACACACTTCCTTTTCAATATCCTTTAGCTCTTGCACTCACCCGTTCGCTAGCTAATTTTATACAACGTCGAATTCTTTGTGGGCGTGTATAGGGCTTCAAAGGAGGTACCTATGCGCGCAGCGGGAGCGGTAGCTCAGTGTATCAACTGATACCACTGCAGTGCCTCTGACTGGGAGGTCCCAGGTTCGAGTCCGGACGGCGGCAGGAATTTAGACACTAGCTTTTCAGCAAGGTCGAATTCAGTCGCTGTCTGGAGGAGAATTCTGGCGGCCGGCTGCTCTGATCGGTAGTTTTCCGTGGTTTCGCCGATCAACACCAGGCGAATGCCGGAGCAGTACCCTACCAAACGGGCCACGGACAGCGCGCGATCTGTCCTGCCTCTTCCTTGTCCTATCCTCTCCCCTTACACACACACACTTACACTAACAGACTACATTACCACACTACTACACTACCACATATTCCGGGAGACCGGTCGGGAGCTTAGAGTTTGTCCCGGCTGGGGCGGTGCGCGGTGCCCCGTTGGTGGGAGAGTCCTGGTTAGGGGGAAACCCTGCTAGTCGATGGAAGGTCGGCGCCGGATCTCGCCATCCAGCAGGGGAAGATCACCGCCATCTCCCGCGAATAAACATGCACTACACTAACGGGACTAATGACCAAAGCAGTTGACGCGCCAAGAAACACGAAAAAATCAAATCAAACCTATGCGCGCGCGTGTGGGTCTGCGTCTAACTACATGAATCACAACACATTCTTTAATTGTTTACTGTTACCCGAATGTGTTCATCTTAAAATTTATTTCAGTTCTGTTGACTGTTTCGTTTCCTCTGATATTCCAAAATGGCAAATATTTATACAATGATAGTGCCCTCTGATGACACTCAAAACAAAACATAGCAAACAAAGAATACCCTTAATATTAAAACACAAAATCGAAGAAATAATGACCATTCTCACTGAAAATTACGTAGAGAAATACATTCATCCACACCGAATGCATTCTGTCGTTTGAAATTGTTGGCCCTCTTATTCTATAATGAAATAACAGAACTTGGTCTTCGACAGGTGCCTTTGAAGTTGTCAAATAAAAAAATCCACACTTTACTTCGCTGATACGGGATGAACACTGCGACATGCGGCTCATATCATGTATCCGCCGATTCGTACACTCCCGTGTACGGCGATGATACTGTCTCAGCTTCCACCAGTTTCAAGGACCATATATACCACGAACTCAGTTAAAAAAACACTACGAAACGTTTTGCGATGAAATGCGAAGTTTTCACTACATTTAAAGTTCCCACAGTGAAGAAGAAGTTGATGTTGCAGAAAACGATTGCCATTGATAACTTTCAAGTTTGTCCATTTATAAGGGAATAAAAATATATTATGTTTTTAATTCTGTGATCATACCACCATTAAAATTTATTTCATTATTTTGTTCATCAGTAGTTCGAACATAAAAACATTTTATTACGAATGGTACAAATAATGGATACTATGGTTCAGAAATAATAGGCATTTGATAATTGAACTGAGGTTTAAAGAATGTTAAAATCTTTGTTTCTCTATGAAATTCCTCATTTTCTTTTAGAACCATCCCATCAGCCCAATTCACAAGAATGTACATCAATTGTATCAAGTGAATGAAGTTAGGAATATTATTACCAATATACCAAATTTAGAAATATATTACCGTTGGTTTTTTTACTAATTTGATTTTACATATTTGAATGTACACCATCAAAATTTAATTTAAATGCACTTTAATTTTAATTCTACTGAGAATACAATTAGGTTTGATAGTAATATTTGCTTAATTAAATGGTGTTAATGGGGGCTCCGAGTCACTCGACCTTAGTTCTGGTGGCCCCTAGTTTCACTCTTGGATTCGTCCGATAGTCTGGACAAAGAGGAGGGACTAGTTCCCTGCGCATGCGTGTAGCGCATTGTTTTGACTCCGCTACTAGCCTGAATGGCTAGGAGTTCTGAGCTGACGGGCCGGGCCGACCCACGCAGTGTATGTGGAGGTTACCGTGAGAGTCAACTGTGTTGTGGCGAGGCCCACATACCAGCCCAAAGGCGTACTTGTACGTCTGGGGTGGGGGTGCCAATAGAGGCTAGCACATACGCTCCTAACCCGGGGTGAATTCCCCTGACGAAGTACAAGTGTGTGATAGGCCCAACCAGGATCACTGTCGCTTCTTCGTTACGGAGATTGCTGGAACGAAATAATTCCATCGTGAAAGGTACCGTGTTGCACACATTTGAATGCACCTTGTCAAAGTGCACGTCTAGATGTTGCCAAGCCCAAGCAACCTTATCTGTGGAGCAGGCTCGCTATTCGCCGTAGGCTATACGTCTACGACTGGTTGGTGGAACCGGCCTAACGAATCGGCGTATTATGCAATATGGTTGAAGGAGCCACACTAAGGACTCGGCGTATAGATAAATGCTGTTTGGAGAAGCCAGCCTAACGACTCGGCGTATTAGCAATGTGTTGGAGGAGCCAGCCTAACGATCGGCTATTAAGCAATGTTTGGAGGAGCTAGCCTAACGAGTCGGCATATTAAGCAATATGGTTGGAGGAGCTAGCCTAACGACTCGACGTATTACTCAATGTGGTTGTATTAAGCAATGTTGGTTGGAGAAGCCAGCCTAACGACTCGGCGTATTAAGTAATGTGGTTGGAGGAGCCAGCCTAACGACTCCGCGTATTGAGAAATGCTGGTTGGAGAAGCCAGCCTAACGACTCGGCGTATTAAGCAATGTGGTTGGAAAAGACAGCCTAACGACTCCGCGTATTGAGAAATGCTTGTTGGAGGAGGCAGCCGTCCGTGATGCCGTATTTAAACATTCATTTTTGGTGTTACAAGTTACTAATCTTGACGGATTTAGGAATGGATGTCCACAGAAATGGGCAATGCGTAGTACTTGTTTGTAATATAATATTTCTTATATACTTTTGATCTTTTGTTTGAGACGAGCTCGTGCCAAAATACAAGAGAAAGCGAAAGTGTCACTTGGTCATGTTGGACAGCTAGCACCAGCTTTAGAAACGGGCGCGCTCATGATGTCAGGAGCAGTACTCCAAGCGAACTCCGAGCTGACTCAAAACATACTAGAAGCAGATAAGAAACGTGGGTTCTCCATTGGTCAGGACCTTAAAAACGAGGGAAGCGGCGAGCGGAATTTCGTTTCTGCCAAAAAATCTTCTTCATCCCCTAGCAGTCGACAGGAGCAGTCATTAATCAGTATTCGTTGTGGAAGATCACGCGAGCCGTTGTAGGCCAAAACTTGGTATCTAAACCATACCGCACCTAGTAGAGAACGTTTCTTTCTCGCCACAAGTTCTGGTATGGAGGCGATGCACAAGGCTTCTTGCGAGACACCGAGAAATAATTGTGAGAGGTACAACGTGCGCAATAACCACCATGTTGTAGGTTTCGTGAATGGGATATACTGCCTGTTACAACCTCTGGTGAGCATCCTCAACAAAACTGAAAAGCTGCGAAGTAACGTCACAGAATAAGTACTACAGAGAAAGGAAAGCTACCCACAATCTGTGGGCCGATATGGTGTATAGTCGCCATATTGAAAGTGTGAACAGCTGTACGACCCGGCATTTCTTCTGTGGTGAACAGTGGAGGCGGTGCCGTCTTTCTCCACCCAAAGTTACATTATTTTGGACATTTTCTCAACTTTTCGCTTTCTTAATAATAGAATCGAAATATTACTTCAAGAATATTAAATGAGTAAAACCTCGTCCTAAAGGTCAATTCTCATTAAAACATTTGGAGCTGTTTTTAAGACAATATCGTTTAAGCGTGACTAAAAATGCGAAATTGAAGCTCTTTTTCGCAGAAAACTTTGTGAGTTCTTGGAAGACTTAATATGAAGTCATTTAAAGCACTTTAACTCAGAAATACAATAGTTTTTTTTAAAAAAATCACTGGAGAGTACATATTAACGGCGTGAAAGATATTTAAAAAATCATTTGTGTAATTTGTTAAAAAACAAAACAATACACCAAAATGAATTTAAAGGCATAATAAACATAAACTTAGTACTACCTTTTGGAAAATGTAGAAGGAAAAAATTGGAGCCATTTTTGAGAACGTGGCGTTTGATCTGACTCGTGCGGTTCCACATGGCGGTCCGCGCTGCGCGGTGGCTCTGTGAATCACAAAGGAGTCTCTCTTTTCTGTGTAGTGTCTGTTCTGTGGTGACGGAAAGTGCACATCGCGGGCGAGAAGCGACGGAGCCAGCCGCCTTGGGGCGAGCCGGTGGCAAGGCCCTCCGGCGCAGGCAGCCTCCCGGGAGCACGACCTTTGCCCCGCCCCGCCCCGCCCATACGCCCTTGGTTCGCTTGGCTAGTGCGAATAGAGATAAACCAACTCGACGGGCGATCTAGCGGGGACGTTAGACATCCGCGCTAACACCCACTCGAACTTTTCTTTTAGCTTGACTTTTCATGACGCCTCGTTGGTTAACGAGTTGTGCAGGGAGATTTGCGTCGTGGGTGACAGCGTGTTCATTCTCAATATTTAAATACACAAACAGACATGGCCAGAAATGGAAATACTTTCATAAAATGTTCGTACTTAGTGATAATTTTATTTCACAATAAATTACCCATGAGGCGTCAAATGCTTAAATATTATATCAGTATCATCTGCATTGTTATTGAATGAAACAAATGATTATAGGTACAAAACAATGAATATACCAAAACAGCATTTACGTAGAAATAAGTTATTATTCGAATATAATATTACACATTTCATTCGACTAAATAAATGTTAAACTAAAACAGTTCATAATAAAATAAAGCGAGACACTTAAATGGAAACAAATGACAATATAAATTTGCAGTATACATAAAATCCGTAATGCGATAGTCTCTCTCTTCTTGCGAGTTGTCTACAGCTCCTGCGGCCGTCTCTCGCATCCCAATCTCCAAGCCTCTCTTATCATTCCAATCGTCTTCTTCAAGGCCTCTTTTCTGCGTGTCCTTCATAACTTGCTTTTGCCATTCTTCTCTGGTCTACCTCTTTTTCTTCTGTCTAAGGGGAGCCACTCAGAGATTTTTCTGGGCAATCTCTCATAACCGAGCCTTTTCACGTGACCAAACCATTTTAATCTTCGTGTTTCCATTTCCTCTAAAATCGATTTCTGTTTCGCATGCTTTTCAAAATTTCATCATTTCTTACATGGTCCATTTGAGACACTACAACTTCTTCTCATGAAATCTATTTGCAGACTTTTTAACTTGTCTTTTTCTCGTTTTCTTATTTCCCACGTTTCTGATCCATACAGCACTACATTTTGTACGATGGTTTCAAACAGCCTTTTCTTAGTTGATCTGGATATTTCATTTCCCCAAAGTAGAGGGTTTAATTTTCGAGTGTCTTGTCTCCCTTGAGTGATCTCTGAGATAGTGTCTTTTTAGGAGTCTCCTTCTTGACTGATGATTCCTCCTAAATATTTAAATTCCTCACATGCTTCTATCTGCTCTCCATTTCTTGGTATGCTGCAACCTGCATTTTCTCCTACCACCAGATATTTTGTTTTGGAAAAATTGATCTTCAGTCCTGCTTCCTCGTACGTTTCCTTCCGTTTTCGCATCATATATTCTACATCAAAATCGTCATTAGCTAAAATAACCTGATCATCAGCGAATAGTAAGGTATGCAAATAATATTCATCGATACATATACCCATACCTCTGCGTTTATTTTGCCAATCTTTCAGTATTTCATTCAGGTATATTTTGAACAGACTTGGTGATACCAACATCCTTGTCTCAGGCTCTTTGTTTGTCCAAATGGTTGTGATATTTCGCCACTTACTTTTATCCTACTTTCTTGATTCAGATACCAATCTTTTAATGTATTTACGTATTTCTTGTCAATATTTGTATTTTCCAGAATTTGAAAGTTTTCCTAAAGGGACTGTGTCATAAGCTTTTTCAAGATCCATGAATACAAGATATGTTTCCTTATTTCTTGATAATCTCTTTTCTAAAACCTGTCTTATAACAAATATGTTGTCAATACAACTTTTACCAGCTGTAAATCCACTTTGCTCTTTTGCTGTGGTGAACTCCCTTGTGTGCCCTATCAAGTGTCTTGTTTATTTCTTCTAAAACATTCTTGTATTCTGGTCTATTCTCTTCAAACATATCTGAGTAATATTTCACAAATAATACGTAATCTGAATAATATTTCAAAAATAATGCGATTGTGTGGATTAATAAATACATAAGTCTTAGCATGTTTTTAGGGACCCCCGTAATTTTTTAATGAAATTAGTTAGCAAATTATTATCGATCCTACGAACTACTAATATTATTCATATTTTCCTCTATCCTATGATAATTAAAGATGGATTTTCAAATAAGGTCGTGTACAATTTTCCGTAAATTTGAGAATTTTTCGCGTAATTTTGCGTGAAATATAGGCAAGTTTTAATTACAAAAAAAAATTGTTTAAACGACACCTACAATTTTGATTAAATTTTGAGACTGGATAGCATGTAGAGCGCTTAAGAAACTGACGCATGTCTCATTTGCGTTGAAAATTGTGATGTTTGAAAATTGCAAAAATTTAAAACTTTTTCGGCGTTTTTCTACAACTACAATTATGAAGATAATTTTTTTTCTTCATGAAATGTGTTCATCAGAAATAGATTTTTAAAGAGTGTAATGTTTATGTTGTGACGAATCACGCAAGTTTCGCGGGTTGTGTGGCTGCTGGAGATGGTACCAAGTGATCCGTAGTGGCGATTGCAGCGATAGAGTGTGCGATTCTCTGGAGATCGACCACGAACGTGAATTACGCTGTCTGTCGCGGCGACGATCAGCAAAAGGAAGTGAATTGCATGATTGTTTTAAAAAGATGACGCATTCTGTAGAAGATCAAGTGCTGTTAAATAGCATATAAGTAAATTCATAAAGAGTATACAGAATGCGCATTCAGTATGAATGAGATTTGCGATTTTAATTTCAGTGTGAATGATATGTTGTTTGTTTTGTTTTGTTTTATTTGTTGATTTTTGTGTTACGTAAAGGGTATTTGCTTATGAATAGGTGTTTTCGGAGGGTAACGATGATGATCATATGTTTGCTATTCAATGTGTTTGGAAGGGAAGAGGGAGAAATAATTTTGGAGATTAAAATAAATGAAGACAAACATGGTTGTGTTGTCAGTAAAAATTCTGGAACAATGCGTTATAATTTAGTAGATAGATGCTGATCCGCACGCACACACATACCATGCTGTCGCTTCTGTAAAGAAGCAACCACAGATTCACGCCAGTAGTGAAATCGAGTAAGTAATTGACTAGCAGACGGACAAGGTTGAAGTCCAACAGGTGCAAAGATGTGTGTTGTTAGCTAGGCGCCCATATTTATTTGGCAGCAAGGATCAGATAGAGAAAGGATAGTTAGATAAAAGATAGATAGATCGAAGAGAGAGTAGGCAAACGGTTACGTTGACAGCCCAACGCGAGAGCAATATCTTTATTCGGCAGCCCAACACAGGGTTTCATTTGTTTCATTATTCCTACACAAAATTAAATTAGCACATAAATACAGAAAACGCAGATACAAAAATTGAAAAATTCAAAAATAACTGTAGAAACCAAAAATGATAAGCTATACAAAAAATGTTCTTAATTGTTTTCTTTACAATTTATAGAAATGTGGGATTCAAAATTATTTTCTGAGAAATTGCATGTTCTATCGTCTAATATGTTTTAGACAAAAATCTTCGTTCTATATTTACACTTGTCTGTATGCCCAGCCTGATTCTGACGTACGTGTGCACGCAGCTAAAAGCGTTCAAAATCTGATTGATCGACGAGATATTTTGATGCGACGAAGCAAGTGATTTGAATTTAGCACAGATGCTTAATTTAGGCTTTAGGATCTTTTACATCTACCAACATGGGATAGTTCTCAGCTCAACATGGGGCAATATACCAACATGGGACAGCCGGATTTACCTCCTCTCCGCAGGAAGGCGTACGAACTATTTTTTCGCCCTTAAAAACCCACGGCTTCGATCGGGTTTGAACCGGGCTTGAGTGTAACAGCCCGATACGGGTTTAAATCGGGCTTGGGTATAACAGCCCGATACGCTAAGCGTTACAGCATCGCCGTATTACTTGCTCATATATAAACAAATTCTTTCCAAGCACTTTTTCACATTTGTTTGCATGTCATTTGTCCCTTTGTCCCACACAGCGGGCCTCACAAACCCCTTCGAAATAAAAAAAAGTTCTATATTCATTTGGAACTCAGCTCTAAAGCCACGACTAGACTGAAAACCAGCGTGAGCTGCCAGCTCGCCGCAACTCACAGGAGTTCCGGCAACTGGTTGGAAGTTGACGACTAAACGCCGAAAAATTTCAGCGAGCTGTCGTTGTGTCCGTCGCCATTTGCCTTTATGAATTTGTCTTTGGTGAAATAAATTAGTATTGAATGTATATAATTTTATTTAAAAGATTTTAGTTATTTGTGCTCGTTGGCATTCTCGTATTTCCTATTTGAAAGTCGTACGTGTTTGCATAACTATGAAGTTTTAAAAATTATTTATTTCGTAAATAGCAGGATAAACTAATTCGTGTATAGTATAAACAAATAGTATTAAATATCGAAAAACTATGTTGTTGGTTTTATTTGATTGTGCACGTTGGTTCTCTTATTTTCGAATTTGATTATCTGGATTGGTTCGATAATTCTGATGCAGTTTTAACAATATTTAGATAAATCACGGCAACATTTATTATTTTATCTTTAGTGTTTTAAACTAGTACTGAATGTGTTTATTAATGTGAATATAATGACTAGTATTGAATGTGTGCATTAAACTAGTATTGTATGTGAATTATTTAATAGATTTTAGCGATTTGTGCTCATTGGTACTCTCAAATTTCCTATTGGAGAGCCGTACGTTGCTGCATAACTATGAAGTTTTAAATAATTTATTTCTAAATAGGAAGAGCAATTAATTTGTGTATACAGTAATAAATTAGTATTAAATACTTTTGAATTTAATTTTCGTTCCTTTCCTTAAAAAAATGGCTTAAATTTTGCTCTTTTGAAAATATTTGGAAATATTCCTGTGCAAAAGGAAGCATTGAAAATGTGAGTTAATGGGTGTATAAAGGCAGGTGCACACGCTTTTAATAAACAATCAGGAAATTTATCTAAACCAGATGAATATTTATTTTTTAGTTTACTGCCTATTCTGCGGATTTCGTTGGAAGAAGTTTCGTAAATAAACAGCGTGCCAAAATGTCTTTTGAGGAGCATGTGATATTGAATTTTGTGGTTTTAGTCCCGTCGTGAGATCAACCGCAATTCTAGAAAAAGTGTTGGTTGCAGATATTCGCACCTTTTTCTCGATTACTTGTTTCTCTTTCATTATCCTTAAAAAGTTTTGTACAAAATATCGTGATGACGTCGTAGTATTGTTTACAATATTCTACATTGGTTTACTTTTGTTTGTAATGTTCAAAATGTCCTCATTATCCATATAAATAATACAGTAAAATGGTGATCTGAGATCTAGATAACCACTGGGTGGATTCGTATGATCAGGGTGTTTATCGGTGTAAAAAAAATGCTATTCCCGCCATTGTAATCAGTTTTGCATTATCGTAATTTTAAAAAGTTATTTACAAAAAAATAATGAAAACAATAACACAACGTCCTGCTCAAAATATGAGTTGGGGAACCTGCGACATATATATATTATAACGCCATGTCTCCGAGCGCATGGCCAAATACAAACAAATTGAACAATGAAAGTTGTGAATGTAAAAAAAGTTTACTGAGTTACAGACTAACAACAAAGTGTAATAAGGTAGTGACAAAAAAATAACTGTAACAAGAACTCAACGTTCTTCGCAAAATTTAAGTTGGCGAACCTGTAACTGCTGAATGCGAATTTTGAAACCGCGTACGCGTTCACCAATACATTTATCTGTGTGCAGCGTGCAGTTCAACAGCGAATTTAGTTACAGAGAAGTGGCAGCGAATTTGGCTAACAGCGAAGGTTAGTATATTGTATCCGATTACATCGCACGCAGAGATAAGTTCTGTGCAATTTTTATATTAGTGTCTTATATTCGATATTTTGAATTGGTAGGTACAAGTTTTTTTACGAGCACATGGCTTAATTCTGCATCCATCTTGGTGCAGCAGAATAGCATAGTTTCATGTGCGTGCAGTGCGTTTTACCAGTGGTTAAAGGTTAGTAGTAATATCCAATTACATTGCAAGTCAATTGCATTATGCCAACATACTCCAATATGTGCAGTAGATTACATTGTTTGTATGACTCACTTTTATCTTTTTTTACACTAAGAGTGCCACAGTCGTTTGTATCTTGGCCCATAAGAATTTCGAAATTCCTGTTATTTGCAAGTATTAAGATTTTAAGAATTAAATTTTAGTTCCAGTAACATTAAATCCTCTATGTTCATGAATTTTTTTAAATTTATTTTTTAGGACAAAAAGATAGTTTTTTAATGTTATATAATCTCTTAATGTTATTTTCTTAAGATTCTATTTCTTTTAAATGTTTCTTTTTCTCTTAAAATTCTTTCTATTATATTTGTATTTGTTATTCTTCAGACCTAAATTAAATTGTTTTCACTCTATTTTGCGGTTATTTATAATATAAGCATGTATTTGTTCAACAATTTTATTTTCCATATTTTGTTTTGATAGTTTCAACTTTCAATCTGCCTACATTCTGGTGCAGCTAAATAGCTCAGAGGGACTTGAAATAAAGGTTAGTATATATCTCTATATATGTTCTGATTATTAAATATATTCAAGAAAAATTCTGCAAATTAAATAGCACTATGTATATGATTTTAAGAATTACATTTTAGTTCCATTAACATTAAATCCTCAATGTTCATTGAGGTTTTTTTTTAAATTTAGGACAAATATGCCACGTCAAAGACGTCTTACACTGGAAAGATAAGACAGAAGAAAACGGGAAAGGCGGGCTCTGTCAAATGAACGTGCAAGTTCAAGCAGACAAGCTGATGAAACGCATGGCATCCGTCGCAACAGAAGTGCAAGCAGAGACCTTCCACTTAGTTATGATGTTGCCAGAATATATAAATTTGACAGTGAAGTTCCATTGTTCAGTGTTGGTGGAATAGAGTATAGATGTAGTGATTATATATATATATATATATATATATATATATATATATATATATATTGCAACCTGCCCTGCTTACTCACTATATTTACTCACGCCCATACGTTGGGCACCTAATGCAATACCTCTCTCTCTTACTCTCCCTATTTACTTGCGCCTCACTTCGGCTTGACAAAGTAAACTTACTTCCTATTCTACAATGTGAACTAAATTATCGTAGCTGCCTTCTACTATTCCTTCGTTCTATTCTTTCAACTATTTGCCCTGCCCTCGCTCTTGCTATTTTCTGGATACAATAACACTTTCGTTTATCAGTCGCCCGTACCTCGGTTAGCGTATAATGTTACTAAATCTTGGGCGTGACTCGCGTGCTCACTCCATACGGACTTGAGACGGGATACCTCACGTTCGTGCCTGGGTCAATTTCTAGATAACTACTAAAAAACGACACACATATTCAAGGCCATACTGAGTGCTCATTCATTTATTGCAAGCTCCCCTTCAGCACATTGCCAAGGCAAATTCTGTTCCCGTCGTCGCTGTCGAACGCACCTGTGCTGATTGGTCAACGTTCTATGCGACTATTGCGAAGTGGTGCAGAGAAGTGACCACTTCAATAGATACCTTCAGACGATAAGCCTATCAGTCTTAAGAAGCTTAGTGCCTCAAAATTGTGCGACATAAATCTCCTGCGAGGAAAATAAGATCTGCTCCTCACCTCTCCTTGAAACTGAAATGCAACGTTCCTGCGCATCAACACCTCTCCTCAACGCCGAGGGCGCTTTTGCTCGTTCGTCGAGTTGAAGAGCTCTGGCGGGGCGCAGTCAGGGCGACAGGGAACTGCAGCTGCTGCACTTTCAGATGGAAAACCCGCACATGAACATGGACTCCTCAACTAGTGACACCTCTCCTGGAATGACTCCTATTCATTTATTTATTTATTTTACGTCAAAAAAAGTTAAAAACTGCGTATGACGTGCTATGGGGAAAAGTGAATTGTGTGCACATTTTCAAAATTCTGTGATCCCTACACTAAGTCATATACTACTTAAATTTTGAATTTTGAAAGGGAGAAAAAACTCCCATGTAATAAAATCTATTTTCAAGGATAAACAAGCAATAAATTTTGAATTTTGAAAGGGAGAAAAAAATAAAAAAACTCCCATGTAATAAAATCTATTTTCAAAGATAAATAAGCAATAAATTTGGGCTCTTATTACTTCCTGCCGCGACAACATGGAAACGATAATTTGAATAATTGTATTTCCCACTGAATTCTAGAAAACGTGCACAGAATATGAAGTTACATTTATGTCCAGAAGCAAAACAAGGGGCCATCTCAGCATTTGCTCAATGGATCAGGGAAACTGGACGAAAAACCTGATCGAGATGGGGGTCATTGACCCGGAAGCTGTAGTACAATAGTTGTTACAGGTTGTTTATACTCATTTATACAGTCCAAATGGTAAATAATGCATTATGTATCATTGTTAAAATTACTAATCCTTCTACCAACCTGCACGGCATCACATCCAGCCCCGGCAATCTCAATTCAAGTAAGCGGGAACATGCACCCACGCCCACACATGACAAATCAGTCAACATTGAAAATTCACATGATGTCAGGCCGTATAAAAAGACCTTTCGGCAACCGCTCTTTTTTCCAAATCCCAATGTCCCTATTCAAAATTATTACAACCCTCTTGCTGCCTTCATCCCTGTGGACAAGCCTTCGACCTCTGAACAAGCTTTTTCTGGCCAGACTGACTCCACCACGGACACACTTCACGCACCGGTCAACAACCCGACTACTCGACCGAAGATTGGACAATTTAAAATTGACCTATCGTCAATCTTCTGCCCAACGGAGATCACAAAATATCTATACACTCACTGTAATGGGCAAATTACTGCGAAATGTACAAAGTCTGAACTGATCATTTCGCCGAAAACTGTGGTGGCTCACAGTAGAATTAGAGACAGACTGGACACAATACGTACCAGTGAACTCAAGGACAACTACTTTAGACACATTGCCTACCACTACAACCGGGCGACGGACGAGGTCCGTGTTAAAGTAGTCATTAAAGGACTATCCCCCACTTTCCCGATTGACACCATAAAGACACGCCACTGCACTGCAACTTCCGCACTTTCATGTGACGGATATGCAGAAAAGGGATTCTAATGGACTAATGACGGCACTGGGGATCTTTACTGTTGAAGTTCCACGACAAGCCTGACGGTGACAAAACAAAAACTAAATTATTGGAACTACAGGTGAAATTAGAGGATATAAGCAGACTGACAGAGTTCCCCAGTGAAAAACTGTCAGAAACTTACCATACTAGGCTTACTGCAGACGCCCGACAGTTTGTGCCCTCTGCTCCCTCAATCATCCCACTGAAAACTGTCCCTTGGCCCAAAATGATAAATTTATTCCCAAATGTGATAACTGCAACCTCCCACACCCAGCTTTTGATCCAAACTGCCCCTATATTGTTCAGGCCCGCACCATTCGGCAAAAGACTATTACTAAGACTAACAAGACTCCCAATCATTCACTCTCTCATCACACTCATTCCCACCTCTCCCATCTTCATCTTCAACTCCACCTTCATCTGCACTTCCACAAAAATCATTCGCATCAGTCACCTCTAACAGTCATCGACTAACAACTTACAAGACTCCACATCATCATCATCTTCATACCTCTAGATACCTTTCTTAGTCCTTTTTAAAACATTTTTCGCATATTTCATCTATTTTAACATAATTTTAATAGTATTTAAAATAATTTTACGAGATGCAACAAATGTTCTTCACACAATTCCTGAGTAACCTATTCCATTTCTTCGTTCACAAATTTTTAATGTCAATCGTATGAAATCTAAGGTTCCTGTGACGCCTATCAACACCATTGTGGGTGCGGCGGATTTCACGAAAACTAAAGACAGAGATTTTCTGGTCCAGTTCAACCCAAAAATTTGCAAGTGAAGTTCACTTGAATGAAAGGCAGCAGACATGATTACATCAGTAAGTATTCAACAGCTTGAATAGTTCATCTGACCTTTTTTGATCAATTTTTATGTCATTTTTTGTTTGCTTTTTTAAACATTTTAAAAACATTTTTAGAGTATTTTAATGATCATTCTTAATAATGATTTCGGTTATCACAACTATCGTTATGAGCAGCCGGTCACTAAAACTCCTCAATACAGGCTGAATTCCATTACCATTTAACAAAGTAGTATTGAATATTCATCACCGTCGCTCTACCGCAGATGCTGCAGTAGCAATGATGGTTGTCACTGAACCATATCAGCCGATGCTCTTGGGTGTTGCTTTTTTGTTGATCTTGCTGTTACTATAGTTCTCCTGAATTCTCAATTAAAAATATTAAGATTTTTATACAGAAAGGTTTTTGAGGACTTAACTGAGCCACTGTCCACCTAATCTCAAAAGATTTGGCCCAGCTAACCGCGTTAACATGAACTTCTAATAACTTTTAATACGTTATTATAACTAAACTTTAAGCATTCAAGGCGGCGAAAACTACATATTTCATCAATGGTAAAAAGTTCCTGATTTCATGAATATACAATTCTTATTTTTTTATATTTATTGATGTGTAATTTTTAATGAAATTATCGACAAAATGGCACTCACATCACATTTAAAAGGAAATATCTCCTTAATCGGCTACTTCATCCAGCGACATAACAGCTTTAAATGTGCCAGGGAGTCACCCTTTTAATACAAATTCAAATAATTTTTCACTTCAAGAACATTTTAACTTTCTCAACATCTGCTTTCTGCATTATTTTCTTTAGGCAAGTTTTTTTCTCTATAGTCACTAAATACCATAAATGTCCATGTGACTTAAAATAAATTAAAAAGAACATTTTAGGTGGGCTGACTGACTTAATCCCACATCACCATGCTCACTTTACAGGATGAGTTTTTAAATTTCGCTCTAAACTAGTTTATTTTTCTCAAATACATATGAATATTCTTCCTCATATTCTCACGCCCAAATGACATTAGATTCAACTTTCCTCCACATATATTGGTGCCAGATCTTTAAACGTCTAGTGCATGAAATATTATGAATACGTGTGTGTGTGTGTGTGTGTGTGTGTGTGTTATAATTTCTACTTATTTATAATTATTATTCAAATGGTAATCTAAATATTATAAAATATGAAAGTAATAAATATTTGGTCGAAGATAGAGGTTGGTTGATAGATCGCTTGGTAGAGGGGACGAAGTTCCCAATTCTACGAAAATTGACCAATTGAACAACAAAAAATTGAACTAATGTTAAAATAGAAGATGTAGCATAATATAGATAATATAGGTAATATAAATAATATAGAAGAAGTAGCATTACAATAAATACTATGAAAATCGAAAACTGATTTTTGGAAGGTTTAGAAACCTGTGAACGCCTTATATCCAATACAACCAATTTTTGGACTTGATCACTTTTATCAATAATCCTGCGATATTTAAGAAGCTATTTAAACAGTAAAAAAGATAAAAACATTTACATATTTATAGGCTTCAAGAGTGTAATACAAATTTATTGGGGATCCTATTTGTAGTGTTTGTTGGCACCACTGTCTACGCAGGTAATCTAGATGTCGCTTGCGTGCGAGAAGGACAAGGAGTTCCAAGGTGGCTGTGCGTGAATAACACGCTGTAAGACAAACGTGTGTCGAATAAAGAGTTTGTTCTGACGTTAAATCGTGTTCAAACCTTACATTTGGCGACGAGGATCGAGGATTCGGCAAAGTTGGACATTTGTTCGCGTTTGTGACTCAGATGAAGTGCGTTTTTTGAATAATGGAGAATACGCAGTTACCACCGTTTGATCCGAACGGCGAACAAAGCGGCATTTTTCCTCGGTGGGAAAGATGGCTGCGCGCTGTTGATCTGTACTTGACCAGCAAAAATATAACAGATGCAACGCGGAAAAAAGCAACGCTTTTACATATGGGGGTTTGGAACTTCAAGACGTTTTTTATGCAATTCCGGACGCTGATACAGTTGCGGAGGGCGAGGATGCATACAACAAGACTAAAGACGCGCTGACGGCGTACTTCAAGCCGAAAGCGAACAAAACGTACGAGCGGCACATTTTTCGAGGTTTGGCGCAAAAGACGGTGAGACAGTAATTCAATTCATCACAAGACTGCGACAGCAAGCAAGATATTGCGAGTTCACATCGGTAGATGACGAAATCAGAGACCAGGTAGTGGACAAGTGCAGCTCAACCGAAGTCAAGAAGCGGATCCTCGAAAAAGGCGACATAACTTTAAAAGAAGTTACGGAAATCGCTCAGGCGTTTGAGGTTATGTCAGTTCGTGTAAAAAACATGGAGCCGGAAAATGTAGCTAAACTCACGGAGAAGAAACAAAAAGTCAACAAGCAACAGCATAAAACAACAGAGAAACGCTGTTATAGGTGCGGTTATGTTGGGCACTACAAATCCGACAAAAATTGTCCGGCCAAAGGTAAAACTTGTTCGAAGTGCAAGAGGGAAGGTCATTTCGCTGCTGTTTGCAGAACAAAGACTGCGCAAGGCGTCCAGGCGGGTGCCACATCGACACGGAAACCGGTATCGGGGCAGCTTCGGAGTTTGCACGAAGTGCACGAAGACGACGGCTACGCATTTCACCTAGTGGAAGCTGAACATATAAACAGGGCCAACGAGGAAAATGGAAAACACGAAGAGAACGTGGAGATTTACATCGGAGGCGTACCTGTGAATGTGTTGGTAGACTCGGGGCAAAATGTAATTAATCAACGACAAATGTTGGTCGTATTTGAAAGGTAAACAAATCAAATGTAAATCGCGTCAAACAGATAGGGAAATATTTCCATATGGACAAAGCAATGCTTTACAGTTAATTGGCGAATTTGATTGCGTAATCAAAGCTGGTAAGAAAGAAGTAGACGCTAACTTCGTGGTCACGAAAGGGGATGGACGAGCGTTATTGGGTTATCCTACGGCAAAAGCGTTGGGAATTATTAAAATCGGTACAGAATTACAAGTGAATAATATGATTGTTGTTGAAAAAGGCGATACAGGTATTGGCAAGTTAAAAGATTTTCAACTCAAGTTACCAATCGACCCGTCATTTCCCCCTATAGCACAACCGCTGCGTCGAGTGCCTTTTAAAATTCGCGATCAAATCCAAAAACAGATTGATGAACTACTACGACAGGATATAATCGAGAAAGTAGAGGGCCGACTCCATGGGTTTCACCAGTAGTGCCAGTTTATAAGGACACCGGAAAATTTAGGTTATGTGTCGATATGCGTTTAGCAAATCAAGCTATCGTGCGCGAGCGGTTCCCTTTACCAATTATCGAAGAGTTTTTGTACAAAGTTCGAGGAAGTTCAAATTTTCGGAGACCGAAAACACCAGATGAGATTGAGGGTTTTTGGGGTTCGAGACGCGTATCATCAGATCGAGCTCGACGAGAAATCCAGGGAAATTACAACTTTTGTAGTAGATTCAGGGCTTTATAGACCACTAGAATCGAAAATCGGGGCAGTTCAGAATTTTCGGAGACCGGAAACTCCAGATGAGATTCGAGGGTTTTTAGGTCTCGTAAACTTTTGTTCGTCTTTTATCCCGGGGTTGTCTCAATTAAGCGAACCGTTACGAAAACTGACGCGCAGTTCGGAAAATTTGAGTGGACAGACGTAAAAGAAAGGTCTTTTTGTGAAATAAAACGGTTGATGGGAGATGCAAAAACATTAGGTATTTATGATACGGATGCTCCAACGAGAGTTATTGCTGATGCCGGACCAGATGCGTAGGCGGTAGTAGTTCAGAAGGGTCCCTCCGGCGGGAGACCTATCGGATACGCGAGTAAAAGCCTTTCAGACCCCGGAAACACGCTATTCACAGACCGAGAAAGAAGCGCTAGCATTGGTATTCGCGTGCGAACGATTTCACTTATGGCTATATGGTATCGAGTTTGAATTAGTTACCGATCACAAGACGCTTGAGTATTTGTTCACGCCGAAATCGAAGCCAAATGCTCGCATCGAAAGGTGGATTCTGAGGTTACAACCTTATTCGTATAAGATCAAATACGAAAAGGGGTGTACAAATATCGCAGATCCGTTATCAAGATTAGTAAAAGTTGCGACGAAACAAGAGAAAGAAGATGTAAATCGGATTGACTACGTTTATGCGATTGCTAGAGAATCGGTTCCAAAGGCCATGAACCTATCGGAAATAGATTGTGAATCCCAGAAAGATGTAACTTTAATCGAAGTCCGTCGCGCCGTTAACACGGGAAAATGGGACACTTTAAAAAACACGCGTTTTAAATTATTAAAAGATGAGCTATGCGTTTACAAAAATATTGTCCTTCGAGGTACTCGCATAGTCATCCCGCTGTCTTTGCGAAACAAAGTGTTAGGAATTGCCCATGAGGGACATCCGGGAATTGTTGCAATGAAGAACAGGTTGCGAAGCAAAGTTTGGTGGGACGGTATGGACAAAGATGCTGAAAAATGTGTCAAATCATGTCATGGTTGTCAATTAGTACAGAAATCGGTTGTTTCAGCACCTTTGTACAGAAATGAGTTACCCGACAGGCCCTGGGACACTTTAGCCATGGATTTGTTGGGCCCGCTTCCTAACAAGGACAATCTTTTAGTAGTTATAGACTATTATAGTAGGTACTATGAAGTAGTTATTACTCAGAGCACAACTTCGAGTGCAATTATAGGTTATCTTAGCGAAATCTTTTGCGCGACATGGTTTCCCTGTACATTAATCTGCGATAATGGCTCACAGATGGCAAGTGCCGAAATTGACGAATGGGCGAAAGGATGTGCATTGCGATCAAGCATTCAGCGCCAGTGTGACCTCAAGCGAACGGCGAGGTTGAGAGCCAAAACCGAAGCCTGCTGAAAAGATTAAAATTGCTCATGCGGAAAACGTAATTTGAAAGACGAATTGTTAACTTATTTATTAATGTACCGATCGACGCCACATACTACAACTGGTGTAAGTCCAGCGGAATTGTTGTTTGGTAGGAAAATCAGGACAAAACTGCCTGAACTGAACGACAAATTTTTGCTAGACGAAGAACTACAGAAAAGACGCTTTGCAAAAGATGAGAGGAAAAGACTATTACGATAAGCGAAACAGGGTACAAGATTGTAACTTGAGACCTGGTGAGACAGTTCTATTAAATAAGAGCAAAGAAAATAAGCTGAGTCCCGAATTTGACGCAACAAAGTATCGAATTATTAACAAAAAAGGAAATACGGTTACGGTCAAATCCCCTCAGGAATGTATTTAGCAGAAATGCCTCAATGGTGAAAAAGTATATCTCAAACGACATTAGTGAACGATCTGCCTCACCAGATCTTGAGAAATCAGACGATAGATTCGGAACCCGAGTTAAATGAAGCAAATGATTCAATTATAAAAAACGACATTAGTGAACGATCTGCCTCACCAGATCTTGAGAAATCAGACGATTTGAATGTTCCTGAACTCAATGTTACAAACCGTCCAAAAAGACAACGTAAATTACCAAGCCGCTATGAACCTTAGAATGAGTATAAAATGTTATATTTTTGTTGTGTAATCAAATTCAAATATTAATTTGTTTTCTGCCGATTTAGTTTATAAAAAGGTTTATAATTATGTTACGATGATTCAAAAAAAAAAAGAAAGGAGGAAATGTAGTGTTTGTTGGCACCACTGTCTACGCAGGTAATCTAGATGTCGCTTGCGTGCGAGAAGGACAGTGAGTTCCAAGGTGGCTGTGCGTGAATAACACGCTGTAAGACAAACGTGTGTCGAATAAAGAGTTTGTTCTGACGTTAAATCGTGTTCAAACCTTACACTATTGTATTTTATTTCAATCATCTATGTCCCCGTCTGAAGTTGGGACTCATGGCAGTTGCTTAGGCCGAAGGACGGCCTTGCGAACAACTACAAAACTCTAGCAGAAACTTCTACTACATAATACGAACGATGTGTTAGAAACAATAAAGATATCAGGTTTAGAAATTAAGACTACTCTTTTTATTCCTTTATATTACAAAAGTTCAAAATGTTACCAACTCTCTGATATTTGGAAACAAAATAAAGTGGGCCGTTTTTGTAAGCTTAAAAAGTCTTCGTACACGCCTGTTGAACAAAATATATTACAATATTTAATACTAGCTATAAATTCCATGTGCTTTGATTATTGTCTCTAGTCTTTGCCACATAGATTTCAGCAACGTTGCTGTAGTCGCAGGGTCAGTTAAACTTCGTTCTCTCAGACAAGCATGTTTAATATTTTTTTATTAGACAAACTGTATTTTCTATTTTCAAACCCATAACTGACCACATATGACCTACAGGGTCATATGTGATCAGTGAATGTCATGGAATTTAAGAAGTGAATGAATTTGCTTTCTTTCTTAGTATTTTAAGGTAGTTTGAAGGTAGTGTCACTCTAGTGGCGTCTCTAGAGTGACCAGATTAGTAACCAGAGAGGGCACCAATTATAAGAATAGTTACCGCTCAAATGTCCGACCCATTTTCATTACTGGACATTTGATTGATGCACAAGTCTCGTCAAAGATATCCCAATTCTTTTGTTAATATTCTGTTTTCATAATTTATTTATTTATTTATTTTCGTCAAAAAAGTTAAAAACTGCGTATGACGTGCTATGTGGAAAAGTGAATTGTGTGCACATTTTCAAAATTCTGTGATCCCTACACCAAGTCATATACTACTTAAATTTTGAATTTTCAAAGGGAGAAAAAAAACAAAAACTCCCATGTAGTAAAATCTATTTTCAAAAATAAATAAGCAATAAAATTTTGAATTTTGAAACAGAAAAAAAAACTCCCATGTAATAAAATCTATTTTCAAGGATAAATAAGCAATAAATTTTGAATTTTGAAAGGGAGAAAAAAACAACAAAAAAACTCCCATGTAATAAAATCTATTTTCAAAGATAAATAAGCAATAAATTTTGGCTCTTATTACTTCCTGCCGCGACAACATAGAAACGATACTTTGAATAATTGTATTTCCCACCGAATTCTAGAAGACGTGCACATAAAATGAAGTTACATTTATCTCCAGAAGCAAAACAAGGGGCCATCTCAGCATTTGCTCAATGGATCAGGGAAACTGGACGAAAAACCTGATCGAGATGGGGGTCATTGACCCGGAAGTTGTAGTACAATAGTTGTTACAGGTTGTTTATACTCATTTATACAGTTCAAATGGTAAATAATGCATTGTGTATCATTTTTAAAATTAATGTTACTATTCTTGTGATGCTCAGTATAGTCTCTAATTGTATAGAAACAGTTATGCAGCAGAAACGATTTCACTTGTGATTTAAACTTTTCTATCGAATTTAATCGTTTAATGTCATGTGGCAAAGTGTTGTAAAATAATGTACATGTATTGTGTGTGAATTTTTTGTAATGAGCTGTTGATACTGTCACCTGATGAATATGATTTCTACGTCGAGTGTTATAGTAATAGTCTTCGGCATTTTCTGAAAATATATTCCCGCCCTTGAGCAAGTCATTTTTTACAAAAACCACTGATTCGTAAATAAGAAGACACGGTAATGGTAGAATTCCTAGATTAATGAAGAAAGGCTTACATGAATCACGTGGGTGGGATTTGGTTATTATTCGTACAATTCGTTTTTGTAATCTAAAAGTCTGGGAGCTGTAAGATGTATTTCCCCAGAATATTATGCCATATCTCAGGCGGGAATGAACATTCGCGAAGTATACACAACAAACAGTATGAAGGCTGACTGAATTTGCAAGAATTCTGAACGCGTAGCATAATGAACTTAATTTTGTGTTCAATTCACTTAAATGGACGTTCCATTTAAGGTTTGACTGAATTGAGAGACCTAAAAATGTTGTTGCCTTAACTTCAGTCAATGGTACACTGTTCATTTTCAATGGAGCACAGAATTGTTTATTTGAAATGGAAAACTGCATTAAAACCGTTTTCTTTTCGTTTACTATTAATTTGTTATTTCGGAACCAATTTGAAACATCTGATATTGTACTATTTATTGTTTCTTTATTGCAAAGGATGTTCGTATCATCCGCAAAGAGAACCGTTCTTCCGTTTTGAATCGTAGAGGGCATATCGTTTACGTAAAGTAGGAACAGAATAGGGCCTAAAATCGATCCTTGAGGAACTCCACTTGCAACGGGCAAAGAGTCGGAAAGGTGCGTACGTAATGTTCCATCATTCCAGTAAGGTATTTCAACTCTCTGAGATCGTTGTTTAAGGTACGAACATAACCAATCTAGAGCAATACCACGAATTCCATATGAAGGTAATTTGGAAAGTAAAATGTCATGATCAATGACGTCAAAAGCTTTTGAGAGATCTAAAAATAATCCAATAGGTGCCTCGTTTTGATCCAATGATGAGGCGACATCTTTAAGAAAAGAAAATATAGCTGTTTCCGTTGATTTTGATTTTCTAAATCCGTGTTGGCAATCTGAAAGCGCGTCGTGTTTAGTGAGAAAGGTTTCCATTCGTATGTAAAAAAAGTCTCTCTAATATTTTTGAAAAGACTGATAGAAGAGAAATGGGCCGATAATTTTGAATTTCATTTTTGTTGCCTTTTTGAAAAGCGGCTTAATTTTAGCTGTTTTGAAAAAAGGAATTCATCTAAACCGGACGAATATTTATTTTTTAGTTTACCGATTATTTTGAGAATTTCATAGGAAGAAGTTTCGGAAACGAACATTGTGTCTAAAATTTTGGGTGAACTGTCTGTTTTTGAATTTTGTGCCTGAAGACCCTTAGTGAGATCGGCAGCAATTCTCGAAAAGTATTGGTTAAAGAGACTAGCCACTGTTGCCGGATGGTTCACATTTATATCGTTATATTTTAAAACAACATTCTCTACGGGTTTTCTAGTTGATTTGGTAGTATTTTTTATTATATTCCACATTGCTTTTGTTTTATTATTTGAGTTCAATATATCCTGATCGTTTTTCATGATTTTAGCCTGCCTTATGACTTTTCGTAACAATGTTTTGTATTTTTTAATGTAGATAAGGAAAATGAAAATGAACAGTGTACCATTGACTGATGTTAAGGCAACAAAATTTTTAGGTCTCTCAATTCAGTCAAACCTTAAATGGAACGTCCATTTAAATGAATTGAACACAAAATTAAGTTCATTATGCTACGCGTTCAGAATTCTTGCAAATTCAGTCAGCCTTCATACTGCTCGTTGTGTATACTTCGCGAATGCTCATTCCCGCCTGAGATATGGCATAATATTCTGGGGAAATACATCTTATAGCTCCCAGACTTTTAGATTACAAAAACGAATTGTGCGAATAATAACCAAATCCCACCCACGTGATTCATGTAAGCCTCTCTTCATTAATCTAGGAATTTTACCATTGCCGTGTCTTTTTATTTACGAATCAGTGGTTTTTGTAAAAAATGACTTGCTCAAGGGCGGGAATATTTTTTCAGAAAATGCCCAAGTCTATTACTATAACACTCGGCGTAGAAATCATATTCATCAGGTGACAGTATCAACAGCTCATTACAAAAAATTCACATACAATACATGTACATTATTTTACAACACTTTGCCACATGACATTAAACGATTAAATTCAATAGAAAAGTTTAAATCCCAAGTGAAATCGTTTCTGCTGCATAACTGTTTCTATACAATTAGAGACTATACTGAGCATCACTAGAAAAGGAACATTAATTTTAACAATGATACATAATGCATTATTTACCATTTGGACTGTATAAATGAGTATAAACAACCTGTAACAACTATTGTACTACAGCTTCCGGGTCAATACCCCCATCTCGATCAGGTTTTTCGTCCAGTTTCCCTGATCCATTGAGCAAATGCTGAGATGGCCCCTTGTTTTGTTTCTGGACATAAATGTAACTTCATTTCTGTGCACGTCTTCTTGAATTCAGTGGGAAATACAATTATTCAAATTATCGTTTCCATGTTGTCGCGGCAGGAAGTAATAAGAGCCAAAATTTATTGCTTATTTTCTTTGAAAATAGATTTTATTACATGGGAGTTTTTTTGTTGTTTTTTTCTCCCTTTCAAAATTCAAAATTTATTGCTTATTTATCCTTGAAAATGGATTTTATTACATGGAGTTTTGGTTTTTTCTCCCTTTCAAAATTCAAAATTTAAGTAGTGTAGGGAGGTTTTATTACATGGAGTTTTTTTCTCCTTTCAAAAATTCAAATTTAAGTAGTGTAGGGATGGGACTTGGTGTAGGGATCGCAGAATTTTGAAAATGTGCACACAATTCACTTTTCCCCATAGCACGTCATACGCAGTTTTTAACTGTTTTTTTTTGACGTAAAATAAATAAATAAATAAATCTTGAGATACGTCATGACGTTTAGAAATGAATGAAAGAATTCGCTTGTTTTTACAAGATGTCCTAATCCCTTGTGTTATCCAAGAATTGCTTTTCCGTGAAATATTTAATTTTCGTTTTCCATGACTCCTGATCAAGTAATCAATGAATAATTTAATTTTACTTTTAGTAAACAATCTAGTCATACGTGTATTATTTTTTGTGTCAGTGATCGCATTTCTTATAATGGTAAGAATTTGTGCATCGTGGTCACTGTATCCTAAATCTTTTGTTTCAACTTCATATCGAGTAGTGGTTTTGTTAATTATAATTTGATCAATTGCCTTCATCGAATGTTGTGTGATCCGTATAGGTACATTAATTGTAATGTCTAAATTGAAGGAATTAATTAAATTGAGAAACTTTTCTTTCTCGCAAGATTCGACCAGAAAATCAATGTTAAAATCTCGGCATACAACAATGGATTCAAAAGAGCGATTGCTGACTTTGTTAAGTGTTATCTCCAGGTTTTCTAAGAACGAAATATAATCTGCAGTTCTCTTTGTTGGAGGTCTGTAAATGCAAAGTATTATCACTTTTAGTGAAGTAAGATGTACAACAGAAATTTCGAAAATATTTCAATATTTTCATTTAATTCCGCCAAGGGGATAGAATCAATATTATTTCTAACGTAAATACATGAACCCCCATACGTATGACCTTTATGGGATTCTATCTCTCTGCAATAAAAGCCTGCGAGGTAAAAGTTTGGAATTTGGAAAATGCTAAGTTCATTAGGAGATAACCAATGTTCTGTAAAGCAAAGAACGTCCGTTTGATTTAGATCGCTCTGTAGAGCTGCCTCGATAAACTCAGTTTTATTTGAAAGGGATTGTACATTATGGTGGAGAATGTTTATTTTTTGCAAGTACCTACATGAATGTTTTTCGGCTGCATCTGACTGTCGTTGCTATATATTTACTCCATTTTTACCTCGAGTGCATGGTCGAAGGTTGTAGTGTGTCCCGGCAGTGACAGGTTGTGAGGAAGATGGGGCATCGGATGTAGACGAATTGGTAGTGGGAATGGGAGAAACGGAGTAGGTTCAGAGGAAGAGGCAACAGGGTTCGAAATAAGGGTGGGGGTGGAGAACGTAAGGAAGGTGAGGGATAGATTTTTGGCAGGAGACTGCGTAGGACTGGAGTTGATGTATTGTGCAAGCTTGTTACCGACTGCATGTTTTCCAGCAAGGTTCATGTGAAGACCATGCCGGGTGAAGTGTTTTGCTGAGAGGAAATTAATTTCAAAAAGTGTGACATTTGTTTCTCTCAGCTGCAGTTTCAATTGTTGGTTTGCGTGCTTAATCTCGCTGCATAGTGTTGGTCTGTTGTACCAGAAGGGCAGAGTCGAGACTACAATGTTAGTATTTTGGCGCACATTGTAATTTGTTAACATGTTTTTCAGGTGTAAAGTTACCGCCCAAGTTAATGTCATTCTGCCCTCCTATGATAATGACTGTGTCCTGACCGGTCAGTGTTTTCGTGTGGGTGTCCAATTCTGCAGTCACATCTGCAAACCTCCCGTTAGGTTTAAAAATAGATGAGACTGAGAAATTGGAGGGTAACTTCCTACTGAGAATGGAGGAAAGATGGCGGCCATGACTGTCAGCTAAAATAAGTACCTGTTTTTTAGGCTCAGTAGGAATGTCTTTGTTTTCAAGTGAGCTAGGATGCGCAGCTTTACGTGTTTTGGTTTTGACGCGCATCCTAGCCTGTTTGCGTTGGTTTGTGCATGTACTTGTCGATGGTAGAGAAGGGTGGTGAGGATCAGCAAGGCGAGGAAAATCTGTTTCATAATCTAAAACACTAAATTTGTTTTGAGTTGTGACTGGATGCGGTGTCTGTGTCTTTTGTACAGTCACGGATGTACGGTTGGTATTATTCGCAGTGTTGCCGACTTGTACCCAACCGTCTGTGTAGAGAACGACCTCTTCCGACCTTCGGATATGTTGATCTAATTCAAGTTTCTATTGGGTTTCTATTACTTTATTCATGTTAAAAATGGATGCCGATATTCATATTATTGTGAAATTTTTAATTTCAAACACGTATACGAATTCTCGTACAGATCAAAATACAACCAATTTCGCACAGAAACATTGAGGAACAGATTTTTTAAACACCGTGCTAACATACGTCCCTAACGTGTTTGCAAATGTCAAATTTCAGGCAGCCACATGGCGCGGTCGCACATGATTTGTGATCGACGAGTGCAATAAGCTCACATAATTCCCTCTCACTTTTTTTCCTTACAATAAAGAATCCATCCTCGTGTTAAAGGGCCAAGCTGCGGCCACAGCCCTCCTGTGTCCAATGCCCTGTTGCCAAATCCTGAGCTGTTGCCACTTGCTCGGTTATCGCTTCCCAGCTAAGATAACAAAAATTACACTGCTGGCCTGAATAGCCGTTACAGTTTTCTGTCGGAAAGTAAGAGTTTCAGTGCAGCTGGTAATTAGTCGATTCTCAAAAATATTTAATTGAAAAAAAAAACACCTACCGTTGACGCAGTTATTCACTTTCTATTTATCTAACTACCAATACAAACAATAAAAAACCGGTCTTCTTTTCTTGTTTTATTAGTAACGGTTACGTAATATGTTACAACTTTTACACTACTAACACTTCATTCTTCTAATAAACGTGAAGGAAACGACAGAGACACGGCTGAGAGACAAAAAATATAATTATTGACAAGCAAAACGATGTATACAATTCCACGTCTACAATTGATTTCAAAGTCATTTGTCAGATACATACTCTAATGTACAGAATAAAAAATTAGTTGTGCAGGCTAGGATTTGAACCCGAGATCTTCAGCACAAGATGAAGTCACCCAACCAAACACGCTACGATATTGTCCCTGAGTAGGTCATTTACGTAGTGTTTTGAATATTACAATGTTCTTGATGCCAGAAAATTCTTTCGAAAATTCGCAAAAGCTACTGTTTTTTTCAGGCAAAATTCTAAATAAAACGTATTTTAAAATTTAGTATTTAAAACGATTGCACTTGGAAATAAATTCTAGCATGTGTATTAGTGGTGTTCGAAAAACTCATATTTTAAGAAACGTGCACATGAAATGATTTGAAAGACTAATAGTGAAGAGCAGATTGCATTAAGAAAGAAATGGTATAATTATCTTTCGTCTAACGCAGTGTATTCTTCAGACAACATTCACAGAAGTAACGAATAGTACACAGAAAACTGCCAGAATAGCAAACATTCATTTCGGTACATTTTTCAGTTTTAGAGGAACATCATTTTTCACACAATAGATCTTCATTGTATTTTGTAATAATTTTAAGTTACACACGATCCAAGCAGAAGCTTTAAGTTAAATTTACTATGCGCACGAATACTATAAAACAATTGAATATTTGTAATATTGAAAAATTAAAACTTTGTAATGGAAATAAGAGTTACTATGTTTTTAAGTACACGTTGGAAAGGTTCCGATAGCTCAGTGGCATCGTTACAGTTTTCCCTGTAACGTTACTGACCGCGAGGCCCTAGAGTTCGAGTTCCGACGTTGGCGGATGTTCGACTGTGGTTACATATATAGGTCGAAAAACTTTGGAGCCGTTTTGACGAAAAGTTTGAAAATGCTCCCCAGGGGCTTCAACTAAATTAACTCCAAAATTTAAAGAATTATTTTCAAAATCGCAGGACCTGGATTCGGGCCAGATCGTTAATGGAAAATTAATTTTGACAAAAATTCTACGAATAGTTTACACACTAGTGTTCACAGAGAAACACACACACAGACCAGTGGACACATGGAGGGAGAGACGGACGTTTTGAAATAATAACAACACTCTCTTGGTAACTTAAGACCCTAAAAGGTGTATTTCCATTAAAATCTGGACACCGATTTACTGCAACATTACATACATACCTATTTAAATATTACTTTTGTTACTCCCAATCTTTACGAGAAAGTAAAAATAAATATATAATATAACACTTTCACACACCACAGAGTTGGTTACACGCAAAAAAGAACACCAATTACAGAGCCCGAATTCCTGCCCGTCAGAATGCAGTTGTAATGTTATTACATAAATAGGGGGTCCCACCAACTATGGACCACCCCCAACTTCTAAACGGTTCAGCATAACGAAATGCAGGTTTTGCTGAACAATGCGAAATCATGGGGCAAGTAACAAGCCGTAGAGAAATTGTCTATAATATTTTTAATTTTCGAGAAATTTAATCATCTTCGATTTTTTAAATGGAACTATATATTTTTATCGCCAGCAATGGATAGATCATGAAAAGAGATTAAAATGATGTATCATATGCTAATATTTTGATAGTAACTTGAGTATAAAATTAGGATTTCTGATATGTGATTTTGAATTAAACGGGTAATCGTGTAGCAGCCCTTGCAACTCTCGCTTTTGGGGGAGATGGCTATCACGGCGTCTAGACAGTTGCGTCATGACAGAGGGTGGCAGTGGGGGATAAGAGGCATAACTACAGCAATTCTTGGTGTTGACACAGACATCACACTAAGAAATACCAATTTTAACAATCAGAATGGGAGATGTTTTCCATTTATTTATTTGGATTTTACTTGCCTTCTACTAAAATTTCAAAACATTGATCGTTCCAAAGAACGATATAAAAAAATTGGTAGCGTAAAGATGATGTTAATAATAATAAATATCATTTTCAAACTGAACAAGCCAACCACCGTCTCTTCGTTGGTAAATGTCATTTTTAACTAAAATGATCACTTGTCCACTTTGCAACCATACGACTGCTGTTCTTGAATGGAAAAGAAAACGGTACACTTCCGTCTTCTGCATTTTCAAGTTTGAGGCAGCACTTGGCGTTATGAAATGAGAAACACTCTAATCAGGATGAGCAGTAGCGAATGCAGATATGCATTTTTGTTAAGTTTGGTAAATTACACTGATAGAACTCTCAAGAGTATTTCAAGTTTTTTATTACTTTGTTCTTCTGGTAGTACGTGTTTAAATAGTTTAGTTACCGCGAATAAGAGAAAATGTCTACCTATCTATTATTTGATGAATTAATTACAATGAAAATCTTTAAGAATTCATTCGCTTCCCATATATTAAAATAGTGTGTTTCTGCACTGAGTTCGATTTTTGTAAGTATAGAAATGATCTTTATTATTATTATTATTATTATTATTATTATTATTATTATTATTATTATTATTATTATTATTATTATTATTATCTTACAATATTTTTATTTCGTTCTTTTCGATTATCGTTGTTTTAGAATTTCAGAAGAAGATAAGTTCAACTCAGATGAACAACTGGAAAAAAATTCTCATTCAGATCGTTATAATTGATGTTTGTTCATATATTTTTCATGTCAAGATCATGAATTGCTGCAATTACACCTTCATCCTACACGGCCATCCCTCCAACACTCCTCTCTTAACAAAACAGTATCAACGTCGCGAAGGCCACCTTCCCAAAACGGCGACTGTTGCAAAGGCTGCCCGTTTACTTGAAAATCTGATGCCAAAACATCTAATTTTATACTCAAATTACTCGTAAAATACTAACATATGATGCATCATTTTATTCCGATGTTCATGATCTATCCATTGCTGATGAAAAAATATATAGTTCAATTTAAAAACTCAAAGATGATTAAATTTCTCGAAAACTAAAACTATTATAGAGAATTCCTCTACCTGTCCTATGATTCTGCCTATGATTCTGCATTGTGTTACCTGTCCTATGATTCTGCATTGTTCAGCGAAAACTGCAACTCGATACCCTGAACCGTTTAGAAGTTATGGGGGTGGTCCATATTTGATGGGACACCCGGTACCATATAAACATTAAAAACCCTATGTAACATGATCGATGATAAATGAAAGCGATTGCAGTATACTAAGCGAATGAATAAGGATGACGAAATACGTCTCGTAGTGGAAACCTCGAAAGTGTCATTAGCGTGAAATTCGGGTAGCTATATTTTGTTAATTAAACCTCAAAATATTCACGCAGTTATTTCAAATTAAATAAAACTATAATTTTATTGACAATAATATAACATGGTATGACAAACAATGCCAAAACATCTAAATTTATACTCAAATTACTCGTAAAAACTAACATATGATACATCATTTTATTCCGATGTTCATGATCTATCCATTGCTGAAGAGATGCTTGCAGAGATGTGAACTTCATCCTAAATCGTTACTTTTAATTTTAACGATTATGTTGATGTTTGCTCTCAGAGACAGGAGCACGCTCGAAAGAACACAAATAAACGAAATTGAGGATATTATGATTAGTAGTCGTAGTAGCTTCATTTTAATGACGATTCTTTCATATGCTCAGAGATTTTCTGAGTTTCATGAAGGTGACCTCGGCATATACGTATTTCAAAGACGTGTAAACTTCCATGATTCCTCGATTTTGACGCGATAAGCGATGACCTCAAACAATCCACTTAGATTCAGAGGTTAGTGTCAAAAAGCATTGGCGTGTTAGTGTCGAATGGAAAATAATGCTTCTAGAAATTGTTCTGAACTTGGAATAATTAATGTCCATAAATAAATATATGTCAATACTATATTATAATAGTATTATTACCTTTTCGCATATTCCATGCTGATGCTATATGCTTCTAAAGACAGCAGACGTACTGGTTAGAATGAAATTGTGGATGTTATAACAATGTATTTCGTATTTGGAACGTGTGAATACTGAGGAGCCGGAAGCTTTAATGTCTATATTTATACGTGAAGACAATTAATGTAAAATTATTGTTTTCTTGTATATTTAATTTGAAAAATTTTCCACAATTTTATATGTAAAGAATTGGCTTCCTAAGAAGGTGGATAGCGAGTGTTACGATTTACGCTACAAGCTCAGCCTATTTCGCCATGAAACGTGTGGAGGAAGGACGCAATTTTCACCGGGAGGGTATTTCTGGAAGCTAATTGATGACTCTTTCTTGCTTCCAGGGTGAAGATTGTTCGGTAGCCGATTCGAGTAGTATTTTAAAATTTATGCTGTAATTGTTAAACAAATGGAACTTAGAGTATTTAGAAGGAAATGAAAATTAGGGAGCTGAAAACTAGGAATATCTAACCAGCAACAATTTTCGTGGCAATATATGCAAGCGTTGTGGCCGCTTGTCCCTTCCACTCCGTTAGGAACTTCAAATGTATTTGCCGGAGAAACTAAGCGAGCCGTTGCAAAACGGCTTGTAGAAAAGCTTAGCGTGGGAACTGCCAAAAAAATAGTTGTCATGACATGCTAATTTCTTATAAACAATTACGTATCTCGAAAACGAAAGAGATAGCGCTAATTGGATTGCGAAATTTTACATCTCGTTTAAAGCCAATTTTAAAAAAGCAATACGTTTTGTTTGAAAAATTTAAAAATTTATAAACAATTTCCAAATTTTGCAATTCTAAAGTGGGAAGGGTTCTCTTTATACATGACTGCCAAATCGAATGAATCGGGGGTTGGGAACAAGTGAGGGTTGGCATCAGACGCGAAGATCCTATAAACAATTGCGTATCTCGAAAACAAAAGGCGATAGCTCCGGTTGGATTGCGGAATTTTGAAACTTGTGTAAAGGGAATTGAGATGAGAGAATAAGAATTGCAAAATTTGTAAAATTATAAACAATTTCCAATTTTTGCAATTCTAAAGTGGGAAGAGTTTTCTGATGTCCCAGAACCAAAAACCGCGGATTAACAATTTTGCAACAATTAACAATTTTATAAACAATTGCGAAATGTGCGCTATTCCTGCCGGGGAGTGTCCCAAATTATCCCTGATTTGATGATAGCAAAATAACAATTTTGACATGAGATGCAAATTAATTGCTTAATATCTAGTTTAATTGTTACTTTAATGATAAATATACAGTTGGTCTTTGAATTTTACTTTCTTTTATTAAAATGTTTCCCTAGCAGTCCTAACGATTCGAGAAAGACAGTATTTTGCATTTTTGCAAATGTAATATACATATGAACAATTGAAAATATGCAATTATAATCGTTTTTCTTATCGCAAAATTCTGTAGTAAACTGGTCATTTGATAAAGTTCATAAATTGTGTTTGACAAGAATATTGGAATTTAAATGTGTATAAGAACGTAATCGTTCTAAAATTAGTGTTATTTTATCTGATATGAATGTAATTTCTTCAAAAAGAATTGTGTTAACAGTGGTTAAGTGCAATGTGTTCATATATATTTCAATGAATTTACTTTCATGTTCATACAAGTGTTTCTTCCATGTATTTTTTATTTGAAAATACTTCCACATCTGAACTAGCAGCGCCCGCCATTTTGTACGTCGTAATTTTGTTAGGGCACTCCCCCCTGCATCGAGATTGGCTACGATGGTTTGTGAGGCTCCGCCTGCGACGTTTCGTCATGACAAGGGCTGGCCAAGCCGTGCAAAAGCTGAACTTAGCCGCAGACGGCCGCGATCAATTTGTTTCCAGTACTGTACCTAAAATACGCAATAAGTTCAAGAAAGAATGTCTCCGTTCAAATATTAAACTGCACATATACAACACGTTAATTAACAAGCAGAATTTGATAAGGGATGTCAAAGACCAAGTTCCATTTACGGAACGTGAGAACGTAGTATATAGTTTACCTTGCCAACATTGCAATCTAATATACGTAGGACAAACTAAGCGCCCAATTAAACAAAGAATGAAAGAACATTCTAGAAATATTAAAGAATCTTCTTCACGACTTAATTCTTTATCTCGACACAGACTAAATTTGTCGCATGAATTTGACTTTGAGAACCCATTTATTTTAGACACCGAGGTTAGGAGATTCCCACGACTCATTTCAGAAACACTTCAGATTAAGTTAAATCAGACTCTTTATACCAATGTTGAAATGAATGTTTTTACCAATGCCTATGACAATGTGTTATATAAAATTAAAATTAAAGATCCGGAAAATGTAGATCCAGTATAGTGATTTGTTGGCAAACTGCATATCCATACGCCGTGTTGTAACCTTACTCTATATTCATACGCCCGTTGGTGTCATTCAAATTTTGAATGGAGTGTCTGTTCGTAACGGTTAGTTATGTGGTATCAACTGTGTAAGAGCGAGGTATTTCGTAATGTTTCAGGAGTTCGTAATGCTGCGCATTGATAGGGATGCAACAACACTACTCTCCGATTTAAGCTTTTCCAGCAGACGAACCCTCCATACGACCGCTCACCATTGCGCGTCAGCCTGTTATTTATCTTCTGTGATCTCTCTTGGCAACTGTCTCTGTGAATCTTTTGGCAGACGACATTTATGAGAACGCTAACATGTAGATCAGATTGTGGTTAACTAAGACTACTATGAGAACCTTTTCGAGCAGACCCATCAATGATTAGGCATTCACCGCTGTGGATTCGGCAGTGCTTAGCTACACCTCTCGGAAACTGTTTTGGTAGACGGAACATTTTGAGGGCGTTCAACGCTTGGATCAGTGCTTAACTAAATTACTTTCTTTGTACTCTTTCGCAACCGCATTCATAAGGGCTACCTTGTATCCGCATGTGTCTAACTAAATTACTGCCTCTCTGAAACTCTTTTCGCACACAGCACATTTGTGAGGGCGTCACCGCTGTGAATCCGCATGTGGCTCACTAAACTACCTCTCAATGTGAAACTCTTTTGGCACACGGAACATTTATGAGGGCGTTCACCACTGTGGAAGCGCATGTGCGTAACTAAGTGACTGCTCTCTGTGAAACCATTTGGCAGATGGAACATTTATGAGGACGTTCACCGCTGTGGATCCGCATGTGTTTTTCTCTTTGAATCTTTTCTGGCAGATCGAGCATTCATAAGGGCGCTCACCGCTGTGGATTCGCATGTGGTTAACTAAATTGGTCCTCCGTGTGAAACTCTTTTCGCACACGGAACAATGATGAGGGCGCTCACCGCTGTGAGTCCTCAAGTGCGCCAATAAATTTCTTCTATTGTAAAGCCCTTTTGGCAATGAGAACATCGATAAGAGGTATCAGCCCTTTGGATCCGCATGTGCCTTCTCTTGAAACTTTTATGTCCATTACCACCTTCCTCTTTCTGCTCAACCCCAACTTCACGCCCACTATCTGACAAGCTCCCCTCACAGACGGATTGTTCGTCCGCATGCTTTGAGGTATTCAGCTTTCCGAACTGCTTCTCGTTGTCTGCTGACTGCCCCTTGCGCACTGGACTGTCGCTTCCTTTCACTCTCGTTGCTCCAGGGTTATGTAGTTTGCATCGTAGCATGAGGGTGTACTGCAGACGCCATTACGAATTCGAGACTTTGAGTCTAAGAAGTCACCAGTTGTGTCGTATTCACCACCTGTGGGAAGAAATACTTTGTTAGCTTAATTTTGTCATTTAAAAAAAAGAAGTCTCCAACATGACAGACAACAAATAAATCTCTAGAGCCGCTCTTTGTGAATTAGCCTTATGGCTTAATGGCAAAAAATGGGTAATTATTTAATTCTTGGCTAGGGCCAAAACATAGAAAGCTGCGTGTTTCGGGACCTCAGCGTCCTTTTTCTTTCTCTAAGGGAGGAATACTGAATTCGGTGGTCAGTGTAGTTGCGGTCTGTGAACTCGTTTCCTCCACGTATGTTATACTGGTCTTCTGTTACATTATCCGATTAAAACAAGCAATTTCGATGAGGAATTGAATTACATTAATTAGGCGCCAATGATACATGGATATGTTGACAAAAACGTACTTCAAGGTAGATGACGGTTAGCCTATTACAGGCCATTAAGACTAAAAAAGCATGACATAAAATAATTTTCACTCGGATTCACGATTTTATTTTGGCTGCCTCTCCAGGAAGGTGTGTCTAAGCATGTGCCCGTGGATGTAATTTTATGGGTAATGTCTGAAATGCGGCCATTTTCCAGAATTAGCCGTAGGGCGTTTCCGAAGACAACTGCATGTGCTATGTGCGTCGTGTTGTTCGTTTCGCAGGCGGCTTAGTCCACTTATTTCATCTGCGTCCATCTCCATTTTATTTTCCTTTCTTTGCTACATACGAAGAAAACATTGGAGCAGCTTTTGAGAAAACGTTTTAAATGGTTTCCAAAGTGACTAAGTTTTACTCAAAATTACACAAAAACTACTTATATTTTCGAAAACTTAAGTTAAACTTCATTTCACGATCTCGTTTTATGATATTTTCTTAAGGATAAAAATGTCTGTCTTCACTAATATAGTTGTAGGAAGACACTGAAAGCATTTTGAACTCCAGCTATTCTTGAAATTCTGCGCAGTGGGATCTGCCTCATTCTTTTAAGCATCTTTCACCTATCTGGCAAAGTTAAATCCAAAAGTTACGAGCCATTTCTGAGAAAATTTTTAAACTAGTTTTGAAGCTTCGTGTAAAGAACCCCTCCCCAAAATTTCCGTTGCAAACTCACATGACCTTAAGTTCATTAAAATGTATCGAGAATACAAATTTTCGAGGAACATTGGCTGACCAGTTTTGGCCACAGCGTTGACCAAAGACAGAAAGACGAATGAGCACTTTCGTCTCAATCGATTTTTCGGTATCAAGGACCGACAAAATGCTTATTCTGACGTGTTAGAGCAGTAATTCACTCAATATGGAAAAAGATTGATCCACTTTCTCACACAGGGCCTCCAAAAAAAGGGGCTTTTCTGTCAAAAATTATTTTTCCAGCTTACGATTACAATGCTTTATCTTCTTAGGAAAGGTGAGAAAGTAAAAACCACAACAGATTTTCTCATGGAAATGATATTCACATTTGTGACAGTGATAATACGTATGAATGAGTTTTATGAGGCATCGACGAATGACCTTTGAATCATTTATTCACATATACAAAATAGGAGTATCTTAACGCGATTCCAAAATTCATGCCTTTCTAACGCTCCCGGTTACTGATAGGGGCGGATTTTAATGAAATGTCATTTTTTCTTTTCACTTTAGAACACCTTTTAGTATAGAAATGAATTTTGTTAAAACAAAAGTAAATTATCCATATTTATGGATCATTTCCTTTTGTTATTGTACCATTCTTTACATTTGTCGTGGATTTCGACATTTTTCCTCTTTTCGTCATTTTTCATACTTTTTACCTTTTTCGTCATTTTTCGTGCATTTTATGCTGATTTCATCGATTTTAATACCGTTTTAATGGTACTTGCTTTAAATGATGTTAAGGAGATGCAATCACAGAATTCCTGAATAGCCTATTTGATTTCCTGGCTCAAGAAAATGTAATGTCAGCCGTTGTATGTAATCTAAAGTTGTGACGCCTAACTGCGCCATTGTCGATTCGGCCGATTTCGGCATAACTACGGACAGCTTTTCGGTAAAGAACACGGCAAAACCAAAGGCTTGCAAGCTGAGTGCACTCTCAAAAATAGAAGAACCCTTCATTACTTCAGTAACATACCCACCAGCATGAGTTGTCCATCCGAACTCGTTTCGAAAAAATACTTTTAAGACATTTTTCTGTGCTTTTAGGGCATTTTTAAAGCATTTCAAGGGCATTTTATTGACCATTTTTGGCGATGTTTTAGGTCATCGAAATCCACCTCTTGTAATCAACATATTAAAACACACCATTGTTTACATAATATTGGTCTCTCTTCCCGTTCGTCAGTGTGTCCTTCTGTCTCCGTCTCTCAATCTCCGTCCATCCACTGGGTCCGTCCGTCTGTCCATCCGCCTGTTATTAACATTATATTAGAAACACTATTGTCAATATATTTGTCCTGTCTGTCCCCCACACTTGCGCAGCCTTTTAAAGAACAAACGCGTACTTTGCATAATCAATTAATTATACTTGGGTTTTTCTAACGAGGCATCTGAGGGTAGTATCTCCAAGATGGAATATGGCGCGGCTTTCTCGGTCGTGCCGCTTGAGTCGCCTGATCCGCAGCACTGCTTGATACAAGCGACATCTTGCGGCAGGACCGAGAAGGACGCGAAAAGTCGCCCACATTCCATCTTGGAATACTACTACATATGCCACGTTTGAAAAACCAAAGTATAAATGAAAACTGTTCAAATAGTACGAGCAACAATGATGACCACTTGTTTCGTAATACTTACCAGCAGACTTTTCGCTTTTACGAAGAAAATTTCAGTGTCAAACACCAGAGGGTCCTGCAGTAGGAAAAAAACAATTAGTGAAATGCATGATGACACCAATGTCGATTGCCTCTTATTCATTTCACCAGAAAATTGGTAAACCAGTATTTAACGCACTATAATATTCAAGAAGTTACAAAGCACACTGGGTAATGTAATGTCGTTACTATCTCAATGCTCACATAAATTAATGATAAAAAGGAAAAGGTAAATTCTCACTGAACTCTGCGAATCTTTTACCTAACCATGATCGAAATTTTCCATCGCGTATAAATATTAAAGCAGGATCTCTAGACGTCGAGTCTGTGCGTTAACAATTCGTATGAAAACGTCGAAGCGATGACTGACGTGTTGCATGTTTCTAGTTATACAACACTTCAGGAGATTTGACGTAAAATATCCACCTGTTGTTCAAGTTGAAAACGAACCTCAAGTTCCTCGTCAGCGAAACATTCCTAAACGTCTTAATCCAGGATCAAGCGAAAAGTGCAAATTAACACCTGACGATTTCTTCGAAAAATCTTATTTTAAGTTTTCGCTCAATTACTCGTGGCCCTAAAAAAGTAGATTTGGTAACGAATCAACATAACTTTTAGGACCGACTCGCTCTGGGACAGCCCACCGACGTCGATACATTTGTAGTTTTAAGTCGATCATTTCGATAGAGAAAGATTGCAGAGCGACCAGGTCAGGAAAGTTTTCAAGAGATGAAAGGAAGCTGCGAAAAAATTGAACGGAGTCGTCCGTTTTCTGCAAAAGTGTTAATGGACAAGAGGACTCCAGATTTTGTACGTTTTGTTCGCTTCTAGTCACAGTTTCTGAATCGGCGAGATCAAATGAACGAAGTTTCTCGGTTTTGCGTAATTTCCAAACGCATATGCTACGAACAATGTTGCACGATCTATTCGACAGTATTATGACTTCACATGTGTATAGTGTCATGTCTGACACAATCGACTTGTAAAAATTGTTAAATGAGTTCAAGCAATACGGAGCGCTGTCCTTGCATTGAAAATATGAATTAAACCAAGGTACATAAAAATAAATGTGATTAAATTTTGATGAGATTTTACTGACAAACATGACCACTTCAAAAGATCTGCTTGTATATACTTTTTTTGGGTGGGGACATGGAGGGGTCGATGAAGCGAGGGGACTCCGTTAGACCCACCCGATCTTAACACTACTCGCCGGCCTACCTACCGTGAAGTTGACACATGACTGTCAAATAGTCACTTGTTTCATTGATCGCAATGTCACGAAAATCATGTCATTTTAATGGCAGAATTTCTTCACAAATGATTCAGCTGTATTGAGTTAACTTGTCCAGTGTTTCACTGAAGGCAATAAATTCCGGCTTCGTCATTATCTCTAAAGATGTTTCTTATTGATAACATTTTTACGACTTTGAATCACAAATTAGTGTTAAATCGTTTCAAATGAAATTGAGGTTAGAGGGTGTTGTTCTTACCTCGTCTTCCTGCTTCACCTCTCCGCTCGGAACGTCCTCAGGATCCAAAAACACATTGATTGGTGGTTTTAGCTCCTGCAAGTGGTTCAAAACTTTCATTTTCTTTCTTTCTTTGATCACAATACAAAGCGGAGAGTTAGTGAGAGATATTCAAAACACAACGTATCCATCCGGACACACACAAACTTGTAGTGCTACAACAGCACGTAATGAACAGAAAAATTTCGAAAATTCAGTAATTTCCACGATACTGAGGCCTATACTGTTCTTTCAAGCCTCCTTTACGTTATCCGAGGACAAAGTTAAACCAACAAATTTGAAGTCGTATTTAAGAAAATTTTGAAATTGTTCTTTAGGCTACAGGATATCCAGAATCTCACGTCGCAAAAAATTAAAAAAATAAACATTATCTAATGATTTTAATAAAGAATGGCAGATACATTTTTCCGCAAGAAAAATGTCTCGGAGAAAATTGAGATTAAATGTTACTTCTGGGAGCGAAATGCAAACCGGCGCAGCCTCTGCCGATGGGGATGGGCTCCGCGTTTGCGGTGAAACTGTCAAGTGAACAAACGTGGAATACGGTGCACCGATTTTAGTTGGTGCTGCGCATCACCCGTTTACGTCACGAACCACGTGACCACAGCACGGCCACTTCGTTTGAAAACCAGACCAATCGACATTTTGAAAGTGGTACAAAGTAACAATTTTCAACAGTAACCAACCGAAAATATCGCGATGAAGGTGTACAAGACGGAATATTCGCTTATTAATTTTATTTATTTATTTTATGTAAAAAAAACTGTTAAAACTGTGTATGACGCGCTATGGGGAGAAGTGAAATCTGTGCACATTTTCCCAATTCTGTAATCCCTACACTAACGCATATACTACTAAATTTTGAATAAAAAAACCACCGTTCCCATGTAATAAAATATATTTTCAAGGATAAATAAGCAATAAATGTTGGGCTCTTATCCATGATGTCCTTTGTCAAGGAATAATAGTTCCTGCCGCGACAACATGGAAACGATCATTTGAATAACTATATTTCCCACTGAATTCTAGAAGACGTTCACAGTTAATGAAGTTACATTTATGTCCAGAAGCAAATCAAGGGGCCATCTCAGCATTTGCTCAATGGATCAGGGAAACTGGACGATAAACCTGATCGAGATGGGGGTTATTGACCCAGAAGCTGCGGTACAATACTTGTTACATATTGTTTAGAATGATACAATCCAATGGTAAATAATACAATAATAATCACTGTTAAAATTAATGTTACTTTCCTTGTGATACTCAGTATAGTCTCTAATTGTATAGAAACAGTTACGCAGAAGAAACGATTTCACTTGGGATTTAAACTTCTTCATCGAATTTAATCGTTTAATGTCATCTGGCAAAGTGTTGTAAAATAATGTACATGTACTGTATGTGAAGTTTTTGTAATGGGCTGTTGAGCTGAGAGACAAACATTTTGTTGCCTTAACATCAATCAATGGTACACCGTTCATTTTCAATGGAGCACAGAATGGTTTATTTCAAATGGAAAACTGCATTAAAACAGTTTTCTTTTCGTTTACTATTAATTTGATATTTCGAAATCAATTTGAAACATCTGATTACGGTTTTTTTATTGCAAAGGATGTTCGTATCATCCGCAAAAAGAACTGTTCTTCCGTTTGCAATCGTCGAGGGCATATCGTTTAAAGTAGGAACAGAATAGGGCCTAAAATCGACCCTTGAGGAACTCCACGTGCAATGGGCAAAGAGTCGTAAAGGTGCGTACATAATGTTCCATCATTCCAGTTAGGTATTTTTACTCTCTGAGATCGTTGTTTAAGGTACGAACATAATCACTCTAGAACAATACCACGGATTTCATATGAAACTAATTTTGTAAGTAAAATGCCATGATCAATGACGTCAAAAGCGTTTGAGGAATCAAAAAATAATCCAATAGGTGCTTCGTTTTGATCCAATGAAGAGGCGACATCTTTAAGAAAAGAAAATATGGCCTTTTCCGTTGATTTTGATTCTCTAAATCCATGCTGGCAATCTGAAAGCGCGTCGTGTTTACTGAGAAAGATTTCCAGTAGTACGTCAAAAAGTCTCTCTAAAATTTTTGAAAAACTGATAGTAGAGAAATGAGCCGATAATTTTGAATTTAATTTTTGTGGCCTGTGTTGATGAGCGGCTGAATTTTAGCTGTTTTAAAAATATCTGGAAACTTTCCGGTCCATAAGGATGCATTAAATGTGAGTCAACGGGTGTATCCTGGCAAACGCACACGTCTTTACCAAAGAATCCGAGAAATCATCAAAACCGGACGAATATTTAATTTTAATTTACCGATTATTTTGAGAATTTCATAGGAAAAAGTTTCGAAAACGAACATTGTGTCTAAAATCTTGGGGGAAATATTTGTAATTGAATTGTGGCTGAAAACCCTTAGTGAGATTGGCAGCAATTCTCGCAAAGTATTAGTTAAAGACACTGTTGCCGGATCGTTTACATTTATATCGTTATATTTTAAAACAACATTCTCTACTAGGTTTTCTAGTCGATTTGGTCGTATTTGTTATATTCCAAACAAATGCTTCATAAATCTTTTAATGTCTTGTAACGGGGTGATAATTTTGGAATCAGGTTGCATTTAAAATTTTCGCTAATAACAGACATAATAAACTGGTGTCTGACGTTCAATGGCTGACGTCGGATACAATGCGCAAGAGCCCCCCCTCGCCCACCACAGTCCTTTAACAGTATCAACCTCTTTTGAGAGTACTTTTAATGTAATCTATTAAATCTACTAAACTTCAATTTTTGTAATACATTATAACCACAGTATGCAGCGGCGTAACAACGTTTACGTTGAACACGAACCAAGCCTCATGGAAAGTAACAAAACTCCGGGAATGCTTGAATTATCTTATGCATCTTCAGGGTGAACGAATGCCGTGTGATTTAGAGAGCTTCGATGAATGATAGTCCATTGCAGTTTCTTTCCTTAATATCAGGACATATGCTGACGGCTTTGTACAGCGAAAATGTGTGTTCGTTAAAAGATGGAGTTCATTGATTATTTCTAGGCTCCGAGTTCGAAGTGCTGAAATTTCGAAAGTTTCTTTTTTTCGACAGCTCAAGCTAACTATAGTGTAGTTAGATAATCCGATAAATGGTTTACACGAATGATCATATAGACGTTCTTTCCCTCGGATATAGTAATTGCTCCTTATAAAGGTTATCTAAAAAATGTGTCGGAGAACAATGGATATTTAATGAGTTTCTTTAAAACAATAGAGCAAAGAACGTTATTATTGCTAACGGATTGTGGTCTGATGTAACAATTTCATAACGAGTAGGAATACCTTACTGGAATGATGGAACATTATGAACTCACCATATCGACTCTATGGCAATTGCACGTGGAGTCCCGCAGGGATCTATTTTAGGCCCTATTCTCTTCCTACTATGCGTAAACGATAAGCCTTCAACGATTCGAAACGGAAGAACAGTTTGCTTTGCAGATGATACGATACATTCGCCTGGTATTGATCGGAGAAACCGCGGAAAACTACCGATCCGAGCAGTCAGCCGCTAGAATTCTCCTTCAAACAGGGACTGAACTCGACCTACCTAAGTAGCTGGAGCAGGCGCGGCTCGTCATTAAAGGCTGTAAGGCGGAGCCTCCCCTACAAAAATCGCCGCCCAAAAGAATGTAAAAAATATTTATAAATGTATTTATTTATTAATAATGGCTTTCTGAGTTAAATTATGTAATAATCACATCAAAATGTTTATATGACAGTTCTACAACGCTCGTTCGTAACGCATTTTAAGCTGTTGATAGGGAAGAGAAAAGCGTTAGGCTCCCACTTCATTCTGCCATAAGCCCCTGTGTAAAACGAGGAGGGCGTGACGTCATGCATTCACTGCACAGGCTTACGGGCGGACGAAGGCTGCGGCCTGGCAGCCTTCAAGGGTCGGGACGTGGCCGCGGGCCGCAGCCTGGGTGGGGCGTAGGGACTGGAGAACGGCGGACTCACCAGATATTTTTATTGTGTCAGTATTCATATTATTAGTAATTGTAAGAATTTGTGCATCGTGGTCACTGTAACCTAGATTATTCGTTATTATTTCATATCTAGTTGTGGTTTTGTTAATTATAATTTGATCTATACTTTGATCTATATTGATAGCAATACTATGCAGCTCAGTGAGAAGCACTGAGCATTAACTAGTTGTTCAAATACGCGGTAGGAGCGCTACTCCCTTATCGGAATGTGTATAGAAATACGTTAATTAAAAACCAAGTCCTAATGAAAATCGTAGACAAAACTGTCAAAGAACACGTTCCCCTGCTGTCCCCATAAATGAAAATCTAGTACTACCCCCGAATTAACTTCATGAGCTGGCGGGAAAAACGACACGCCCTGCTTTCTGAAGTGCCGTTAGGTACGCACCACAGAGCAGTTTGTGTATGGTACGAAAGTTAAGTGGTTGTCTGATGTCTTGTTAGCGGTGAAGGTGATTTGTGCGTAAGTCATAGTGTGATATTGTGTAGCTGCGTTTGTTCATTTGTGGTGTTGAGTAGTTTTGTGGGTTTTATTGGTGTTGGTGTATTTGTTGTAAAGATGAATTCAGGGAAGAATATACGTGGTAACAATTTGGATCTTCATTCGAGGATAGAGGTGAAAACCCTTGCAGAACGTTGCTTTTATACTCTAAAAGGGTGAAGACCTTCATTCGAAACACAATGAAAGAAGATCGACTGTGTACGTTCCATTGAAATGGAGTTGACATGTGTTCCATTGAAAAGGAGTTATTGTCATCACCGAACTTCAATGAACTCGTTATAGACTACTTTGCAGAACAGGAAGAGAGGAGATCTGACTTCATTTACAAACAAATAAACTAAGGTAAGCCCAATATTATAAGTATGTAACGTAAACATAGTTGTACTGCGGTGCACCCCCCCAGCAATTAAACAGTTGCAGCCTACCCCATTTAGAAGACCACGAGCCGCGACTGAGCTGGAGTCAAAAATCTTGCCCCCGTCGGGTCTCGAAACAAGAACCTCCCGGTCAGAGGCACTGTAATGTTATCAGTTGATGCACTAAACCACGTTTCAAAGCCAGGACTTATGCCTTTTGATAATTTAACTGGACGAAAATTTGCATTTTTTTTTGTTAAAATTAGCAATATAATTTTTTGTTTGCGTCTTTACGAATAATAAAAATAACCTATCACATTTCTTCCTAAAGCCTTCCTCCACAAAAAATTTTCAAACTCTCACCAAGTATAGTAGTTACAGTGTCCTACATATGGGGCAATCCAAATTTTGGACATATGTGAACAAAAATATGTTTTTGTTGATGGCCGATGTTAAATTAGGAAGTATATCAAATTTCAATTTCTTATCACTAAAACTAAAAAATCATGACTGAAAGGGTTATATCATGCCCAACCCCCAGACAATATATCTTATAACACACAATATAAAAACTCATACTCTATGAGAAAACAATATAATAAATATATAATAAAATTTCTGAAACCTGAGAAATAACTGAGAATTACACAGCATGAAAAAATATTAACCCATGAAAAATCTATTTTCTCTTCAACAGAGACATACATTGTAACAGCATAGCAGGCCTAATGAAAATTGCTATACTTTATTATATCTATACCGCCTTACTAATAAAGGTCGGATTTAACCCTGGAGTAACATATTTACTTCCGAAGTAACTACTTTCAGAGTAAGCGTGGAGTAAGCGATGAGTAGTTTTCAATAATAATCGCGGAGTAATCGATGAGTAACTACGCCAGCGTTACTCCACAAACGTTTAACAACGTTTAAAAACCCGTCGACTTCTCAAATCGAATGTTCTATAGTTACGTTCGTTCGGCGTCTGTTGTGAATCAGCTGTGAGTGAGCGTGAAAAAGAAGTCAGCATGGATATTAACGAAATTGAAGCTCTAGAGGACGTTGAGAATGTCGACATGTTTGGTGAAGGCCGTCCGAGGAAGAGGAAAGTATATCGCCTCAGACGGAATCCTTTCGAGGAATACACGGCGGAGAAATTCCGGAGAAACTACAGATTTTCAAAGGAAGGAGCGACGGAGCTCATAGATATTTTGGGGGAAAGGTTTGTCTTCTAAAGTGCCCGAGGTGAAATTTTCCCCCGGGATTTCAAATCTTACACCCTCAGTGCTGGGGCGAAATAGGGTAACGTATTGGTGGATGCTATTGCGTCAAAATATTATCACAATATTCAGCAATATCTACAGAATCTTACAATTAATTATTTTCAACATCAAAATTTGACTAACTACAAAAAGAATCGCTAACCATGAAACTTCAGAATTTTGGTTAGAATTCACATTTTGGGACATTAATCAAGCAGCAACTTTGAATTCACAGAGTCTTGTGCAGATCTAGTAATTCACTATATAACAAATTCTCTCATAAAACCGAAAATATTAATTAACTTACCACGTGTTGCAAGTATATGCAAGTTGCCACCATCTATAATTACTGTTTCTTGATTATCTGGTTCCGCCTGTGAAAACAGCAGATAATGCTTTTTTAAAATTATTTTATACTTTACACATTAATGGCTTGGTTATCTCAGAAAGAAAGATACTTATATCGCAATCAAATTCGTTTGTGCATTCTGAAAAATCTAGTGGCAGCAGGTATTGGATTGATTGATTGATTGGGTTTAAAGAGCGCTTCAACTACTAAGGTCATTGGCGATGTCAAGATTTAAAAATCAATTAAAGTTTGTTAGAAAGTTGCTGGGTCATTTTCCCAGCAAATTTAAGCTCATATACACCCTAAAGGGAAATCATCCATTAGCATAAAAAATTCAGGCGAACAAGAAAATTTTTTAAAAACAAATCTGGGCAGAAAATATATTGCCCTTATATGTCGGGGGAAAAAATTTATATTTTCCCCTTTCTCTCAAAAAAAAAAAAGCTTTAGAAGCGCGGAATCGTCATCTCGAGCACCTCTGGGAGAGTTGCCCGAACCATGTCTTCGTCGACTGCCAACAAATTTCAACACTGCAGGGGGACTGTTCCAAAAAGATCCCCCCTACATCTATCCCCTTAGAAGACCACTCCCGAAGGAGAGCTGGAGAAAGTGGCAAGTGTCATACAAGACAGTTAAAATAGTTCCCTCGCGCCTGAAGTCTGGACAGGAACCCCAAAGAATTAAAAGTCCTTATTGCACTTGGTTTATAGGTGGTATTGTCCCCTCTTTTTGCCACGCTCAAAGATGGATCTTTTAAGAAGCCAATCAGACGATGGTCAAAGGATGTCAACCAGTACTCTCGTCGCGGGTTTCGCCGCCGATCAGCCATCTCTTTCCCCCGATTCCCACATGGCCTGGGCCCCAAACATGGTCATAAGTATCGAGAAAAAGGGCGATGGATGAGGTTTTGAACTGATTGCATCAGGTAGTCTGATGAACAACGGGAGACGGCTTTGGGTCTCTGAGAAATTTAGAAGAACTACTCGCCAAACTCGTGACTGATGTATTTAGGGCTCAGTCATACATTTCAGCAGTGAAGATACTGCACGGAATGTAGTCGATATGATTTGGTGGCTCTGATCAGTAAAACTACATGCCACTGTGCCATTTGCACGATGAACCATCTGTGTATAAGAATACATGATCTGGAGAGGCTATCCTCATGTCCTGAAATGCATCTGGTAAACAAGAGGGCTACCCTTTGTTTAGGAAGCTTGGATAGTCTGAGGATCATATTCGACGGGAGGAGTTTCAAGGGGAATCAGGTCACTTGGGGTTTCACGGGGGTGGGAAGATCAACATTAAGTCACGAAAAGTTTTCCCAATCAGATACCTGGAGGGTGGAGCGGCTATGTTCGAAGAATATAGGATGTTTCATACTTATGATGGGTAATTATTTGGCGACAAGAATGATTGGAAGTCCTGATACTTTGCACCGTTAGATGCTAATGAAATCTTTTAAGGATCCCCCGGCCTCGGCTAGAAGGCACTCAATTCGGCTGGTGCGATACGCACCAGTTCAAAGACGGCTATCAGCGTGGTGTATACTATTAAGGGGAGAGACACATCTGGTTTGTAATCCACGGATATGAGCACGCCACGTTAGAGACTTGTCAAATGTAAGCCCCAGGAACTTAGCAGATTCAGCGAATGGGCTGATTTCCTCCAAAATAGAACGGGAGTTGCTATGCATATGGAATATCGTCAAAATGAAAACGGGTACTTAATAGCAGAGAAATTAAAGCCCGTTGACGGGGCCCCATTCTGGAGCTTATTAAGCACCATTGGAGTTGCCTCTGTATCACACTGATGCTGCTGGATGAACAGAAGATGGCAAAGTAGTCCACAAACAACGACGCCTTTCAGGTTCTCCAGGTCGACCCCTACCATTGATGGCGATGGCAAACAGTGTGACACCAGGACTGATCCTGGGGATACCATTTTCAAGAGGGGGACTACGAGAAAGCCTATCCCCACAGAACACGGAAGGATGTCGAAAGGAAGCTTTAAAAGGCAAGAGAAACTTCCCTAAATCCCAAGAGTGCAGGGTTTGCAAATGCCATGCCCCCAGGTGGTTCGTAGGCCTTTTCTATGTCGAATAATATGGCCAAAAGATTTGCCTCAAGACGAACGATGTACAAACAGCTGTGCCAACGAAGCGATATGGTCAAGGTTGAAGGTTTCTTCTAAACCCGTTTTGGATTGGCGTCGAGTTTTTTATACTCAAGTCCAGACCAGACGCTGATTCACCATGCTTTCCCAGAACTTTACTTACGCAGCTTATGAGAGAGATAGGTCGATACGATGGCGTGATCGATCTTTGCCTTCTTTGGGAACTGGGACGATGATGGCTTCCCCAAAAAGGTAGGAATGGTGTGCTCTTCCCAAATAGGGTTTAAAAGAGTCGGAGAAGAAATTGATGGCCATTTCAGGAAGATGTTGCAGCATTAGTTGTTTAATTTGGTCTGGACCTGGTGTAGTTCTTTTGCAAGCATTAGAGCAGAACTCATTTCACACATGGAGAAATGGGTATTATAGTCCTCATGTGCTCCTAGAAAAATCAAAGCATTGTTTCCATTCTTTCTTTGAGAAGAATGGTTTGGAGCAAAAGTTTGAACTCGACATGTTTTTATAATGAGTGGCAAATACCTCTGCAATTGCTCTCGAGCTGTGATAACCTGACCATATTTTTGAAGACCTGGCACAGAGTTTGGGAAGGGTATCCTTTCATTTGAGCACCTTCCCCCTACCAGACGTGTTGGCGTTTGCAATTCAAAGAGAGACGTATGACCTCCATGATGCATTTTACTTTTTTAAAAGGTTCTCCTCGCCCTTTTCTCTTTTCACTTTGTACTCGATTAAGTTATCCGCAGTTGGGTAGTGTTTTAATCTCCCGAAGCTTTCTTACGAGCACTAGCCCTTGAGCAATCCCAGTTCCACCACGGGGCGAAAGGTGTCGCGATTTACCAGTCGACTTGGGATTTTTTTCGCGCTCGTATACAGCTTTGTTAAAATGTGCTGCCAATTCCTCACACTGACCAACCCCCTCCGATACACTGACGTTCGCTTGGAATGTGGCCAGTCAACGTCCGACACACCATTGAGGCGCGCCAACCCACGGCTAGCCCATCATTGGACGATAATGGGGTAATGGTCGCTTCCGTACAGGTCATCTAGGATGGACCATTGCAGAACGGTTGCAAGAGGGAAAGGGGTGCAGAGTGCTAGATCGATAAAGTGCTTGGGGTTTGTGGCGACGCTAAAGTGAGTTGTTCACCCCGGGAAATTCAGAGTAACCAGGTTCGCTGAGTCTATAACGACTCTAAACACTACCTCTCGGGCAAGTGCGGGAAGAGCCCCCGAGAAGACTATGGGCATTTATCCCGACTATCACAAACGGAGAGGGCAGTTGGTTGATCAGACCCAAAAGTTCATGAGCAGATACACTCAGTCCTGGGAATGTAGATGCTGCAAACAGTGGTGTAGGATGGAAGGTGCACCTGCACACACACTGCTTGGAAATCGGTCTGAAGAGGTACTCGAAGACAGCGGGGAATCATGAACCAATGAAGCGGCTCCGCCATGGGCGCGAGGCCATCGTCTCGTCTTGCCTGTAGCAACAAAGCCGCGTAGAGAGAGGGGTGCTCAGAACGGAGATGTTTCCTGCAGGGGGGATAATCACGGTCTATGTATGGGACATTAATAGCTTTAATTCCGTCCAAACGGTACAAAACCATTTACGTTCCATGGGGGAGAGCCTTTTCTGGTTCTGGTTCTTAGGTTTAGGTTCTAGGGTGGGTTATGTATCAGGTTTCTTTTTCTTCTTTTTCCTTCTTTGTTGGACGGTAAAGGCTTGGTTCATGCGGAGTTCCTCATTCCCTCGTTCCCTCATTCCTCTTGACTACTGCTGGAGAGGGTCGCATGTATTTGGGACACCACGGTCCCCAGAGACAGGCGACCTAGATCTGCTATAGGGCCTGTCGGCCTCAGTTTCTCTTGGGTGTGTTTGCGTGTTTGTTGAAATATTTATGGTTTTTATTTCCAGGCTGGACAAGAGATTTGGTATTGGCATCTCCGCCGATGTCATCAAAGGACACCTGGCAGGCTGTCGCGCAAAGTGGAGGCTTTAGGCGTTTGGGTTTCAGAGTTGACTTTCTTATGTTGACCCACGGTGTCAGCGAAACTTCAGGCCATGTCCACGGGCTTCCGCGTCTGGTAACGGCGTCGTGCCTCCGGAAGGAAACTTTCTCAGGACCTGATCTTCTGGATCTCTCTTTTTTTTAGAAATATGGGCACTGGTTGGAATTTGAGGGATGTTTTTCACTACCCGTTAGCACTTTGCCTCTGCCGGGGGCAGTGAGACTCAGGCCTCCTTCCACGGCGAACGCAGACTGGCGCTCATGCGGTTTCGTATGGCCACCTCTGACATTTAAAACAGCGCAGAGTTTTGGAACATACTGGGACACGGAGATTATAAAAGCTACGATATCTTCTCTGGTAGAGATGGACGGTCGAAGGTCAGGGTCAAGTTGAGGTAAGGGTGGTACCCCATTTACTCTCCGCTGAATCCTGTAAATCTCTGACACACCATATGGCTCGAAGGCTTTCAAATTTTCTTCGATTGGGTGAGAAGTCTTCAGATTAACCACACCCTTGCAGAGGTTTAAGGTCAGGTGGGCAGACACTTTTTACCTGGGCCGGCTATTTCTTTGAGTCAAGGATCTTTGATCTTTCGTCAGAGCGACATTCAAAAGGATTGTGCCTTTTCTCTGACGGACAACCGACTGAAATTTGCCAAACTTTTCAATTTCCGACAAGTTTGATTAGGCTGACACTCTTCATAGTTTCATTTTCTCTTTTCTGACATGAGAAAGCGGGGCAAGTAGGTCTGTCTGCTCGTTACAATAAAAACTCTCGGATTTACTGATTCACAACTAATCTCCTCTTCCCTTATGGGGAAAAGGGCGGATTATCCATTAAGAGGATATCAGATTCATCCCCGTGGGCCCCACCCCCCACGGAGCCCAGGGGACATTCCATCGGGGTGCCAGTTCCACGGATATGTGAGGGACCACAGCGCACCGCCGTGGATCCCCCCACCCTGGAGTTCAATGCAAGACCTAGTCCAAGCCGGTTGATCGGGTGGGTTGCTCCGACCGCCCGTCTAGAAGAGTCCTGCCAAAGCAGTGTATTGAGACCTACAAGAATTTCCCCAAAAATACTGAAACACATTTCCCCAGATGCCAAGAAAAAGTAGCACAAGAAAATAATTGGAAACAGAAGGCCCCTCAACCGCCAGGACATACCCTTCCCTCCGACACGGTCGCCATGCACGCAAACACCATGGGTGGGCGTTCAGCATACAGAGGGCCAGTGAATAGAAGAGGAGAAGAAAGAGAAAGGAAATAATAAAGGAACGAGAATGAAAATGGGGGGAAGAAAAAAAGTCTGGCGAAAGAAAGAAAATGGAGGCCCTCCCCTGCACCCCTGAATCTGAATCATGAAATTGTCGCTGATTCAATCAGTGAAAACACAAAGTCACTGAAAAATCTTCAGTCGAAATGAGTAGGTTTCGCTGACAATCAGTGAAGTGAACCTTTTCATAATGACCGCCAACATTCCTGGGTTTTCAGTGGCGCCGCCGACTGATCGTCCAGTTTCAATGCTCTTTGTGTATGGATATGAAGCAAAATCCACGAGTGGAATAGAGGTTTCCTGTGAGAAAACGACCTGTGTCTGAAGATTGTTTTAATTGCGTTAGGTAAGTATTTTTCGCTTTTCTGTGACTCGTCTTGTTGATAACTGTGAGACGTTTTATTTTATAGTGAACATTTAGCCAAACTAAGATATAGGTTATGAAAACGTGGTTAATACCACGTATTTGTTTTTGTTAACTTGAAAACTTCTTATGTAACTTAAAGAGTTTTAGTGTAACTGATTGGCGATAGTGTGAAATATCTGACGTGCAATGTATAATTTCATCTATGAAAGTTGTAAAAAGTCCAAAATGCTCTCGATTACACCACACCAGAGCCGGGCATGCCAGAAAACTATTAACTCTTTCTTTGGTTTTTCTAATTTAGTTTAATGACACCAGTCCAGGAGTGGAGTTTTGAAGAAGTGTAAGAGAAAGTGCGGTTGCTAACTGGGGACTAACACTGAATATTTTGAAAGGTATTTTAATTTGCCAAAGACTGCTGTAATACTGATTTATTTTGATCAGTGTTCCTTGCTTTCCTTAGTCAATAAACACATATTTTACTCATTTACATGAGGCTAGTTTGGCAGAGTGGAGGGGGAGTGCAGATGGTACATCAAAGCCATTTGCCACTCCTGAGGTTCCCTATCCAGGCCTTATAATTCTGCCAGTTAGTATGATTTTGTATGTAATCTGAAAATAAAGTAACCATTTTTTCCTCACATAACTTCTTGACCTATCTATGTTTCTGTTTTAGGAGGGCTCTAATTTGCATCTGGAGGAATTGGAAAGAGAAAACCTCAAGAAAAATGTCCAGCAATATTTGATATGGGTGAAAGGATAGAAAACTATTCTGGTTTTGTTCAGGGTGATGGTTGGTTTTAACATCTGCCCTTTTTTAATAATAAAATATTCCTTCACCCATGGCAGCATTTGACCTTTTTAAATTAATATTTACAACAAATTTGGCATACTCAACATTAGCAATTTTTTCATTTTTAGCAGTATATAATGATTATATCCTTTGAGTATTTAATTTGAAATAAAACTCAGTTGGGTTTCTGTAATAAACCTCCTCCTGGGAAATGAACAATGCTTCTGCAATTGTTCAATTATCAAAACCTTCTACTATTGGAGTTAAGTTTTGTTATATCCTAGAAATTTGATTCTTTTGTTCTGTGTCTGGTATTTACTTCATAGATTGACTTAAAGATTGTCCCAATATCAAGTATGGCCCAATTCTCAATTCATCTAATGTCTTCATATCCAGACGACTTTCATGTTCTATGTACACAAGATCTCCTTTTTTAATTCAGTTTGTCTCCTGTGTAGGTCGAGATGTTTTTTGTTGTCATTATGAGGTTTTATTGTATTCTTGAGTGCTATTTTCTCTCCTCTTTCTAAATCTTCGTCTGTGCATTTTATTTTTAATTCTAGTGGTAGGATATTTATGATTTTACCCTCTAGAAAGTATTTTGTTGAGACCTATGTCACTATGTTCTGTCTCATATTTCTCCGCAGCTTTTTTCACAATAGTTGTCCATAGCAATAGCAGCCTTTTTGTCAGTTTCATACATAATACATCTTATTTTATTCACCAAGTCAGATTAATCTTCATTGAGGACCATTAGGCGCATCTATGGCAGTAAAAGATCTATTTTATTTTTATTTGGAATTGTTTTAATTCTTCTGAATTTATTCGTGATATTAATCTGTTAGTACCATCTGATATCATGGTTTTTGTTACTTCCTCAGTTAGTTTAACGAAATCATCAGCATTTTGATTTTTGATGTTAAAATATAGTATATCTTGTGAAATGATCGACCAGTAGGTGTGGTATTTTTTGTTGACGGATCCTCCGTAACCTCTGATGGTATCTATAGAAACTATCTTAAAAGGGTATGTTGCTTGACCTAGGTGTGACATTAATCCAAATTTTGATTTTCTTCATGATTTATTCTTTAAGCCGATGTCTAGTTTCACAAATCTTCTCATGTATATCTTTATATTTTCGCTGTAAAGAATGGTGTTACTTTATTTATCATTGCCTCTTCCCAGATAACAATAAGTATTGTGTACATATTTTAGTAATATTTTACTAAATTCTTCTGATAATGAGTTTTTCTCTTTTCAATTTTTATAATAAATTTCATTTTAGAATATTAGTTTTTTCTTATTGTTTGTAGTTCTGTGCATCTTCTTTGATCCTTTTTATGTCTTCTAATTTCACTGGTTTACAAATTTTATTATGTCATCGGAATTTTCATCAGGCTCTAGAACTGGATGCCTGTTTAAACAGTCTGCCTCTTGGTTTAATTTTCAGCATTATATTTAACTTTAAAATTGTATAGGGACAGATAGTATGTCAAAAGGAAATTGACTTGTGAACTAATAATTGTGGGTGTAAATCACCCAGTTCTTAATGTGTTCTTGCTTTTATATTTACATTTTTTAAAGGTTTATAATTGGAGTATACCAAAATTCTCTTCAAGTAGCCAATGTTGCCATATATCACAACCTCTTTTATTGCCAAGCACTCAAAGGTAAATTGTTTGTTGTTTTTTTCCTTTGAGCTTACTCAATTTTTTCGAAAAATATGCCGCAGGCTTATTATCCCCATTTTTGTCGTTGTTTTAGAACAGCTCCGATTTCTTTTATGCGTGCGTTCTTTTTCCAATTGTTCCATTCCGATTCTACTGTATTTTTCAAAATCATACTTGAGTACCAATCTGTCAAGGGAAAATTTTAGAATTTCTCTTCCACAAAACAGCGTTCAAACTCGTTTATCCATTGGCATGCGTTTGAGTGTCTTCCATTAAAATATATTGATAATAAAATCATTGGCAATTTTCTCAAATTTTTACTTCAGATATTGATGCTTATCTTCTAAAACTTTTATTAAAAGTTCCTCAATTTTTCATCTGAGGTACTCGGTAGATTTTTCAACTTTTTCCTCTGTAATCTCTTCTATGTAGTAGTTGTAAAATTGCAAATTTTCCTCTTTATCCAAATATACTTTTGATAGATTTTCTGATAAAAAATCCAGACTTTTCGAAATTGATGTATCTTTTTTTAAGTATTTCTTACTCCTACCAAATATTTGTGTTGTAATTAGCTCCTTGTGAAATTTGTGTTTTGGAGTTCATCTGGTAAGTATTTAAAATTTTTACCTCAAGTGAATTAGTAGCTTAGAACTTGCGCTTCTTGACACATACCTTCATTCATCAATTGTATTCCTGTCTTTGAAATCAGTAGCCAGGTGCCTCCCATTGGTGTCAGGTATCAGTCATTTGTTCAGTAGCATGGCAGATTCGAAATTTTAGGAAACAATACAATGCTCTTTTTTTCTTTATACACATATATGTATATATACATGTGTATACATATATATGTATATATGTACATAGAAACAAAGGCATGCAGTGCTGTTAGCATTTCCAATTTTAAGCTTCCTTTCTATTTTCAAGGATCTAAATTTTCTTTCATTTCATCTTCCTTCTAAATTTCCTTCATTTCATTTTAACACTTGCTTTCCTCTTCAAAACGAAAATTAAATATTTCACGGAAAAGCAATTCTTGGATATACAAGGGATAAGGACATCTTGTAAAACAAGCGAATTTTTCTTTCATTTCTAAACGTCATGACGTATCTCAAGATTTCCTTATCTACTTTAAAAATACAAAACATTGTTACGAAAGTCATAAGGCAGGCTAAAATCATGAAAAACGATCAGATATTTTGAACTCAAATAATAAAACAAAGCAATGTCAATATAATAAAAAACTACCAAATCAACTAGAAAACCCGTAGAGAATGTTGTTTTAAAATATAACGATATAAATGTGAACCATCCGGCAACAGTGGCTAGTCTCTTTAACCAATACTTTTCGAGAATTGCTGCCGATCTCACTAAGGGTCTTCAGGCACAAAATTCAAAACAGACAGTTCACCCAAAATTTTAGACACAATGTTCGTTCGAAACTTCTTCCTAGAAATTCTCAAAATAATCGGTAAACTAAAAATAAATATTCGTCGGTTTAGATGAATTCCCGGATTCTTTGTTAAAGACTTTGCGAATGCCATTATACACCCGTTAACTCACATATTTAATGCATATTTATGCACTGGAACGTTTTTTTCAAAAACGGCAACAAAAATGAAATTCAAAATTATGCCCATTTCTCTTCTATCAGTCTTTTCAAAAATATTAGAGAGACTTTTTTACATACGAATGGAAACCTTTCTCACTAAACACGACGGGCTTTCAGATTGCCAACATGGATTTAGAAGATCAAAATCAACGGAAACAGCTATATTTTCTTTTCTTAAAGATGTCGCCTCATCATTGGATCAAAACGAGGCACCTATTGGATTATTTTTAGATCTCTCAAAAGCTTTTGACGTCATTGATCATGACATTTTACTTTCCAAATTACCTTCATATGGAATTCGTGGTATTGCTCTAGATTGGTTATGTTCGTACCTTAAACAACGATCTCAAAGAGTTGAAATACCTTACTGGAATGATGGAACATTACGTACGCACCTTTCCGACTCTTTGCCCACTGCACGTAGAGTTCCTCAAAGATCCATTTTAGGCCCTATTCTGTTCCTACTTTATGTAAACGATATGCCCTCTACGATTCAAAACGGAAGAACGGTTCTCTTTGCAGATGATACGAACATCCTTTGCAATAAAGAAACCGTAAATAGTAATTACCAGACGTTTCAAATTGGTTCCGAAATAACAAATTAATAGTAAACGAAAAGAAAACGGTTTTAATGCAGTTTTCCATTTCAAATAAACAATTCTGTGCTCCATTGAAAATGAACGGTGTACCATTGACTGATGTTAAGGCAACAAAATTTTTAGGTCTCTCAATTCAGTCAAACCTTAAATGGAACGTCCTTTTAAATGAATTGAACACAAAATTAAGTTCATTATGCTACGCGTTCAGAATTCCTGCAAATTCAGTCAGCCTTCATACTGCTCGTTGTGTATACTTCGCGAATGTTCATTCCCGCCTGAGATATGGCATAATATTCTGAGGAAATACATCTTGTAGCTCCCAGACTTTTAGATTACAAAAACGAATTGTACGAATAATAACCAAATCCCACCCACGTGATTCATGTAAGCCTCTCTTCATTAATCTAGGAATTCTACCATTACCGTGTATTTTTATTTACGAATCAGTGGTTTTTGTAAAAAAGATTTGCTCAAGGGCGGGAATATATTTTCAGAAAATGCCGAAGTCTATTACTATAACACTCGACGTAGAAATCATATTCACAGGTGACAGTATCAACAGCTCATTACAAAAAATCACATACAATACATGTACATTATTTTACAACACTTTGCCAGATGACATTAAACGATTAACTTCAATAGAAAAGGTTAAATCCCAAGTGAAATCATTTCTGCTGCATAACTGTTTCTATACAATTAGAGACTATACTGAGCATCACAAGAAAAGTAACATTAATTTTAACAATGATACATACGCCTCGGCCGGCGCCCCCGGGCTACCTGACGCTGCCCGGCCTGGGGCACTACCGCGCGCCGCCCGACGCGAAGAACTGGCACGACGCTCGCGCATTCTGCCGGCAGGAGGGCGCACGACTGCTGACGCCGACGTCCCGGCGCGAGGTGGAGCTGCTGCGCCAACACTTCTCTGCAAACGCCACCGGCGCCGTTTCCAGTAGTTATTTTTGGCACAGCGCCACGGACGACGCGCAGGAGGGCAAGTTCGTCACCGAGGACGGGGTGCCCCTGGAGGACACGGGCTTTGCGGACTTCGGACCTGGACAACCCACGAAGTCCACATCGAACAATTGCCTCAGCATTTTGATTTTGAACAATAAATTATATAACTTTGCATGTACTATTAAATTCTCTTTCATCTGCGAAGTGCCTTTATAATTTCCATTTTCATTTTATTCTTATTCGTTTTCGTAAGAAACATAAGAACAAATCTGTGGTATTATCATAATGAGTGTACTAATGCACAGTCTATCCATTGCTTCCATTTGATATGAGCTAATGAAATACAGACAACTTCAAACAACACAGAATGTGTTATGTACTGGAATGAATAAAATAGAATTTACTTAAGAGTATGGTGAATGAAAATTTTGACCTTTCTGAACCAATCCCATCATATGCGGTTTCAAGTCAGTTTTTAAAACTTGACTTGGAAAATCACATCTCCTTTTCTGACAAGCAATATTTTTGGTAAAAGGATAGTGATATATAATAAATAATCTCCTGAAACATTCAATGCTTAACATGATTCGATGTTCAAAAAGTTGACGTCTTGAAGAGTTTAAAATTCAACGTTATCGTTATTTATACTGTCATTATTATAAAAGTTTTTATTATTTTAAAATAATTTAGAATAATATAGTCTCAATATATTTAATTGTAATGTATTTCTCACTGCCTATTTGACTTTCACTCTCCCCTCTCAACGAATCACCAAATACTCCGATTAACTGAAGACATTCTTCATGTTTTTCATAACTTTTAGTACATTAGGGCAGTTTTTATTGATATTGAAAAGACTTTCGCTGCAGTTTGGCTCCCATGTCTAATTTACAAACTTCGTCTCTTAGGAATTTCTCAACTCCTCATGGAGCTGTACTTCACTCATTCTCTTCAATTTATTTATTTTAGATATTTTTTCAACGAACGTCAGTTCATTAGCATTATTTGCAGTCGACTCTGTATTATACAATGTTAATAGAAATCATGAAACTGCACTTACTTTCCTTCAAAATCTTTTAAATCAGGTAGGCACATTGGTTAAAATGTGACTTCTCAAATTGAATGCATCAAAATATAATATAAAAATTGTTTCTTTATGTATATATAATTAACTACCTCCTGCTACACATCAAAAGAGCTAATAAATTGGCTTTCATCACCCGAACCAATAAATTACTTGGAAGTATTCATGGACTGAAGACTCCATTGGTGAAATAATATTGCCCACAGAATTTCTTTAGTCATCACCTGGCATCAGATACTTCCTTCCGTTAAATACACTTTTCCACTTATTATTCTGAATAAATTACCCATTTATAAAACAATGATTTGGTCTATAATATCTTATGCCTGTCCAATATGGGAATCAGCCTCAAAAACATACATAGTAAAACACCTTTTTTACACTTTTCAGGAGGCCGATGGAGAAGAGTTAAAAATGCGGGAAAGTTTAAAAACGATAGGCTAGGCACGATTTTACAATATTTTAGTGCAATGAAGGCTCAGTTTTACTTTCTTGCCCTTACTTCGTAAGAAGAAGGGGCACCACCTGAAGTACGCCAGCAATAAAGCAGCGGTAATTAATGCAGCACTGTCGAGACTAATGCCCAACATAGGGCCCTGTCTGGAGAAACGGGAAGCTTCTAACCCAGTTTGTGAGGTCCATCTTGCGCTAACTGGGGCCCAGTGTGGACCAACTCCCGTCGACAAATAGTTACGTCCGAGGGATTTCAGAGTACAGGTTATCCCACGGCGTGCGAGCGCTGTGCATTCCGCACTGTGTCAAACGATGCAGTGCGTCATCGCGGGGATGCCTCCCTGTCGATATCTGGCTGGGAAAGACGGGCGATATCACAAGAGAGGAGAATCGAACTGCTCGACGACACTGCTCGAATGGCAGGATCGATGGGACAAGTCTATTAAAGGAAGATGGACGTACCGCATGATTCCTTCCATTGCACTGTGGATCAACCGTAAACACGGCGAAGTAAATTTCTTCCTTACTCAGCTGTTGTCTGGACATGGATGCTTTCTGGCGTATCTCCACGGGTTGAAGCTGGGAGGATACCACAATGTCACTACTTCTTGAACCTGCTGTCGAAGACGCCAGGCATGTTGTTCCAGTGCCCGCGATACCATCTGCAGTGACGGCATTATGGTATGCTCGGGATCGACCCGCTGAGCACCTTAAACGCAATGGTTGGGTGCATGTTCGCCTCCGAAACAAACTGGGATGCGGTGAGCGCATATGGTACCAGACCATAATAGCTGAGCTCAGGAAATAGAAGGAAGAAGGAAGTCGATTGATCCTTCACGATTGGGCGAAGAAGTGACATGACTAAGCCCTCCTAATCCACTCCTCGTGATGTAATGCCTAACAGCGGTTCCGCAGAGAGGGATGGAGGAGAAGGGAAGTTGGTTTAGTGGGTAAAAATCTCACACTATCATGTAATTTGAGCCACATGGTGTCTTCCTGAATTTCCACCTACACTCGTAAAATCATGTGTGTGTGTGTGTGCGTGTGTGTGTGTGTGTGTGTGTGTACGTGTGTGTGTGTGTGTTGCTACATTGGAGCAGTTTTACCTGTCATTTTCCCGAAAATTCTGAATTTTTGCCGCAGAATTACATAACTTTCTCTGCACTACGTATATTACTCCATAAAATACGTACATATGGTAAAAGGTAAAACGTTAAGAGGAAAATGACGTAAAAGATGGGAAGCTCTCTTCATATCAAGTTGTTAATTGCCGGAAGAGAATACATTAAAATATAGGCTTTATGATGGAACCAACGAAAAACTACGTAAAAGGCAGGAAAACTTAAAACGCAGGAACCTAAAAACGAAGTTTTACTGCATTAATAAAATACAAACTTTTTAGAATACCTGTATAAGAACTTTTATTAATCTTTCAGTTCCGGAGGAGAAAGAGTTTACCAGAGACTTTCAGATCAGCTGTACGAATGGAATACTTCTCGCCTGACTTCTAGAGTACGTTGCAATAAGAATAACAATGGAATTCAGACCAACCGAATTATATTTCAGAGCACATTGTATTTTTATACAACTAAATATATCAAGGATTTTTTTTTACATTTTGTTACGTTAATTCAGGCTGCAATGCGTCTCCTAACTCCTTCTTGGGTGTTGAGCGCTAGTAGAGTAATCCTGCGTTGCTGCTGTGGATATTTATATACTTCAGTCCGTCACGTCTCGTCATAGTCTGTTGTCAAGAGGACCGCCAGGTAGCATCTCCGCGTACGCGTCTCCCAACACGCGCTCCTGCGTCACTACCCAGCAGCCAGAATTGTGAAGGAATAAGGATAGGGGTAGGGTTTAGGACACTTCACAGGGGGTTGGACTAGCCAAACTCGTTTTGTTGGAACAAATTTCACATGAGATTTGACGGGAATCGAACCCGGATATCCTTAGCGAAAGGCGAGCGACTTTGCTCTGCGTCACGAGATGACCTAGTGTAAATGACGTAAGTATAGTTTTACAAGGAAATAGTACATTAAGTAAACAACTAAACACAAATTACAGTAAACTTTTAACCATAACAGGGGTATCATCCTTTTTCTAAGACGAATTTCCCTGATATTTCCAGGTTATCGAAATATTTTCCGTATTTTTCCATTACAAAAGTTTTACGTATTTCAGGGTATTTAAGGAAAATATTAAATAAAGCACGGCTCTGGTCGACATTAAAACACTTATTCACAGGAGTCCTTTTCGTCTGCATTCCGCATTTTTTTGCACTAAAGCATTGAGAGAGACAAGATGCATTTCGGTTAAAACTTTTCTTTAGTTTTCAGCACTCAAGTTTTTTTCAAAGTAAAAGAAAAAAATAACAGTATGTTGCGTGTGTTTTGCAAATGTATTTTCCTTCCTGAGATGCGGCATAATATTCTGTGGGAGCTCATTCTTTAGTACCCAGACATTTAGATTGCAAAAGAAAATTATCCGAATAATGAAAAAATGCCATTCACGTGATCCCTGCAAGTCCCTTTTCATTGAGCATGGAATCATATGATTGTCTTGCCTATTTATTTACGAATCTACAATGTTTGTCGAAATAGACTTAACGGTGGGAACTTATTTTCATGTACGAACTCGTAATACTGGTAGTTATAATTACAACACATTTCGTAGAAATCATGTTCATCAAGTGTCAGTATCAACAGCTCACTACAAGAAATCCACATTCAATACATGTACGTTACTTTACAACGCATTGCCATATGACATTAAACAATTAAAATTAATACACAAATTTAAGTTAAATGTATAATATTTTCTGCTGCAAATCTGTTTCTATACAATTAGAGACTATACTGATCATTAAAAAAATGTTTATTTTAACAAAACAATCATGTAGTATAATGAATTAGTTTACACTTGCATTGTATAACTTTTGAAACAGACTAAATATGTCTGTAACAATTAATGTACTTCAGCTTCCGGATCAATGACCCCCATTTCGATCGGGTTTTTGTCCAGTTTCCCTAATCCATTGAGCAAATGCTGAGATGGCCCCTTGATTTGTTTCTGGACGTAAATGTGGCGTCACTATGCGCACGTTTTGTTGAGCAGTCCATTTGCTTGTAGTGGTAGGAGTACATCTGGGACTGATAAGCTATATTGTTAGAGGTGCAGAAAAATCAAATCTGCAGTTCGTTTATGGTTACAAATAGTTTTATATAACTCGGGAACAAAAATGTCTACTTTTTCAAATGCTGCTAATTATCATGTTTCACACATGAGTGTTATTTAGTGATATGAAAAAAAGTATTTCTAACTAAGCAAATCTATGTAATATTTAAAGATAAGATTGTGGTTGGTGCACTTTTAATATTTTCTGCACCTTAAAAGGTACTTTATATTACACAAAGTATGATCCCATGGCCATGAGGAAGTTCATTACGAAACAAAAATTGTAACAAACCTTAAATGCGGTGAACCTTTATGCTCCAAAGCATAGGTACTTTATTTATGACATGGAAATCAATGATCTTAAAACCTCTTTATATTTATTTTATTAAATTCAGCTCTTTCCTATTGTTTTCTATGTCATAATACTTAATTACATATAATTGTGGTCATTATAGACTGATTTACAACTCTGGATGATTCTATATAAGCTTGTATGTCATAAAAAATAATAATTCATATTATCATGAACATAAGTCTATTATCTCCATTGGCTCTAGATCGAAGCCAGTGCCGACTACATGCTTATACGCTGTTCTTGCTCCGAGAAGAAATCAGTATATAGTCGGCTTTGTGCCCAATGAGAAGATCTGCTACATGATTGCACCCTCTTCAACCAGGTGTGCTAGTGTTTTATGTATTACTAGTGAAAACCCGAAAAAATTTGACGGTGTGATCTGAGATAAATGTAAAATACTGTGCCCACATTAATGTTCACAATATGTTGCATTGTTTGAATCTTCCAGGGTATACGAAAATATTCTGTTATGAGTTCTACAAAAAATTTTAAACACGTATGGCCCCCTGACCAGGTGGCAATGCAATATCGGCACCAAATTACACAAAGAAAAGAGACGCTATTATACTGACGGATATTGTTTTGGTTTTTGATGTGTGTGTCTCTATAAACAACTGTTTGATTCCTTCTGGCCTTATTGTCGAGTAAACTTATTTTCCCATTTAGCAACACAGAGAGAGTAAACTTATTTACAAATTTCTCTCACAGGAGTACAAAGTAGAACAAAACTGACATTTCATGAACCAATGACCCAACAGAAAGCAATGACCCCCACTATCGGCTTACTGACTTTCTCTTTCCCTGCTCCCTGTCAATGTACTACGTTTGCGTATTTTGGGGCGCGTTGGCAACGTTTCGGAATTCGACATAACCTGTGAACAACTTCACTACTTCAGTATAACCGAACAACACCCATTGTCCGAATGTTCTCTACAAAATACACTACCAGGGCCGTCTTTGGGTTTGAAAGTACCCGAGGCACTCAGAGATTTCGGGGCCCCTAATTCTTAGTTCAACAAATTACGTTCTGGCGATCATAAGCTATTAAAAATTGAATATTACACAGTTAATAAACATTTTGATTCCTCTTTTTAAGGTAAGGAAGGATTTGTAAAAAAAACAACTAGATAAACGGAATTAAATTGTATCTTTAATCTCTGTATTTTCTATAGAAATATTTTAATAATAACTCTAACAATAGTAACATAATAAAATATTATTAAAAACAACACAAGCAATATTTACATAATAAGATCTAAGTAAAAAACAAACTAAGCATTTTTCAATGGTACTTTACGTAGTTTCGCACGCACGAAGTCGTCTATTACATCGTCGAAGAACAATTCGTTCAAAATATCGGACTCAATGTTTAATAAAGCTAACGAAGAAAGTCGTTCTTGAATCATATTACTTCTTAATTCATTTTTTATATACTTCAGCTTTGAAAATGAGCGTTCACCCGTACAATTAGTGACCATTAACGTCAAGAAAATTCTTAAGGCTATTTCAATGTTAGGAAATGTCTCTTCAAGATTATCTTTTTTTAACAATTTATACATTTCTGCCAAAGATACGGTGATGTTTGTTGGATTTTCAATGCGAATGATATTAAGTGAAAACCTCTATATGAGCTCTTGTTCGTGACATCTGTGTTATAAAACTCAACAAATTGTTTACATTTATTAGACAATTCTTTCTCATCAATAAGTTCTAATTCTGATAAAGTGAAATCGTTTACTTATAATACTGTATGATTCAGCTCTTCTATCCAATTCACTTATTAATGTGTCGATAATAGGAATATAAGTTTGTAATTTAAATGTTTCTTTGGCAGAAAAGATGACTTCGTCTGTTTCTGAGTCAAAATAAGTTACACGAGAACTTCTGTTTGTTACACGCGAATTTTGATATTCTGAATCGAGAAACTTTTCTTTGGCGATTGTTTCAGTTATCAAATTAATTTCTCATGACATGCAAGCAATTGTTCAATGATGATATCAGCTTTGAAGCAACATCCAATGAAAGATTTTCTTTTTGCAACGTTTTGTTTGTTTCATTGACTTTTAAAAGTACAGCACTCCAGACTTCGGTTAAAATAATATTTTCTAATTTTTTTCATTTTCTTAGCTATACTGTAGGCTTCATTTCGCGTTTCTACTGGGTTTCCTTTATTATTTTCAATAAATTCCAAAGCTAATATAATCTGAGAATAACCACATTTTTAAAGCTGAAGGCTAAAAATAAATGTCTAGCATACCACCTAGTATCAGATAAACTTTTTACTACTGATATTTTTCCCAAGAATTTTTTAATATATCCCAACGATGTGTTGAACCCGAAAACAGTTGTGTTTTGTACAAGTTGAAATAACTCGTTGGAAATAACATCACGCAACCAGCAGATTTAGCCCCGACTAAATTCAGCGAATGTCCAGCACAAGGAATGAAAATAGCGTATTCACATACTTGACGCAATCTTGCTTGTAGTCCTGAGTACGCACCTGACATACTCGCGGCATTGTCGTAAGTTTGACCGCGGCAATCATTAATTGATATCTGATTACTTTCGAGAAAAGCTAAAACCATATTTGTAAAATATTCGAAACCATGTTCTTGAATGGGTATGAACTCTAAAAACCGTTCAATCGGAGTCTTATCTTTTACATATCGAATCGTAAATGTTAACTGATCCCAACATGGCTACAATCTACGAACAATCCAATACTAATTGAATAAGACTTGGCCTGTTTCAACTCAGAGAAAGTATTTTTAGTTTTACTTGTTTGCCATAATCTCAATAAACTCATTGCAAATGCCGCTGATAAATACGATACGAATCCTTTCCTGGATTACCATATTTGTTCAAATGCTCTTTAAGAAATGGATTAAATTGCTAATTAGTACAACCCAAAATAATTTCCATTCTGCTGAGGAACCAATTATTTCATTTTGACCACAGGACGGCAGTCTGCGGCCAACAAGAAGTGGAATTGTTTCAACAATTCTAATCAAAACACTTTTCCAATAACTGACTTCTTCATTGAATTGGACAAGTATTGATTCATTTACAGTACCCACTTTCTTACTTCGAACGATGTTTATTTATTTATTTTACGTCAAAAAAGCAGTTAAAAACTGCGTATGACGTGCTATGGGGAAAAGTGGATTGTGTGCACATTTTCAAAATTCTGTGATCCCTACACTAAGTCATATACTACTTAAAATTGAAAGAAAAAAAAATTTAAGAAATTTTCTCGCATTCAAGTCTCGGTTTTAGAATAAACATAATATTTATCACACAAAAGGCAAACTCAATGTAATATATAAAGGAAAAAAGAGTTTTTACACTTCTGTAAAGCACATAACACTGCGCACTTCCTCATTTCAATTATTTCTCGCGGCGCACTACATCTTTGTTGGACGAGAACGTCACGAATAGAAGTGTCGAAGCCATTTACAAGTCAGCGAACAGCAAACGAACAAATGCAGAAGGGGAGCTCATTGGGCTCGAGGGCACGATGACCACAGAACCCTCAGTTATGTTGCCAGCACTGTCACTTTGGCTCAACCTTAGGAAAATCGCTCTGAGGCGGTTTTCTAAATATAAACCAATGTTGTTAACTAATGCCAACAACAAAACTAAGAAAATTTAATGGCCGTCGCGCCCGAACAATGGACTCCCCTCCCGCATTTGTTCGTTTTCAGTTGGCCGACTTGCAAATGGCTTCGACACTTCCCTTTGTGGTGTCCTCGTCCGACAAAAATATAGCACACCGCGAGAAATAATAGAAATTAGGAAGTGCAGTATTGTGCCTCTGTAAAGATGCTTTTTCCTTTATATATTACACCGAACCTACTTTTTGTGTGATAAATAAGTTCATTTTAAAACCGAGACTTGAATGAGATGCGTAACGATGCACGTGGTTCCGGCCCTTGTGCCGTTGTGTAGCGGGCTATGATTGAGAGCCTTCCACTCACATTCATGGCAGTCCTCCTTCACTGGTTGTGAGAGCATGTTTCCACCTATGTAATCAAATTTATTCATTTCCCGGACTCGCGCACGTGCGTATACCTCAGCGAAACTCCCAGACTTCTGGATGGTTATGTCTTCTCACGACAGCACCCTCTCCACTGGAGCCATAACCAAACGAAGGGCCTGAAGAGCTATCGCGGCGGAGGGACACCTCTCCGAAAAACATGCGACGTTCACCTGTTTTCGCGAACCGTCTCCTTGGCTCATCCTTAGGAAAATCGTTCTATAGTAAGAGAAGGTATTATCTAATCGCGACCTTCGTTACGAGTTAAATCTTCAGAAATTAATGTTACGATTGGCACACTGCCCCCTTCCCTTTTCAGCTCGTGACCAAGGGACTCCTCAGTTTAAATCAAAGTATATATGCCAAGGATGTATTAATATCTTATAACCTCCTTGATCAATGCAATGCCTCAGGGCTGTTGAAGGTATACTGACGGAGACCAAGAACATACACTCGATTAATAAGCGTTCAATAAAATGAGCAGTATTTTTGAAAGGACAGTTCTTTTTGCGGTAGTTGACTTTCAATTCGTTTTGAGTGACCATAAGATATTTAGAATATTGTCATAGTAGTGACATAGGATGAAAATATAGTACAATAGAATTATTAGACGGTTATTTTACAATAAAATCAGATATTCTATTCACCTAACATAAGTTAGTATCGCTACAATAGCACACGCTTCCTCGCATTATTTGTAATATTAAAAAATTTCGAAAAGTTAGAAACATGAATGAATAGGACCTGCGCCTCGTTTATAAACGAAAATGAAAGAAAAAATTTAGAATTTAAAACCGCTTCAATATCACGTAAAAATACTCAATTTTTAAATACTGTACATAATTTTATTGAAAGATCTACGGTTGAACAGATTTTATTACGAAAGTATCCGTCTTTAATATTGCAGTTACAGGAAAACTTCTAATATACCATAAATGTAAAGAGCTTCGCACTGGCGTTTTCTCCGGTATCTTGTGCCTTGGCAGGAATTACACCACGTTCTTGACTATTAGTTTTACTCTTTGGCCCTTCTTTTTAACAAGAACATGCGGCCTTTCGGTTGGTCAACCAGCCGAGTGGCGCTGTCTACCGCGGCGCGGCGACTGAGAGGGGTCTCAGGAGAATGCCAATTTTCTATCTTCGTCTGACTTGCTGCAACGTAATTTTATTAATTTTACTTATTAATAAAAGTACACTAGTTCAGTCAATTAGTGTCGACCTTCAATGCATTATTTGTGATATTTGAATAATTTATTTTCATTTGATATTCAGTTTGTTGATTCAAAACGTAGAATTGATGAATTCTTTGTGTAAAGGTTCGAAGTCCTGGATGGAAGTCCCTTACTGTCTCGCGGAAGCCAATGTGGCTGCAGCTGGCCACCATTTTCCGAGCGTTCTTGCGAATACCAATGTGTGCCGAATCTTTTATTATTGCCATATATACCAGGGTAGTGAAGTTTTTTAAATAAAATAATTTTATTTGCGTGAAATATGTCGAGATAATAGTGCTTGCTGCAATGTGTTGGAGTCGAATTTAAGTGCCCAGTGAAAATGCATCCCACAACCATGAGATGTATTTCGTTACTACTCGCGCAACTTTTCTTGAACGATGAATTGAGGAAATGTGGGCGGAGTGGGGATAATAGTTATAAAGATGGCCACAAGAGTATTTACAGTAAAGCAAACCTCTGAAAAATCAAAGTCATACCTGCTACGTGTGCGATCAGGTCATCGCTCTGGGTAGGCAACAGCAGGGACACTAGATTGGAGTTTTAGGTGCCTCCTTTGGAGGACCTGGACCTGCCTCAGCCATTTCTTTAGATATTGATAATAAACCTGAACAGAAGTTCTTTACTATGAAAGCATCTAGCTTTGACTAGCTTCTGTTTCACCCCAACGAAGTTTTAATGCTTGGATTGTCATCGATCACTGGATCGCTGCGAGCTTTTGCCTTCAACTGTTTATTGCTCAAGGGAGGGGGAAGCAAGGTCATCGTTCAAATCATCATCAAAGTTGCGCGAGTAGTACACGCACACGACGGATAAAATTATTAGTGTTTCAATATAAACCTTATTTATTTATTTTACGTCAAAAAACAGTTAAAAACTGCGTATGACGTGCTATGGGGAAAAGTGAATTGTGTGCACATTTTCAAAATTCTGTGATCCCTACACTAAGTCATATACTACTTAAATTTTGAATTTTGAAAGGGAGAAAAAAACAACAAAAAAACTCCCATGTAATAAAATCTATTTTCAAGGATAAATAAGCAATACATTTTGGCTCTTATTACTTCCTGCCGCGACAACATGGAAACGATAATTTGAATAATTGTATTTCCCACTGAATTCTAGAAGACGTGCATAGAAAGGCTACATTTATGACCAGGAGCAAAAAATGGAACCATCTCAGCATTTGCTCAGGGAAACGACAAAAACCTGATCGAGATGGATGTCATTGACCAGGAAGTTGAAGTTCATTACTTTATTTACAGGTTGTTTATACTCATTATACAAAGTCAAATGGTAAATAATGCATTATGTATCATTGTTAAAATTAATGTACTTTTCTTGTGATGCTCAGTATAGTCTCTAGTGTATAGAAACAGTTATACCTTGAAACGATTTCACTTAGGTTAGCTTTTCTATTGAATTTAATCGTTTAATATCATCTGGCAAAGTGTTGTAAAATAATGTACATGTATTGTATGTGAATTTTTTGTAATGAGCTGTTGATACTGTCACCTGGTGAATATGATTTCTACGTCGAGTGTTATAGTAATAGACTTCGGCATTTTCTGAAAATATATTCCCGCCCTTGAGGTAGTCATTTTACAAAACCACTGATTCGTAAATAAAAGACACAGTAATGGTAAATTCCTAGATTAATGAAGAGGCTTACATGAATCACATTAGGTGGGATTGGTTATCATTCGTACAATTCGTTTTGTAATCTAAACGTCACCAGGAGCTACAAGATGTGTTTCCCCAGATATTATGCCATAACTCAGGCAGGAATGAACGTGCAGAAGTATACACGAGGAGTATGAAGGCTGACTGAATTTGCAAGAATTCTGAACGCGTAGCATAATGAACTTAATTTTGTGTTCAATTCATTTAAACGGACGTTCCATTTAAGGTTTGACTGAATTGAGAGACCTAAAAATTTTGTTGCCTTAACATCAGTCACTTCTTACACCGTTCATTTTCAATGGAGCACAGAATTGTTTATTTGAAATGGAAAACTGCATTAAAACCGTTTTCTTTTCGTTTACTATTAATTTGTTATTTCGGAACCAATTTGAAATATCTGATATTGCACTATTTATTGTTTCTTTATTGCAAAGGATGTTCGTATCATCCGCAAAGAACCGTTTTCCATTCGAATCGTCGAGGGCATATCGTTTATGTAAAGTAGGAACAGAATAGGGCCTAAAATCGATCCTTGAGGAACTCCACATGCAACGGGCAAGGAGTCGGAAAGGTGCGTACGTAATGTTTCATCATTCCAGTAAGGTATTTCAACTCTCTGAGATCGTTGTTTAAGGTACGAACATAACCGATCTAGAGCAATACCACGAATTCCATATGAAGGTAATTTGGAAAGTAAAATGTCATGATCAATGACGTCAAAAGCTTTTGAGAGATCTAAAAATAATCCAATAGGTGCCTCGTTTTGATCCAATGATGAGGCGACATCTTTAAGAAAAGAAAATATAACTGTTTCCGTTGATTTTGATTTTCTAAATCCATGTTGGCAATCTGAAAGCGCGTTGTGTTTACTGAGAAAGGTTTCCATTCGTACGTAAAAAAGTCTAATATTTTTGAAAAAACTGAAAGAAGAAATAGGCCGATAATTTTGAATTTCATTTTGTTGCCATTTTTAGCGGCTTAATTTTGACTGTTTGATGTGTCTGGAAACGTTCAGTGCATAAAGATGCATTAAATATGTGAGTTAACGGGTGTATAATGGCATACTGCACAAGTCTTCGCTTGATCGAATTCATCTTAACCGGACAATTATTTTTAGTTTACCACGATTATTTTGAGAATTTCATAGGAAAAGTTTCGGAAACGAACATTGTGTAATCTAAAATTTTGGGTGAACTGTCTGTTTTTTTGAATTTTGTGCTGAGACCCTTGAGTGAGATCAGTAGCTATTCTCGAAAAGTATTGGTTAAAGGGATTAGCCACTGTTGCGGATCGTTCACATTTTGCTACATTATATTAAGGTTAAAAAGGAAAAGGCAAATTCTCACTAAACTCGTTGGAGTTACAAAAACACATTTTGTTGCATTATTTGTAACTTTTGGAAATTTCAAATATTCACGTAGTTCCATGAAATTCGGACCGGTGCTTTTTTATAAAATTGTCCAAAGGTGGTATCGGGTGTATACTACAAATTTGCGACCGATTGTAGTTCATCTAGAAACTGCACACAGAGTCTTTCATCAGCCTAAGAAACTTCTTACCAGCCGACCAATATCTGCTTTTCACATATCTATTCCTCATTGCCGTAACATACTTCACCTACTCTAGCCACCATAATGATGGGTAATGTTTGAGAAGTTTCAAAAATTAACTTAGTTCAATGAAATTCGGACCAGTGTTTTTTTATAAAATTGTCCAAAGGTTGTATCAGGTGTATACTACAAATTTGCGACCGATGTAGTTCATCTCGAAACTGCACACAGGGTCTTTCATCAGCCTAAGAAACTTCTTACCAGCCGACCAATATCTGCTTTTCACATATCATCTATTCCTTATTGCCGTAACATTCTTCACCTACTCTAGCCATGGGTAATGTCGACTTTGTCCGAAGAAGTAGGCTTCGAAGGTTCTAGTACTTCACAACTTACTAACAGGGTAACGTGCTAAATTGAATTTCTGGCATCTTACATAAGATTTAACAATGACGCCTATACATTTCATGGGTCTCTAGAAAAACGTTTGTGAGCCTTTTCCCATCCAAAAATACAACTTTCCGATCACGTAACACAATTATTACAAATAAAGAATATAGAAAAAAATTGATTTACTTTATTTTCCCCTGGACATACAAACCCTGGCGGCCCTACCGTCCAGGTCCGACGAGAAGAAAAATTCCGGGTGGGTAAAACAACCACCCGACATTTGGGCTGTGAGAAAGATTCGGTAAACGTCAAATTCCAGAAATTCAAAATTCCCGTGAACGTTAACGTCCCTTTTTAAACAATGGAATTGACCGATATGAATATAGGGACGACTGGGGCGACTGTGGTAATGATTTCAGAGCAAATACGATTATAGTAAGTTGCCTCCAATACGTGATATGAAGTCGCTCGAGTGAATCTTTTACCTAACCATGATCGAAATTTTCCATCGCGTAGAAATATTAAAGGAGGATCCCTAGACGTCGAGTCTGTGCGTTAACAATTGATATGAAACGGTGACTGAGGTGTTGGATGTTTCTAGTTATACAAAACTTCAGGAGATTTGACGTAAAATATCCACCTGTTGTTCAAGTTGAAAACGAACCTCAAGTTCCTCGTCAGCGAAACATTCCTAAACGTCTTAATCCAGGATCAAGCGAAAATTGCAAATTAACACCTGAAGATTTCTTCGGAAAATCTTATTTTAAGTTTTCGCTCAATTACTCGTGGCCCTAAAAAAGTAGATTTGGTAACAATCAACATAACTTTTAGGACCGACTCGCTCTGGGACAGCCCCCGACGTCGATACATTTGTAGTTTTAAGTGATCTTTCGAAGAGAAAGATTGCGAGCGACCAGCAGGAAAGTTTTCAAGAGATGAAATGAATCTTCGAAAAAATTGGAGGAAGTCGTCAGTTTTCTGCAAAAGTGTGAATGGACAAGAGGGCTCCAGATTTTGTACGTTTTGTTCGCTTCTGGTCAGAGTTTCTGAATCGTCGAGTTCAAATGAACGAAGTTTCTCGGTTTCGTGTAATTTGCAAACGCATATGCTTGCATAAAAATTGTTACACGAGTTCACAAAAAAAGCAATACGGCGCGCTGTTCTTGAATTGAAAATATGAATTAAACTCAAGGTACATAAAAAAATGATTAAAATTTGATGAGTTTTACTGACCAACATGGCCACTTCAAAAGATCTGCTTGTTTATACTTTTTTTTGGGTGGGGACATGGAGGGGGACTCCGTATAGACCCACCCGATCTTAACACTACTCGCCGGCCTAGCTACCGTGAGGTTGACACATGACTGTCAAATAGTCACTTGTTTCATTGATCGCAATGTCGCGAAAATCATGTCATTCTTAATGGCAGAATTTCTTCACGAAATGATCTCAGCTGTATTGAGTTAACTTGTCCAGTGTTTCACTGAAGGCAATAAATTCTGGTTTCGTCATTATCTCTAAAGCTGTTTCTTATTGTATTAACATTTTTTACGACTTTTGGAATGCACAAATTAGTGTTAAAACGTTTCAAATGAAATTCAGGTTAGAGGGTGTTGTTCTTACTCGTCTTCCTGCTTCACCTCTCCGCTCGAACCTCCTCAGATCCAAAACACACTGATTGGTGGTTTTAGCTCCTGCAAGTGGTTCAAAACTTCATTGTCTTTTTCTTTGATCAAAATACAAAGCGGAGAGTTAGTGAGAGATATTCAAAACACAAAGTATCCATCCGACACACACACACTTGTAGTGCTACGTCAGCACGTAATGAACAGAAATGGATCCGTTTTGACAAAATAAAATTTAATTATTTTTAATTACTTATATTTCAGACATAATTACACGGAACTTTCTCGTATTTTGGAAAAATATATGACTTTAATTCAACGTATCTTTGAACATCTGGATCTTAAATATTGTGTTGAAGAATGTCGACGAAAACATTTAACTTTTGACAATTTCGAAAATCAGTAATTTTCCGATACTGACGCCTATACGTTCTTTAAGCCTTCTTTTCGTTATCCGAGGACAGAGTTAAACCAACAAATTTGAAGTCGTATTTAAGAAAATGTTGAACTTGTTCTCCATGCTTCATGATCAAAATCAAAACAGCAGTTTGAACTCCCAAAGCCTCGAGTTTGTTCACATCGATCGAGGAATATATTTGAGAAAGGTTTGGAACCGTTTAGGTGCTAGTGTTGACCACAGAGAGAAACGCTTTCGTCAATCTATTTTTCGGTATCAAGGACCCACAAAACATGGGCTCTCACTACACAAAGTGTTACAAGAAGTAATTTACTACAAACAGGTACAAGAAAATATTTGCTGTAAAACAGATTTTCCTGCAGCATTAAGTTTTATACTGCGTAACCAGTACCGAGAGAGTAAAAATATTCTGATAATTCGTTTGGAAAGGCTAAATTCTCATGAAAATAGTGAGGAAAAATATTTAAAGTGTTTCCAAAATGTTTATTTTTTCCTGTCCACCATTTATGCATATGACGGATTATAGTTGTGCAAGGAATATTTAGTTTTCAGAATGTAATAAAAAATGTTAGTTTCATAATATTTATTTTCTACAGGATATCTAAGCTCACGTCGCAAAAATAAAAATAACGTTATACATTTAAACATTTAAATTTTCAATATTGAGACGCAAACTGGTGTCTGAGCTCAATGGCCGACGTCGGATACAATGCCAAGAGCCCCTCTCCCCAACACACACATCACACAGTCCTTTAACTGTATCAACCTCTTTGACCTTTACTTTTAATGTAATCTATTAAATCTACTAAAATTCAATTTTGTAATAAATTATGTATGCAGCGGCGTAACAATGAATGTTGAACACGAACCAAGCCTCATGGAAAGTAACAAAACTCCGTGAATGCTCGAATTATCTTATCATCTTCAGGTGAACGAATGCCGTGATTTAGAGCTTCGATGAATGATAGTCCACTGCAGTTTCTTTCCTTAATATCATGACATGCTGACAGGTTTGTACAGCAAAATGTTTGTTCGTTAAAAGATGGAGTTCATTGATTATTTTTAGGCTCCGAGTTCGAAGTGCTGAAATTTGAAAGTTTCTTTTCGACAGCTCAAGCTAACTATAGTGTAGTTAGATAATCCGATAAATGGATTACACGAATGATCATATAGACGTTCTTTCCTCGGATGCCTCTATAATTGCTCCTTATAAAGGTTATCTAAAAATGTGTCGGAGAATAGTGGGTATTTAATGAGTATCTTTAAAACAACATAGCAAATTACGTTATTATTGATTACAGATAATCCTGTGGTCTGACATAACAATTTCATAACGAGTAGAATACTTTACTGGAATGATGGAACATTATGAACTCATCATTCCGACTCTATGCCAATTGCAGTAGAGTCCCGCAAGGATCTATTTTAGGCCCTATTCTCTTCCAACTATGCGTAAACGATAAGCGTTCAACGATTCGAAACGGAAGAACAGTTTTCTTTGCAGATGATACGATACATTCGCCTGGTATTGATCGGAGAAACACGGAAAACTACTGATCCGAGTAGTCAGCGTTAGAATTCTCCATTAAACAGGGACTGAACTCGACCCACCCATGTAGCTGGAGACAAAATCTTGCCTCCGTCGGGTCTCGAAACAAGAACCTCCCGGTCACAGGCACTGTAATGTCATCATTTGATGCACTAAACCACGTTGCGAGACCTGCATTTATGCCTTTTGATAATTTAATTTAAAGAAAATTTACCTACATATGGACAATCCAAATTTTGACTTATGTTAATCGAAATGTGTTTTGGTGATGGCAGATGTTAAATTAGAAAGTATATCAAATTTCAATTTCTTGTCACTAAAACTAAAAATCATGACTGAAAGGGTTATATCATGCCCAACCCCAGACAATATATGTTATAACTCACAATATATACTCATACTCTACGAGAAAACAATATTACACAACAAATTTCTGAAACCTGAGAAATATCTGAGAATTACACAGCATAAAAAATATTAACCCATGAAAATCTATTTTCTCTTCAACAGAGACATACATGATTGTATCGGCATAGCAGGCCTAAGAAAAATTGCTATACTTTATTATAATTATAATATTTATATCCGACAGGTGTCAAAAACTCAATAATTAAAACAAGGCTATAAAGGAGAAAGAGGAACAACTCACCTCTTCATCATCTTCCATCTTCATTTTTCCCTTCAAGGGGCACATTTCGTCCCCTTCCTACAAACAAAACAGTACATTGTGGGAATTCTGATTTGTTTTGTTGACTTTTATGAAGAAATAAAGAGGTCTCTGTCAACATAGTACTATGTTGATGAAGATGACCTCTTTTATTTCTTTGAAAAACAGTACACTACTTCACAGTTATAGCCATGTGAAAATACCACTAATAAACTGACCAGAAGCTTCCAATGTGTGTTGCTTAAAGAAACCTGCATTCAAATTTACTGAGATTTAGGCAGGATCTCCTGTAAATAAAATGATGAGGGTCGAAAAATATAGGATTCTTTTAAAAACACTCACACAGTAGGTATTTTGGGGTTGAATTCATTTCTTCTGTTTGGTGGAGGAATATAATTTTTTAAATTTTGTTCACATAAAACACTGATTTTCATCATTCGACCACAGGAACCTGAAAGACATTTAGTATTGACAACAGATATGTTGAAACAAAGTATCCAACCCAATTCCCTAAACCTCCCGTTTTAATACTTCCAATTTGTATAATTACTTATAAATGAAGTTTTCTTTTATATTTGGGTAATACATGTAGCAATGTTTCAAAACAAGTCAGCATTTACCATAGAATTATTATTATTATTATTATTATTATTATTATTATTATTATTATTGTGTATGTGTGTGTGTGTGTGAGAGGGAGAAAGAGAGGGGGGAGGAAAAAATGCATTATGCACCTGTCAGGGATTCAGATGGTATAATACCTGGTGTTTGGGACTCCAACTCTCAGTGGTATACGCACTAAAAAAACCTCTCTTCTTATGCCCATGCGCTCTCCACGGAATCGTCGCGAGACATTACTTCATGGAGAGGCAGGCGTAGCTGAGCCTTTACTTCATTTTACGTCTGAGTCGCTCTTCTTTCTTTTCATCACAAGGGTCAAGAACTCTTGTATTGTTGTTCACTCTCCTCCGATTGAAGCATAAGCCGAACTATGTTTGATGGAGAAATGTCTGCCTCCAAATTCTCGTTCTATCTTCTTCCATGTGTCCCATACTACGCATGCAAATATTTGTGCATGGCGTCATCTCGTAACCACAGAATCACATTTTGAGTCATATGCTCTTTAAATTTAAATAGGTAGGATTTAAAACAACCATGACTGTGAGCACTTGGTAAGGTAGAGTTTACTTCCCATGCATTCTATTGAACCATGGTCGATATGTGGTATCAGGAGGTGTCCGCCTTCCTGTAGGATCCCTGTCCCACCTCTCCTGCCATTCCGCCAGTAGTGATTTTCGGGCGCTCTTCTAATGTCTTCTTTCGTCCTACTCGCCGGTTGTTCCCGCTGAGTCAGCAGACTTTTTCGCTTCGTCATACACCGCTTTTCTTTCTCTAGCCAACATATCAATGGGGGGTATTCTGGCCAGTACCCCTACTGCGCTGTCGGATACTGTGCGATAAGCTGGCACTATTCTCAGCCCCAATCTCCGCTGCACTTGCGCATAATTCAGTCCCACGCTTGCTTTACCTAGTTTGTCAGCCCACACCGGCGCCGCATAAAGCATTTGTGAGCTGGCAATCATACGTCTCTTGGCTTCTTTTGGTCCTCCTATATTTGGCATAATTCTGGAGAGGTTGGCTCCAGTAGCTGCTGCCTTGTCTGCCATTTTGCTGATGTGGGGCCCGAAGCTCAGCCTATGGTCTATTTCGACTCCTAAGTATGTAATTTGGCGTTTCCAGAGGATGTCCGTGATGTCCACTCCGTCCAAAGTGATGCGGGGAATTGGATAGCTCTTCTGTCCGTTACTAGTACTGCCTCTGTCTTTTCAGCTGCCATTTGCAGGCCTCTTTGCGTCATCCATCTTTTAACCCTGAAGAGACTCGTTTAAGTGTATCTCAGCAGTTCTGTTTTATCACTGTGGCTAGTAATCAGCGTGTCGTCTGCATATCCAATCAGCTGGGTATGTTGTGGTAGGTCGATTTTTAATAGGTCGTCATACATGACGTTCCATAAGAATGGGCCTAGTTTGGAACCTTGTGGTACTGCACATGTCATTTCTTCCTCTAGCCTGAAAGCATCCTCGTACGTAATCTTCCTTTCGGATAAGTAATTTCATGATTCTAAGTAGGTATTCTGGGACCTGCTTCATGACCAGGGCCTTAATAACATCGCTCCATCTAGCGGAGTTGAAGGCATTCTAATGTCTATGGCCACTAGGGCGCATAACCCCTTTTTCCTGTTCGTTCCTCTTGTAGCTGCTTCAGCTATACGTACTACTTCCAGAATAGCATCTGTGGTCGAGCGGCCTTTTCTGAAGCCAAATTGTCGGTCAGAGAAGTTCATTCCTGCTGTTAAGTGTTTCTCTAGTCTTTGCAGAATCAAGCCTTCTAGTAGTTTGCCCATAGTGTAATAGGCATAATGACCTGAAAGATGATGTCCTGTCTGTGGGCTTGTTTCATTTCTTAGTAGGATTAATTTCTATTTCTTCCAGTTCTGGTGGAACGTACCATGTCTGAGACAGCAATTAAATGCTGTCAGTAAGCATTCTGGGTATTCTTGGCAACAAGCTAATAATTTCATTTGGGATTCCATCGGGGCCAGTGGCTTTTTGGATTTTAGTTTTCTACCTCTATTTGCAGCTCGTCGTCTGTAAAGATATTGTTCTCATCAAATGTATAGTTACTCTGTTTACTCCTTCTCCATGAGTCTCCCTTAGGAAAAGATCTCTATAATTTTCCTACTCATTCAGGGTCTCTAATTCGGGAATATTCTTGTTCATACCAAATTTTTTGTTACAATTTTATATGCCGAACCCATGGGTCATCTTCCACCTCTTCAAGTAGCTCTTTCCAGCACTTTAATTTCCTATTTTTATCTCTCTTGCAGCTCTTTTGCAATACTTTGTGCTTCTTCTTAGTCCTTCATCAGTTTTGGTTCTTGTAGCACGTCTCCTGGCTTTAATACACTTCTTGCGTAGCTCTGCTATCTCTGGGACCACCAATACACCTGTTGCCTTCTCCTGACCTCTAAGTCTAGGATTGAAGATGAACACGCAGCCTTCAATATGTCCTCACTTCTTTTACTGTTGCCTCTGTGTGTACGGCTTCGCCACCATCCGAAGTTGTGAACTAGCTTTGATTCTTCTAGGGACTTTTTTGCTTCCGTTTCTACCAGCATGTTTGTATTCCAGGGTAGTCGTCCCATGCGCTGTTTGTGCTCCCATTTATTACCACCCATGCCTTTGGAGGATAAGAACTGAATGTAGCTGTGATCACTTAGTGTCTCAGCATTCAGTACTTTCCAGTCCTTTACTCTCTTAGCAAACCCGTATGAGCTTATCGTCAGATCCAGTATGGATGCGCTTCTCCTCTGAATGTGTCTACTTTTCCCTGTATTTAGTATGACTAGATCACATCTTGCAATAAATTCGCCAACAATATCCCCTCTTTTGTCAGATCTCCATTCCCCCCATTCTGGAGATTTGCTGTTAAAGTGGCCCGCTACTATCACTTCTCTCTTGGCAGATTTTATGCTCCTCTCTAGTTCTATTTCCTTTTTAAATTTATCAATTGGGTCGTTTGGGGAGAAATAGCAGCTGTAGACCTGTAGGTCATGCAATTCTACCCATATGGACCCATGCTTTGATGCATTAAATTTGATACGGCAGCTTTTTACTATTACTACGCGCTCTTCTAGAGCCATCTTGAAGCTACATGTTTTTGTCGGTCATGTTTTGTTCGCAACAATCAACAAGTCCACGTTTCTTTCAGTTGCAACTGTACAAGTAGATCTTGTGAATTTGTCCTTCCTAGGTTAACTTGTAGGAATCGGAGCATACTTTCTATTTTTGGCCTTATTGAACGCCATGATGAAGGAAGTACATTTATTACTTCCTACAGGATGATTATCATCTTGGTTTCTCTCTTTACATATAACACAGTTCTGTTTACCAGTACAATCTTTGATACCATGTCCGCTTTTCACATCTATAGCAGTTTACTTCAATCAGGACCTCTGCAGACAGTTGAGATATGTCCAAAGTCCAAGCATCGGTAACATCTTGGTATCGCTGCTTTCTCTGATTCTACAGTTCACCCAGCCTATTTTAATTTTCACTGCCGTTATGAGCTTTTGAGCTGCCACTTCATCCAGTAGAATTGTAGCTGTTTGAGTTCCTCCATATCCCCTACGTAACCTCAGGAGTCGGAGATCTGATTTGCCGTTACGTCTATTACCTTGCTCACCACTTCCAGGACCTCTTCAGTCGTAACAATTTCATCAATATCCTTAATTTCTACTAGGCGTTTCAGTAAGACACTCACTTTGGCTTGTTCTCCCACTGCCTTCTCCAGAGCCTGATTCAAGGCGCAATATTGCCAGTTTTTCAAGCACAATGAGGATATCCTTCTTACGTTTCTTCCTTATAGCTAGTATATTCGTGCCGTGTTCATTAGGGTCCACAGCATTCTTCATCCTCTTTAGGATGTCAGCGTATGTTTCAACTTGCCTAGCTGGGTTGAGTCCTTTGCTTGTCTTGTATTTTTTGAGGCGGGGAAACCTTTATGGAGGCCGGTGAAACCGGTACTGTCGGACTCCCAGGTCTACTGACTAAAACCCTATCCGCTCGCCTTTGCTCCTTATAGGACCACGTGGGAACCGTCTGGCGAGACATTACGTCGCACGTGGGTTTGGGTGGAGCAGTGCTCTATCCCTGTCAATCATGGCCTTCTGTTTGAGGATGTGCTTATGAAATCTCGAAATGTGTTCCAGTTTTCTGAGATTGCAGCATAATTTCGATTGTATTTGCAGGTGTCATTTCCACTCGCAGTTTGTCGTAGCATATAGATCTGACTTCCTCCAAGGCTTTGCAATTATTAATAGAGTGCAAAGCATCATCTTCTTGTGGATTCAGAACATGTCGGCTTTCAGCAATTTTGAATCATAGAGATACGTGTGAAGCATCCATGTCCGAAAGGGCTTGCGTCAAATGGTAATCCACTGCACCGTGTTTTCTGCTTATTCATTCTTTGATGTTGGGATAAGACTATAAGTCCATCTGCCTTTTCCTCCAAGTACCATCGGTATTGCCATCTGTACACAAGATCGCTTCGCAGCTCCGCTTTGATTTCGTTGACCTATTTTGTTGTCAGTGGGCGCATTTTGTTTAGCCGCTTTCAGCGTTAGGGTACATTGCTTTCCTTTCTTGAGCCAAAAGTCGATAGGGGGTGTACTGGCCAGAACAAAGGCTGCATTGTCCGATACAGTACGATATCCCAAAATTATTCTCAGTGCCATCCTTCTCTGAACCTGTGAAAATTTCCGTCTTATGGACTCTTTGTTTAGAGCATCAGCCCACACTGCGGTAGCATACAACATTCTCGAGTGAACTGCGCTAGATATCAATCTTCGTTTACTTTCACTGGATCCTTGAATTCAGCATAAGTCTGGAGAGGTTTGCACCAGTCTTTGCTGCTTTGTCACCCATTTTTATGATATGGGGTCCAAAGCTTAATCTCGAGTCAATTTCGACTCCGAGATACGTTATTTGCCGATTCCATCAAATAATCTAGTCTCCCAGACGGATCATCGGGGGGTCGAAATGCTCTCCGATTGGTAACCAGTACGGCTTCTGTTTTTGCAACCATCTGAATATTTCTTATATCCAGCCATATTTTTACCCTGCGAAGAGTTTCATTGGTTTTCATCGCCAGTAGCTCCACGTTGTCACTATGGCACACTATGACTGTATCGTCAGCATAACCAATAAGTTGATAGTTCTTCGGAAGCTCGATGTTCAGAAGATCGTCATATAGCACATTCCACAGAAAGGGGCTCAGTCTTGATCCTTGAGGGACACCACAAGTCATGTCTTCCTCTATCCTATATCTATTTGTGTAAATAATTTTCCTCTCGCTGAGGTAGTCCTTCAGAATTCTCACAAGGTACTCAGGGACCTTCTTGGCTACCAGCGCTTGTATTATGTCTTTCCATCAGGCGGAGTTGAATGCGTTTTTTAGGTCAATCGCCACCAGTGCGCAAAAACCTCTTATTTTTGGCTGTTTCAGCATACTGGACTGCTTCTGTAATAGCGTCTATTGTTGAGAGACCCTTTCTAAAACCAAATTGCCTCGTAGAGAAGTTAAATCCTGCAGTCATGTGTTTCTCTAATCGTAGGAGGGGCAAACCCTCAAGTAATTTACTCATCGTATCCAGCGGGCACAAAGGTCTCAACGGTAACGTCAGCTCAATTGGCTTGTTTCCTTTCCTAATGAAAATTAGCTTCTGCTCTTTCCAATCCTTAACGAATTTCCCCAGATTAAGGCAATGCTAGTAGCACTTAGAGTAAAGAGTGTACTGGGTTATGTGCTGATAAAACCGTGGATTAAAAACCGTACTTGGTTGAGTAGATAAAATTGTATTCACATTATTCTTGTTTGTAATTTTTCTTTTTGTATGGTGATGGTTTTAGTTTCAAGTATCTTCTTTTTTATGTATAGTACACCGCAATGTGTATTGATTGTTGAAAAATAAAATTAATAATAATAATAATAATAATTATTATTATTATTTCTCTCCCAGTATGCTTCGGGCAATACTGCAGGTGTGCAAGATCACGGACTTCATCATGTACACATCACGTTGCAAATCTAAGATGTCAATACCGCAGTTCAGTGTGTTGGGGATTTCACCTGTAGCGACAATAAGAACTGGTAGCACTATGACGTATGCCATACCCCACATAGATTTGATTTCATCTGCCAATGGCAGGTATTTGTTAATTTTTTCCGTGTGTGTTTTCTTCAGATTGGCTGGTAGAAAGACTGCAATATCAATGATAAAGGCTGTTGTTGTTGTCGTCGACGTAGTCGTCCTTGTTGTTGTTGTTTTGATGAAATTGGTGTTGTCTCGAATACGCAAATAGGGTATATTTGATAGTTTACTGTCTTTCGCACTTCTTTTGTTTTGTGTACTTGCATGTGCATGAGATTAATTTTTCATTTATTATTTTGATATTAATTAAAAGTATTACTTCATTTTAGATAATTTAAAAAAACATTAAAATGGTTCAATGTTTTTTGGTGGGTTTTGCAAGGGTTTATTTATGAGGGTTTAAAACAGGAAACGTGGTTTTGGGTTGGGGAAAATTTACCGAACCCTGAAATAATGTAAATTAAAACAGAAGAAATTCAATAATCTCTAAATCAAATTATTCCTGATGCAAACTTGCACTTTGAAATTCAAAGTTTACACACAACTACTCATATATTTTTAGCTCACAAAGATGAACACAATTTGAGAAACAAAGAAATCAAGGGAAGAAAAACAGAGAAAGAAATTAAGAGACAAAGAAAGAGAAAAAATTTCCTTTCCCTTTAAAAAAATTAATTATCGATAATCTCAAAGGATTATTTCAGAATCCTCACTTACTTTTTGAATCAATGTGAAAATACAACAAAGGAAATGCTTACCTCAATCGATGGTATATTTCCAAAACTTAAGCAAAAGAATGTTCAATTTGTATTCTACTTTTACAAGAAGTTGAAAGGAAAGTATTCTTAAAATCTCACACATTTACAATTTACTGTTTCTCCTTTGGACACACAAAGACAATTCCACCACGAAAAGTAATTTATAAAACTGGTTGACTGGCAAAAACTGAGAAAATAAACTAACACTTGTTTCACATCTCGCTTTTCGCTTTTTCTGCTTATAGCTTAGCTGTTATATAGTGATTACAGATATAGCTGCTATATAGCTATTTGTTTGACACATGAGAATTGCATAATTTGAGTCCTTGTAGATACAATCTTGCTAACTTACTTTTTCCATGGAAACAACATTAAGAAAAAAAATATGACAAACAAAAAACATTCAAGTCCTATCCTAGTTGGTGGAGGAATCTAATTTCTCTGAATATCTCAAAAGGAGACTAGTTTATGGCCCATTATGGAAATATCCTGTTCATTCAAAAATAGTAATACACTAGTTGGCCAGATCTCTAATCTAAATTATCTTGAAATCATTTATGACAGATCAAAACCTAGAAAGAAAACTAATAAATTTCAATCTTCCATGTTGTAAATATAATCAGAATAAAAAAGAAGAAAAAAAAAATGCAATTTCATAGACAACAACTGCTGCAATTCTTCTTTTAAAAAAGAAAACAATACTGAAATTCAAGTAGCGGAAATGCCATTTCTCAGGATAGTGGAAGGCTGCAAGCAGGACATCAAAAAGATGTCAAAAAATAACTGGATAAATACAATTTCATTAAAAAAGGAGGATTACAAAGAATCGTGGAGGCACCACACTGACAGAGGGAATAAAGAAAGAATTCAAAGAATAGATGTAGAGTTTCGGGGACCAAAGGGAAAAAGATATGACAGCAGATGCAGGAAGAAGGTGGTGAAGAGAAAAAGGGGAAGAAGCAACTCATGCCTAACCCTTAAAAGTAAGAAGAAATATAAAAGAAACAAAAGACAAAACAATGGCAATATCATGAGTACTTCCCATGATATCCAGGTGTGTTGCCACTTATTATTCAAGAGCAACAAATACTGAAAACACAAATCAAGCTCTTCAAACAGCAGAAGAAGATGTTATTATCTCCAAATGGCAACTGTAGTATCCTTAGAACTAATTTGCTCAGTATCATAAAGAAGAACATTTTGCAATGCATTTCATTTCATTGCATTCCTTCTGCTGAACACAGTCATGCTATCTATTCACAATCGTTTCAATTTCTACCAATGTGAATCACTTGACCGAATGCACTCCCAGTCCATTGTCATCCATTCACATAGCAAATGCATTATCATAGTAGAACTTCTTTGACAATGAGAAATAATTTTGTTGGATAATGTTTAGGCTGCTCGATACATGTCTTTTATTGGAGTGACAGCAGGTGGACTTTATTATAGTTAAATACTATTCACATACTTCATCATACCACTAAAAGACATATTACTAGCACTTTTCAATCTGTGCCAAGGAATCACAAAGAAAAATATAACTATCCAGACAGTACATCCTACAAGTACATATGCAACAACACAAGTCAAACATTTCAATGCAGCCACACAATAAAACGACTTTCCAGAGTAAATTGAAACAGTCTTCTTGAAATAACTAGTTTAAAATTAAAGACATTCAGATCTTTTAGATTGTCTATGCAACCTTGCAGACTAGTTATAACGGCTTCTACAGTCAATGTAAATGCTTATTGAAGTAAATAATACATTTACATTACTGCATATTCTTATATCACACAAAGTAAAACAAATTAATTTACTTCATTAATTGTGAAAATGATTGATGGTTTTGAACAACAGTCAACTCTAACTTACCTGTTTCAAACTTGGTTCTACTTCAAAGTGAATTCTCCCACTAGGTCTTCCAACTATTGAAAATAATTATTTATGAAACACATTAATATAGATAAAATATGCATTGTGAACTGATGTAAAAAATAATTATTGCCTTTTTCAATGAACTTCGCAGGGTAGTAATCCTGTAAGGTTCTAAATTTGTTCAGTGTGAGTTCACGGACTTGGCCATAGCTATTTCTAAAATTTGCACAAAATGCTAGTAATTATTTATAGTACAACTATAATAAAAAAATTAGCTACTAAATAAATACAATAACTACCAATTAAAGAACTTCAAATAAGTATAAATTGTTTCAAAATCTTCAAATTAAAATCAGTCTTTAAAAGTTGATGCAAAAACTACAGTTTAATAACCACATTAATTACTAACCATAAAGAGAATTAACTAATAACTATTAATTGAATGGTAACTGAACATAGGCAATACAAATTTCGAACTGTTTAATAACTCGATGAAGGGCAATGCTAATGTCGCAAATAATCCCACTAATCTCTAATTGTCTCTACAGCAAATAACTAATAACAGTTATCTAAATAACTCTGAAAAGAACCAATAACATAAACTATTTAAATAACTAACAAAAAATGCCCAAGTTGTTTCAAAACAAATCCAAGCCAAAAACAAACAAATTAAAATCTCGGACACAATGGTCACAAAGCATGCGTTTCAGAAAATCTTATTCATGCAAGAGATGTTGGTAGCAACAAGACCTGCCAAAACCTTTTGTTTTGTCTGCCAACTTAAATACAAAACTGTTCCAACTTCATACGTTACTTTTAAAAAAAATTAAGATATGTAATGAATGAATAAATAATTACATTTGCTGACATGGCAGTTAAATATTTCACACTTCTAGTGTGTCCTTCCGCCATGTGTGCATTAAAATAAATGTTCAAATTTGTGAGAAATACTGCAAAAGTTGCAAAAAGAAAAATTGCAGAGATGGAACTATTTACAATATTCTAATGCCAATACAAAATGTTGTAATTCAATATCAGTAAAGTTACAGTGCATTTCTAAGCCATTATAGAAATATTTACATGATTACCCAATTACAATAAAATCTGTCTAAACTGGAATCGATCGGGACAAAAAATTATTCCAGTTTAGGGAGGTTTCCGTTTTATGCAGGGTTGTCCATTTATGTTGCTTGTCATATTGATATTTCCGTCTTGAAAATAGTTCACAACTTGTTCATTAAAATAATGTTATTTTTTCCCACATTCATCTACAGATTTTGATTTTTGGTTTTCTCCTCGACTTTATACCTTTTCAATTGTTTTGTGAAGTTGAAGAATTTTAGTATTTAAGAGTTTTGTGTTTTTCCAACCATTGCCAAACTAGTTGTGAAACTCATAAAAACACTGGCTAGTGGCTGCAGACACCACACAGCACCTCACAGCCCAGAGTACTAAGTCTTTGTTAAACAGGCCCTTACATCTTCCTATGCTCAGATAGCCGGGAGAGAGGGAATTCCACTACAGCTACGCTGTGAGAGTAAAATGACCCCAGGGTCGAATTCAACACTAACCGCTAAAGCCCCTTTGCTTTGCTGTGCGGCTGCCGTGACTGGAACTCATATCACATGGACAGAGATATTAAAACAGACTTGCAGATGCATTTATTCCATTAAGAGTATCGTGTTCTCTCTGCCAACTGCATTAAATTCACAGAAATTCGAAGGTTTTTCCCCTGCAGGACAGGAAAAACTGTTGCATTTCCGTGTTGGCCAAATTCCGTTTATGCTGTGTAAAATGCTATTTAACTTCACGGGACAGGGAAATTTTCTGGTTAAAGCAGGTTTTCAGCAAGTACAGATTAGGGTTTAGACAGATTTTACTGTACAATATTATAATAAAATATTATATTAATACAATATTATAATTTTTTTTTTTTTTTGTATCATATTTAAGAAATAAGGATAAGTAATTAAGGAATTAGAATTTCAGCACATAAATTATGCCATCTGTAAAATTTCAGAGGAATTGGAGAGGTACAGACAAGAACGCCCAAAAATTCAGCAACAGTTCAGCGACTTGAAGCGAGGTCTTGTCACTGTGACAGAAGATGAATGGCGCAGTGTACCTGAAGTAGGTGATGCTCGTAACCGGAAAATGAGGAATCCAAGAACAGAGAAGTGAGTGGAAAATTATTCATAAGTACTATCTTTTCTATGTTAGTCAAACATAAATGAGCATTTTAACGATCTGATGCTGAAATGAACATTACGTTGGGCCTTGCTTTGTGAATGTTCGTTGACTTTACCATGATTTCGAGAAATAAAGCTTCAAAGTTACAATTTACTATAAGTATGTAGATTTTATTACTTAGACTTACAATTAATTTTGTACAATAATTTGAAGGAGTAAACTTATATTTGCATATGCTCATTGCTTATTTGCACCTCTTATTAATGTCATTTTTAATATTTAATTTTGCAGTTAGAACTTTGTGCATTCCATTGTGGATTTTCAGCATGAGACAAAGTTGTAAGGGCAGATAGAAGTTGGCCGTACTTTTTTTTAATATTTTATTTTACTATTTTCAAGGAGATAAGGTTGTAAATGCAGATAGATGTTTCTCATAGTAATTGTATTTTAGCGTACACTGTTATTAATTATAAAAAAACTTTTCTGTGACTTTGAGGCAATAATGAACATTCAAAACAAAGATTGATTAAAGATTAGAGAAAAGGGCAATCCTTCATTTACATGTTTCTGAGATATTTGTAAATTTATTAGAAATTTTATAGCCTTGCAGTGTAATCATATTATTAATAACTTTCTATTAAAAATTGAAGCTTCATTAACGGATTCCAGTAATAGAAGACTGTTCTGTCATCTATAATACACTATGAATGGTTTTTTTTCTGGAATGAAAGAAAGTTCCCTCTTTCCACTAATCCTTTCAATTACAGAAATAAAATTATATTCCTTACATTCATTAGATATTATATTAATAACATCTTCTCAACTCTTATCCTACTTAAAGTTGCTCCTCAAAAGATGTTATAAGTGGAGGATTACTGTATAGTGTTGTCTATCCACAAGTTCAAATGAACGAAGTTTCTCGGTTTCGTGTAATTTGCAAACGCATATGCTTGCATAAAAATTGTTACACGAGTTCACAAAAAAAGCAATACGGCGCGCTGTTCTTGAATTGAAAATATGAATTAAACTCAAGGTACATAAAAGAATGATTAAAATTTGATGAGTTTTACTGACCAACATGGCCACTTCAAAAGATCTGCTTGTTTATACTTTTTTTGGGTGGGGACATGGAGGGGGACTCCGTATAGACCCACCCGATCTTAACACTACTCGCCGGCCTAGCTACCGTGAAGTTGACACATGACTGTCAAATAGTCACTTGTTTCATTGATCGCAATGTCGCGAAAATCATGTCATTCTTAATGGCAGAATTTCTTCACGAAATGATCTCAGCTGTATTGAGTTAACTTGTCCAGTGTTTCACTGAAGGCAATAAATTCTGGTTTCGTCATTATCTCTAAAGCTGTTTCTTATTGTATTAACATTTTTTACGACTTTTGGAATGCACAAATTAGTGTTAAAACGTTTCAAATGAAATTCAGGTTAGAGGGTGTTGTTCTTACCTCGTCTTCCTGCTTCACCTCTCCGCTCGGAACCTCCTCAGGATCCAAAAACACACTGATTGGTGGTTTTAGCTCCTGCAAGTGGTTCAAAACTTTCATTGTCTTTTTTCTTTGATCAAAATACAAAGCGGAGAGTTAGTGAGAGATATTCAAAACACAAAGTATCCATCCGGACACACACACACACTTGTAGTGCTACGACAGCACGTAATGAACAGAAATGGATCCGTTTTTGACAAAATAAAATTTAATTATTTTTAATTACTTATATTTCAGACATAATTACACGGAACTTTCTCGTATTTTGGAAAAAAATATATGACTTTAATTCAACGTATCTTTGAACATCTGGATCTTAAATATTGTGTTGAAGAATGTCGACGAAAAACATTTAACTTTTGACAATTTCGAAAAATCAGTAATTTTCCCGATACTGACGCCTATACCGTTCTTTTAAGCCTTCTTTTCGTTATCCGAGGACAGAGTTAAACCAACAAATTTGAAGTCGTATTTAAGAAAATGTTGAACTTGTTCTCCATGCTTCATGATCAAAATCAAAACAGCAGTTTGGAACTCCCAAAGCCTCGAGTTTGTTCACATCGATCGAGGAATATCAATTTTGGAGAAAGGTTTTGGAACCGTTTAGGTGCTAGTGTTGACCACAGAGAGAAACGCTTTGTCGTCAATCTATTTTTCGGTATCAAGGACCCACAAAACATGGGCTCTCACTACACAAAGTGTTACAAGAAGTAATTTACTACAAACAGGTACAAGAAAATATTTGCTGTAAAACAGATTTTCCCCTGCAGCATTAAGTTTTATACTGCGTAACCAGTACCGAGAGAGTAAAAAATATTCTGCCAATTCGTTTGGAAAGGCTAAATTCTCATGAAAATAGTGAGGAAAAATATTTAAAGTGTTTCCAAAATGTTTATTTTTTCCTGTCCACCATTTATGAGGTTATGTTGTGCAAGGAATATTTAGTTTTCAGAATGTAATAAAAAATGTTAGTTTCATAATATTTATTTTCTACAGGATATTCAGAAGCTCACGTCGCAAAAAATAAAAAAATAACGTTATACATTTAAACATTTAAAATTTTCGCTAATATTGAGACGCAAACTGGTGTCTGAAGCTCAATGGCTGACGTCGGATACAATGCGCAAGAGCCCCCCTCTCCCCCACACACACACACACATACACCACAGTCCTTTAACTGTATCAACCTCTTTTGACCTTACTTTTAATGTAATCTATTAAATCTACTAAAATTCAATTTTTGTAATAAATTATGTATGCAGCGGCGTAACAATGAATGTTGAACACGAACCAAGCCTCATGGAAAGTAACAAAACTCCGTGAATGCTCGAATTATCTTATGCATCTTCAGGGTGAACGAATGCCGTGTGATTTAGAGAGCTTCGATGAATGATAGTCCACTGCAGTTTCTTTCCTTAATATCATGACATGCTGACAGGTTTGTACAGCAAAAATGTTTGTTCGTTAAAAGATGGAGTTCATTGATTATTTTTAGGCTCCGAGTTCGAAGTGCTGAAATTTTGAAAGTTTCTTTTTTCGACAGCTCAAGCTAACTATAGTGTAGTTAGATAATCCGATAAATGGATTACACGAATGATCATATAGACGTTCTTTCCCTCGGATGCTCCTTATAATTGCTCCTTATAAAGGTTATCTAAAAAATGTGTCGGAGAATAGTGGGTATTTAATGAGTATCTTTAAAACAACATAGCAAATTACGTTATTATTGATTACAGATAATCCTGTGGTCTGACATAACAATTTCATAACGAGTAGGAATACCTTACTGGAATGATGGAACATTATGAACTCATCATTCCGACTCTATGCCAATTGCACGTAGAGTCCCGCAAGGATCTATTTTAGGCCCTATTCTCTTCCAACTATGCGTAAACGATAAGCGTTCAACGATTCGAAACGGAAGAACAGTTTTCTTTGCAGATGATACGATACATTCGCCTGGTATTGATCGGAGAAACCACGGAAAACTACCGATCCGAGTAGTCAGCTGCTAGAATTCTCCATTAAACAGGGACTGAACTCGACCCACCTATGTAGCTGGAGACAAAAATCTTGCCTCCGTCGGGTCTCGAAACAAGAACCTCCCGGTCACAGGCACTGTAATGTCATCATTTGATGCACTAAACCACGTTGCGAGACCTGCATTTATGCCTTTTGATAATTTAATTTAAAGAAAATTTACCTACATATGGGACAATCCAAATTTTGGACTTATGTAAATCGAAATGTGTTTTTGGTGATGGCAGATGTTAAATTAGAAAGTATATCAAATTTCAATTTCTTGTCACTAAAACTAAAAAATCATGACTGAAAGGGTTATATCATGCCCAACCCCCAGACAATATATGTTATAACTCACAATATATACTCATACTCTACGAGAAAACAATATTACACAACAAATTTCTGAAACCTGAGAAATATCTGAGAATTACACAGCATAAAAAATATTAACCCATGAAAAATCTATTTTCTCTTCAACAGAGACATACATGATTGTATCGGCATAGCAGGCCTAAGAAAAATTGCTATACTTTATTATAATTATAATATTTATATCCGACAGGTGTCAAAAACTCAATAATTAAAACAAGGCTATAAAGGAGAAAGAGGAACAACTCACCTCTTCATCATCTTCCATCTTCATTTTTCCCTTCAAGGGGCACATTTCGTCCCCTTCCTGCAAACAAAAACAGTACATTGTGGGAATTCTGATTTCGTGTTGTTGACCTTTTTATGCGAAGAAATAAAAGAGGTCTCTCGTCAACATAGTACTATGTTGATGAAGATGACCTCTTTTATTTCTTTGAAAAACAGTACACTACTTCACAGTTATAGCCATGTGAAAATACCACTAATAAACTGACCAGAAGCTTCCAATGTGTGTTGCTTAAAGAAACCTGCATTCAAATTTACTGGAGATTTAGGCAGGATCTCCTGTAAATAAAATGATGCAGGGTCGAAAAAATATAGGATTCTTTTTAAAACACTCACACAGTAGGTATTTTGGGGTTGAATTCATTTCTTCTGTTTGGTGGAGGAATATAATTTTTTAAATTTTGTTCACATAAAACACTGATTTTCATCATTCGACCACAGGAACCTGAAAGACATTTAGTATTGACAACAGATATGTTGAAACAAAGTATCCAACCCAATTCCCTAAACCTCCCGTTTTAATACTTCCAATTTGTATAATTACTTATAAATGAAGTTTTCTTTCTTTTATATTTGGGTAATACATGTAGCAATGTTTCAAAACAAGTCAGCATTTACCATAGAATTATTATTATTATTATTATTATTATTATTATTATTATTATTATGTGTGGGTGTGTGTGTGGGAGAGGGAGAAAGAGAGGGGGGAGGAAAAAATGCAATATGCACCGTCAGGGATTCAGATGGTATAATACCTGGTGTTTGGGACTCCAACTCTCAGTGGTATACGCACTAAAAAAACCTCTCTTCTTATGCCCATGCGCCTCTCCACGGAATCGTCGCGAGACATTACTTCATGGAGAGGCAGGCAGGTAGCTGAGCCTTTACTTCATTTTACGTTCGGAGTCGCTCTTCTTTTCTTTTCATCACAAGGGTCAAGAACTCTTGTATTGTTGTTCACCTCTCCTCCGATTGAAGCATAAGCCGAACTATGTTTGATGGAGAAATGTCTGCCTCCAAATTCTCGTTCTATCTTCTTCTCCATGTGTCCCATACTACGCATGCAAATATTGTGTGCATGGCGTCATCCTCGTAACCACAGAACTCACATTTTGAGTCATATGCTCTTTTAAATTTAAATAGGTAGGATTTAAAACAACCATGACCTGTGAGCACTTGTGTAAGGTAGAAGTTTACTTCCCCATGCATTCTATTGAACCATGGTTCGATATGTGGTATCAGGAGGTGTGTCCGCCTTCCTGTAGGATCCCCGTCCCACCTCTCCTGCCATTCCGCCAGTAGTGATTTTCGGGCGCTCTTCTTAATGTCTTCTTTCGTCCTACTCGCCGGTTGTTCCCCGCTGGAGTCAGCAGACTTTTTCGCTTCGTCATACACCGCTTTTCTTTCTCTAGCCAACATATCAATGGGGGGTATTCTGGCCAGTACCCCTACTGCGCTGTCGGATACTGTGCGATAAGCTGGCACTATTCTCAGCCCCAATCTCCGCTGCACTTGCGCATAATTCAGTCCCACGCTTGCTTTACCTAGTTTGTCAGCCCACACCGGCGCCGCATAAAGCATTTGTGAGCTGGCAATCATACGTCTCTTGGCTTCTTTTGGTCCTCCTATATTTGGCATAATTCTGGAGAGGTTGGCTCCAGTAGCTGCCTTGTCTGCCATTTTGCTGATGTGGGGCCCGAAGCTCAGCCTATGGTCTATTTCGACTCCTAAGTATGTAATTTGGCGTTTCCAGAGGATGTCCGTGATGTCCACTCCGTCCAAAGTGATGCGGGGGAATTGGATAGCTCTGTCCGTTACTAGTACTGCCTCTGTCTTTTCAGCTGCCATTTGCAGGCCTCTTTGCGTCATCCATCTTTTAACCCTGAAGAGAGACTCGTTTAAGTGTATCTCTAGCAGTTCTGTTTTATCACTGTGGCTAGTATCAGCGTGTCGTCTGCATATCCAATCAGCTGGGTATGTTGTGGTAGGTCGATTTTTAATAGGTCGTCATACATGACGTTCCATAAGAATGGGCCTAGTTTGGAACCTTATGGTACTGCACATGTCATTTCTTCCTCTAGCCTGAAAGCATCCTCGTACGTAATCTTCCTTTCGGATAAGTAATTCTCTATGATTCTAAGTAGGTATTCTGGGACCTGCTTCGCGACCAGGGCCTTAATAACATCGCTCCATCTAGCGGAGTTGAAGGCATTCCTAATGTCTATGGCCACTAGGGCGCATAACCCATTTTTCCTGTTCGTTCCTCTTTTAGCTGCTTCAGCTATACGTACTACTTCCAGAATAGCATCTGTGGTCGAGCGGCCTTTTCTGAAGCCAAATTGTCGGTCAGAGAAGTTCATTCCTGCTGTTAAGTGTTTCTCTAGTCTTTGCAGAATCAAGCCTTCTAGTAGTTTGCCCATAGTGTAATAGGCATAATGACCTGAAAGATGATGTCCTGTCTGTGGGCTTGTTTCCATTTCTTAGTAGGATTAATTTCTATTTCTTCCAGTTCTGGTGGAACGTACCATGTCTGAGACAGCAATTAAATGCTGTCAGTAAGCATTCTGGGTATTCTTTGGCAACAAGCCTAATAATTTCATTTGGGATTCCATCGGGGCCAGTGGCTTTTTTGGATTTTAGTTTTCTCACCTCTATTTGCAGCTCGTCGTTCGTAAAGATATTGTTCTCATCAAATGTATAGTTACTCTGTTTACTCCTTCTCCATGAGTCTCCCTTAGGGAAAAGATCTCTTATAATTTTCCTCACTCATTCAGGGTCTTCTAATTCGGGAATATTCTTGTTCATACCAAATTTTTTTGTTACAATTTTATATGCCGAACCCCATGGGTCATCTTCCACCTCTTCAAGTAGCTCTTTCCAGCACTTTAATTTCCTATTTTTTATCTCTCTTTGCAGCTCTTTTTGCAATACTTTGTGCTTTCTTCTTAGTCCTTCATCAGTTTTGGTTCTTGTAGCACGTCTCCTGGCTTTAATACACTTCTTGCGTAGCTCTGCTATCTCTGCGGACCACCAATACACCTGTTGCCTTCTCCCTGGACCTCTAAGTCTAGGCATTGAAGATGAACACGCAGCCTTCAATATGTCCCTCACTTCTTTTACTGTTGCCTCTGGTGTGTACGGCTTCGCCACCCATCCGAAGTTGTGAACTAGCTTTGATTCTTCTAGGGACTTTTTTGCTTCCGTTTCTACCAGCATGTTTGTATTCCAGGGTAGTCGTCCCATGCGCTGTTTGTGCTCCCATTTATTACCACCCATGCCTTTGGAGGATAAGAACTGAATGTAGCTGTGATCACTTAGTGTCTCAGCATTCAGTACTTTCCAGTCCTTTACTCTCTTAGCAAACCCGTATGAGCTTATCGTCAGATCCAGTATGGATGCCGCTTCTCCCCTCTGGAATGTGTTCACTTTTCCCGTATTTAGTATGACTAGATCACATCTTGCAATAAATTCGCCAACAATATCCCCTCTTTTGTCAGATCTCCATTCCCCCCATTCTGGAGATTTGCTGTTAAAGTGGCCCGCTACTATCACTTCTCTCTTGGCAGATTTTATGCTCCTCTCTAGTTCTATTTCCTTTTTAAATTTATCAATTGGGTCGTTTGGGGAGAAATAGCAGCTGTAGACCTGTAGGTCATGCAATTCTACCCATATGGACCCATGCTTTGATGCATTAAATTTGGATACGGCAGCTTTTTTACTCTTACTACCGCCGCTCTTCTAGAGCCATCTTGAAGCTACATGTTTTTGTCGGTCATGTTTTTGTTCGCTAACAATCAACAAGTCCACGTTTCTTTCAGTTGCAACTTGTACAAGTAGATCTTGTGCGAATTTGCTCCTTCCTAGGTTAACTTGTAGGAATCGGAGCATACTTTCTATTTTTGGCCTTATTGAACGCCATGATGAAGGAAGTACATTTATTACTTCCTACAGGATGATTATCATCTTGGTTTCTCTCTTTACATATAACACAGTTCTGTTTACCAGTACAATCTTTGATACCATGTCCGCTTTTGCCACATCTATAGCAAGCTTTACTTCAATCAGGACCTCTGCAGACAGTTGAGATATGTCCAAAGTCCAAGCATCGGTAACATCTTGGTATCTGCTGCTTTTCTCTGATTCTACAGTTCACCCAGCCTATTTTAATTTTCACTGCCGTTATGAGCTTTTGAGCTGCCACTTCATCCAGTAGAATTGTAGTAGTTTGAGTTCCTCCATATCCCCTACGTAACCTACAGGAGTCGGAGATCTGATTTGCCGTTACGTCTATTACCTTGCTCACCACTTCCAGGACCTCTTCAGTCGTAACAATTTCATCAATATCCTTAATTTCTACTAGGCGTTTCCGCGTAAGAGCACTCACTTTGGCTTGTTCTCCCACTGCCTTCTCCAGAGCCTGATTCAACGCGGCAATATTGCCAGTTTTTTCAAGCACAATGAGGATATCCTTCTTACGTTTCTTCCTTATAGCTAGTATATTCGTGCCGTGTTCATTAGGGTCCACAGCATTCTTCATCCTCTTTAGGATGTCAGCGTATGTTTCAACTTGCCTAGCTGGGTTGAGTCCTTTGCTTGTCTTGTATTTTTTTTTGAGGCGGGGGAAACCCTTTATGGAGGCCGGTGAAACCGGTACTGTCGGCCCGGACTCCCAGGTCTACCGACTAAAACCCTATCCGCTCGCCTTTGCCCTTATAGGACCACGTGTGGAACCGTCTGGCGAGACATTACGTCGCACGTGGGTTTGGGTGTGAGCAAGTGCTCTATCCGCTGTCAATCATGGCCTTCTGTTTGAGGATGTGCTTTATGAAATCTCGAAATGTGTTCCAGTTTTCTGGAGATTGCAGCATAGTTTCGATTGTATTTGCAGGTGTCATTTCCACTCGCAGTTTGTCGTAGCATATAGATCTGACTTCCTCCAAGGCTTTGCAATTATTAATAGAGTGCAAAGCATCATCTTCTTTGTGGCATTCAGAACATGTCGGGCTTTCAGCAATTTTGAATCTATAGAGATACGTTGTGAAGCATCCATGTCCCGAAAGGGCTTGCGTCAAATGTAATCCACTGCACCGTGTTTTCTGCTTATTCATTCTTTGATGTTGGGGATAAGACTATAAGTCCATCTGCCTTTTTCCTCCAAGTACCATCGGTATTGCCATCTGTACACAAGATCGCTTCGCAGCTCCGCTTTGATTTCGTTGACCTATTTTGTTGTCAGTGGGCGCATTTGTTGTTTAGCCGCTTTCAGCGTTAGGTACATTGCTTTCCTTTCTTGAGCCAAAAAGTCGATAGGGGGTGTACTGGCCAGAACAAAGGCTGCATTGTCCGATACAGTACGATATCCCAAAATTATTCTCAGTGCCATCCTTCTCTGAACCTGTGAAAATTTCCGTCTTATGGACTCTTTGTTTAGAGCATCAGCCCACACTGCGGTAGCATACAACATTCTCGAGTGAACTGCGCTAGATATCAATCTTCGTTTACTTTCACTGGATCCTTGAATTCAGCATAAGTCTGGAGAGGTTTGCACCAGTCTTTGCTGCTTTGTCACCCATTTTTATGATATGGGGTCCAAAGCTTAATCTCGAGTCAATTTCGACTCCGAGATACGTTATTTGCCGATTCCATCAAATAATCTAGTCTCCCAGACGGATCATCGGGGGGTCGAAATGCTCTCCGATTGGTAACCAGTACGGCTTCTGTTTTTGCCACCATCTGAATATTTCTTATATCCAGCCATATTTTTACCCTGCGAAGAGTTTCATTGGTTTTCATCGCCAGTAGCTCCACGTTGTCACTATGGCACACTATGACTGTATCGTCAGCATAACCAATAAGTTGATAGTTCTTCGGAAGCTCGATGTTCAGAAGATCGTCATATAGCACATTCCACAGAAAGGGGCTCAGTCTTGATCCTTGAGGGACACCACAAGTCATGTCTTCCTCTATCCTATATCTATTTGTGTAAATAATTTTCCTCTCGCTGAGGTAGTCCTTCAGAATTCTCACAAGGTACTCAGGGACCTTCTTGGCTACCAGCGCTTGTATTATGTCTTTCCATCAGGCGGAGTTGAATGCGTTTTTTAGGTCAATCGCCACCAGTGCGCAAAAACCTCTTATTTTTGGCTGTTTCAGCATACTGGACTGCTTCTGTAATAGCGTCTATTGTTGAGAGACCCTTTCTAAAACCAAATTGCCTCGTAGAGAAGTTAAATCCTGCAGTCATGTGTTTCTCTAATCGTAGGAGGGGCAAACCCTCAAGTAATTTACTCATCGTATCCAGCGGGCACAAAGGTCTCAACGGTGACGTCAGCTCAATTGGCTTGTTTCCTTTCCTAATGAAAATTAGCTTCTGCTCTTTCCAATCCTTAACGAATTTCCCCAGATTAAGGCAATGCTAGTAGCACTTAGAGTAAAGAGTGTACTGGGTTATGTGCTGATAAAACCGTGGATTAAAAACCGTACTTGGTTGAGTAGATAAAATTGTATTCACATTATTCTTGTTTGTAATTTTTCTTTTTGTATGGTGATGGTTTTAGTTTCAAGTATCTTCTTTTTTATGTATAGTACACCGCAATGTGTATTGATTGTTGAAAAAAAAATTAAATAATAATAATAATAATAATAATAATTATTATATTATTATTATTATTATTTCTCTCCCAGTATGCTTCGGGCAATACTGCAGGTGTGCAAGATCACGGACTTCATCATGTACACATCACGTTGCAAATCTAAGATGTCAATACCGCAGTTCAGTGTGTTGGGGATTTCACCTGTAGCGACAATAAGAACTGGTAGCACTATGACTTATGCCATACCCCACATAGATTTGATTTCATCTGCCAATGGCAGGTATTTGTTAATTTTTTCCGTGTGTGTTTTCTTCAGATTGGCTGGTAGAAAGCTGCAATATCAATGATAAAGGCTGTTGTTGTTGTCGTTTTAAATTGGGTTGTCTCGAATACGAAATAGGTTATTTGATAGTTTACTGTCTTTCGCACTTCTTTTGTTTTGTGTACTTGCATGTGCATGAGATTAATTTTTCATTTATTATTTTGATATTAATTAAAAGTATTACTTCATTTTAGATAATTTAAAAAAACATTAAAATGGTTCAATGTTTTTTGGTGGGTTTTGCAAGGGTTTATTTATGAGGGTTTAAAACAGGAAACGTGGTTTTGGGTTGGGGAAAATTTACCGAACCCTGAAATAATGTAAATTAAAACAGAAGAAATTCAATAATCTCTAAATCAAATTATTCCTGATGCAAACTTGCACTTTGAAATTCAAAGTTTACACACAACTACTCATATATTTTTAGCTCACAAAGATGAACACAATTTGAGAAACAAAGAAATCAAGGGAAGAAAAACAGAGAAAGAAATTAAGAGACAAAGAAAGAGAAAAAATTTCCTTTCCCTTTAAAAAAATTAATTATCGATAATCTCAAAGGATTATTTCAGAATCCTCACTTACTTTTTGAATCAATGTGAAAATACAACAAAGGAAATGCTTACCTCAATCGATGGTATATTTCCAAAACTTAAGCAAAAGAATGTTCAATTTGTATTCTACTTCTACAAGAAGTTGAAAGGAAAGTATTCTTTTAAAATCTCACACATTTACAATTCACTGTTTCTCCTTTGGTACACCACGAAGATTATTCCACCACGAAAAGTAATTTATAGAACTGGTTGACCATGGCAAAAAAACTGAGAAAATAAAACTAACACTTGTTTCACATCTCGCGCTTTGTACGCTTTTTCTGCTATATAGCTTAGCTGTTATATAGTGATTACACGATATAGCTGCTATATAGCTATTTGTTTGACACATGAGAATTGCATAATTTGAGTCCTTGTAGATACAATCTTGCTTAACTTACTTTTTCCATGGAAACAACATGAAGAAAAAAATATGACAAACAAAAAACATTCAAGTCCTATCCTAGTTGGTGGAGGAATCTAATTTCTCTGAATATCTCAAAAGGAGACTAGTTTATGGCCCATTATGGAAATATCCTGTTCATTCAAAAATAGTAATACACTAGTTGGCCAGATCTCTAATCTAAATTATCTTGAAATCATTTATGACAGATCAAAACCTAGAAAAGAAAACTAATAAATTTCAATCTTTCCATGTTGTAAATATAATCAGAATAAAAGAAGAAGAAACAAAAATGCAATTTCATATGACAACAACTGCTGCAATTCTTCTTTTAAAAAAAGAAAACAATACTGAAATTCAAGTAGCGGAAATGCCATTTCTCAGGATAGTGGAAGGCTGCAAGAAGGACATCACAAAGATGTCTAAAAATAACTGGATAAATACAATTTCATTGAAAAAAGGAGGATTACAAAGAATCGTGGAGGCACCACACTGACAGAGGGAATAAAGAAAGAATTCAAAGAATAGATGTAGAGTTTCAGGGACCGAAGGGAAAAAGATATGACAGCAGATGCAGGAGAGAAGGTGGTGAAGAGCAAAAGGGAAGAAGCAACTCATGCCTAACCCTTAAAAGTAAGAAGAAATATAAAAGAAACAAAAGTACAAAACAATGGCAATATCATGAGTACTTCCCATGATATCCAGGTGTGTGCACTTATTATTCAAGAGCAACAAATACTGAAAAACACAAATCAAGCTCTTCAAACAGCAGAAGAAGATGTTATTATCTCCAAATGGCAACTGTAGTATCCTTAGAACTAATTTGCTCAGTATCATAAAGAAGAACATTTTGCAATGCATTTCATTTCATTGCATTCCTTCTTGCTGAACACAGTCATGCTCATCTATTCACAATCGTTTCAATTTCTACCAATGTGAATCACTTGACCGAATGCACTCCCAGTCCATTGTCATCCATTCACATAAGCAAATGCATTATCATAGTAGAACTTCTTTGACAATGAGAAATAATTTTGTTGGATAATGTTTAGGCTGCTCGATACACATGTCTTTTATTGGAGTGACAGCAGGTGGACTTTATTATAGTTAAATACTATTCACATACTTCATCATACCACTAAAAGACATATTACTAGCACTTTTCAATCTGTGCCAAGGAATCACAAAGAAAAATATAACTATCCAGACAGTACATCCTACAAGTACATATGCAACAACACAAGTCAAAATTTCAATGCAGCCACACAATAAAACACTTTCCAGAGTAAATTGAAACAGTCTTCTTGAAATAACTAGTTTAAAATTAAAGACATTCAGATCTTTTAGATTGTCTATGCAACCTTGCAGACTAGTTATAACGGCTTCTACAGTCAATGTAAATGCTTATTGAAGTAAATAATACATTTACATTACTGCATATTCTTATATCACACAAAGTAAAACAAATTAATTTACTTCATTAATTGTGAAAATGAATTTATGACGAGTAACAGGAATCACCAAGGACAAGTACATTTTCGAAAGAAAAACCAACAGGATTTAATGCCTCATGAAAGACTAAACTATAATTTCTGGAAGACACTCTTTCGTATCTATATCTATACTAATATATAAAGACAGAAGTGCGTTGTCTTCCAGCCCGGTAATCTCTGAATCTACTGAACCAATGCCGATGAAGCTTTTGTGCTAGCATCCTTTAAAGGCCTGGAGTACTATAGGCTATGATTTACAAACATAAACAGTAATATATTTTCAAAATAATTACTTTTCTGGACATTTTTCGCCTAGCTTTACATCGCAGATTCAAGAGAGCATCAATGTCAATAGTTTAGCTGTGCGCCACCAGAGGATGACGTCTGAGATCTACTACTGATTTCATCAATGTCCAGAATTATTACGAAATTAATTGGAGTTTGAATAAGGTTATGTAATGTTCCTGTGTGAACATTAGAAAGAAAGCCGAACTGAAGTGGTAAATAATGTCAATGTTCATGCATTGCTCTTTGTCCGTGTTATATACAAAGAAGCAAGGAATCATTGAGAGTTTGAAAGTGTTTAATAGAGTGAGGTAGGTATGAGTTTGAGGTAGGTTGAGAGAATAAAAAGTACAATAATATACAGTAATGTACAATGTTTAGTTTGTATACAACATGTGTATTTTGTACAATGTCTTCTTTTACAGAAATTTGTGACAACTGAATTCTTTGACTAAACGAGTGTCACAATTGTCAAAACAGATTACAAATGCCAAGAGATGGGCAGTATACTAAAATTTTCAATTGGTTACTCAGAGGGAAGATTGACTTGCTGATGTACTCACTCTCTCCATTGAAAACAATAACACATTTTTCCATAAAACACATTTTTCTATAAAATATAAGAAAAACTTAATTTATCTAAAAACAATTCTCTGAGCAAATATATAAATCTGGGAGCTCTTGGTTTCTATTATTCAGCTTTCCTGTACAAATTGGAAAAAAGGAAAGTAATTTATGATTTTGTAAATCCAGTAAATTTTTTTCTTCAATATGGGATGAATTTCTGTGCAGTGGTATGTAATTTAGGAATGATCATTTACATATTAAGACTAATCTGTAAAGTTGTTTTGCATATCGATTGCTCTCAATAAACGAGTTCATTCATATATTTCTAAAAACAAATAAGCAAAAATTAATTGGTCTAAAAATATTTTTGTCTAAGCAAATAATATCAGAGTCTTTGGTTTCTATTATTCATATTTCAGGATCAATCTCTGTCACTTGAGATAAAATAATGATATTGTTTTGTTATGTGGCTCAGTGCATTGTCAATTTATTATTTACACATAATGTAATGTTGGTGGATCATTAGTTTTCTATTGTATCAGTCATATGATGAATTGATTTACCTGAACAAATAAGTTTTATACAACGTGTTACTAGCACACAGGACATTAAACATATATATTTTTGTCATTTTCAGAAATATAAAAACTGGTAATTATGTTTCAGAATAAATACAGAATAGATACAAGTATTTTCATTAATTATTATGATTATGAATCATCAATTACGTTATGACATCTATAACTATTACTCTGGATCTACCTACTACCGTACCCGTGCATGAACTTCCGCATGTTATACTCAGCTTAAAACGGTAAGTGCCTTCAAGGTTACGAGTAGGCAGATCAATTTCAAAACTTTTTTTATGAATGCAATAGAAGACAAAATATAAAAATAGTATAAGTTTTACAATGTGATAATTTTGATTGTGTTGCAATATTATATAAAACTCCACAAACATTTTATATATGAGTACAAGTATTTTATTTTGTAGTTTAGATTTGTTTATTGCTTTTAGTTATAAAGTGAATGCTTAAAAGCTGGAACTTCAAATAAGAAAAATGTAATTATTTGTGGAAAAGAGCGAGGTAATCCGGAAATTTCCAAATGGGGGTCAAGAGAAGACAGCTATCGTGGCGTGGCCGGGCAGAGCATGGCAGAGAGTAGGGCGGAGAAGGGATACAATGGAAGAGATAGAGGTAGGTCCCGCCGCAGGGCATGAAAAGATTGAATTCCTCTTCCTGTACAATAATTTACTGTAATAAATGCCCGAGCAACGCCGAGTACTTCAGCTAGTTGGAAATAAGGTGCTTCGGTTCATACAAAAATGAAAGAAGAGCAAAGCAGTTTTAATCAGGCTGACAGTCTCAAATTAGCTTTACAATGCTCTCCTCAAATATTGTGAATGTACGATTCTCCAGTCATTTCTACTACCCGCCAAATATTTACAAACCTTTAACTCTCGAAAAAATTAGCTGCGGATAGAAGAAGTTTCTAAACACATTGTAAGAAACCAACTACAAAAAATCCTGGAAGAGTCCTGCTGCTAGATAGGTAATTACACCCGAATTAAAATGCATCTAAAAAGATTTGTGATGAAAAATATGCAAGTGTGCAGATTATGATATAAAAAAAATATTACTGAAACAGACATTTGAATCACATGTACCTAAGACACTGTGTCTTAAGGCCTTAAAACCAGGTTTTTGCAACCCTAAAGAAAAACAATTTTTGCAGGGGAAGGTAGATAAATAATGATGAACAGGTGAAAGTAAGTGTAAAGGAATGAGAAAGAACAGCGAGTCCTGAATTTTTTCTAAAAATGTATTCTATAATATAAGACCTTTTTGAACTCTTTAGTATTTTTGGGGGCATTTAGATCTTATTAATACTCCATAATAATCATCATAATACACCATAAGAGGATTATGACAACGGTAATAATTATGTGACAGAACAGTAAATAGTTATTATTATTATTATTATTATTATTATTATTATTATTATTATTATTATTATTAACAGTAATAATTTTATTATTCTCATTATAATATAATATTTAAGTAATTTTCATAGATCTTTTCTTGAGTTGAATTAATTCACAATTTAATAAGAATTAGTAATTTGTTAATCCATACAATTGTAAATCACACTGCTTTAAAATTGTGCAAGTCTATGAACAAAAAACTGTATTGCACTCGACCTTTTTCATTACAGAGAAAGCAACTATTTAATGGCAACAATTATCATATGCATATTTAAGCAGAGAAAATAAAAATATAGTCAAGGTTAGTATATAGCAACTCTTAATATTGTCATAACCACAATCAGGTGAGCATGACAAAAAACATAGTCGCTGTCACAGCAAAAAAAAATTGTGGACATTTTAAAATAAGTTGCCTTATTAAGAGTAAGAAAATCTACTTCACCATAACTTTTAAAATTAAACACACAAAAAGAAAAGCCCACAATGGAATATTTTCACACAACCTGCTCAAAAATTAAGATTTCCTCAATGACAAATTATCTGCTTTCAATCCAATTGCATTCCAAAATTAAAGCACTTCTTTTCAATCAAGGGATTGAAGAGTACTCAACAAAACATTAATTTACATCCTCACAATTAGGGCCAAATCTCTTTACATAGGCCACCTATTTTGAGCAAAAAACTTGATAAAAACGCTTAGTATTTCTTTGTACAAAATACACAAATAAAATATTTTTATTCATTCAGATGTCTTTCCTAAATTCCCCAATGTCTGCAAGAATTAACTTCACCCTCAACTCCTCATATTTAGTAACTGTAATGACAATAAACAATCAACTCACTGTGAAACTGTATGCTCCCTCTTCAGGATCATCATCAGGTTCCTGTTTTACCTGAAAGAGGCAGACACTTTCAGTAAACTCGCTGCAGCCACATCTAGTCGTGAATCCGATATTCACTACTTTTCCAATGCAATGTTAGTAGGTCAACACCTTTTGAATAAGAGTAACCACTAAATAGTAGAATAATTACAACTGCATGTTGATTGTGTGGGCTAATAAAACTCTTTATATATATTTACTTAATGCTAATGGTTTTTTATTCTTTTTATTATATTATTTTAAATTTAGAAACGTTAAAGACAGAAATGCTTACTCCTTTATAAATGCATTTTCTAGAGAAAAGATATTTGTTTCAAAAATAAAACTTACGTTTTCTATTTTAATTAAACTCTCCGACAATATTTTTATTTGGTCCATGTAATAAAGAAAATTTATAGCGCAATAGTTCAACTCAATTTGACAATATATTTTCCCGTGAAAACTAATTTTCACAGTGATCCAACACAGATCCGGACCACAACAGCTGATGAATGTGGGTTACTCATGAGCATTGAGGAATAGTGTGGCTTTAGTGCTGCCCTCCTACGGCTGGCGACATGACTAAGACATTCTACATTGTGGTGGTGGCTGTGACGTAACATCAAGTAGACGATATGCGGTATTTTTGAATGTATTGTCCAGGAGGCATGTCGATTTTACATTCTACATTAAAGTAACAATTGTACGATATGCAGGTAGCTCTTGCATTCAAGAAGCGCAGGTAACTCGGCCTGACAAATCTATCCTTCGATACTAATATATAAAGACAGAAGAGCGTTATCTTTCAGCGCGGTAATCTCTGAATCTATTGAACCAATGCCGATGAAGCTTTTGTGCTAGCATCCTTTAAAGGCCTGGAGTACTATAGGCTATGATTTACAAACATAAACAGTAATACATTTTCAAAATAATGATTTTTCTGGACATTTTTCGCCTAGTTTACATCGCAGATTCAAGTGTCAATAGTTTAGCTGTGCGCACCAGAGGATGACGTCTGAGATCTACTACTGATTTCATCAATGTCTAGATTTATTACGATATTCATTGGAGTTTGAATAAGATTATGTAATGTCCCTGTCTGAACATTTGAAAGAAAGCCCTAACCAGCCCTAACTGAAGTGGTAAAGAATGTCAATGTTTATGCAGTGATCTTTGTCCGTGTTATATACAAAGTGGGAAGAAATCATTGTGAGTTTAAAAGTGTTTAATAAATGAGGTAGGTTGAGAGAATAAAAAGTACAATAATATACAGTACAGAATATACAGTAATGTACAATGTACAATATATAGATATCGTATACAATCTAAACAAAGTCTTCTTTTACAGAAATTCGTAATAACTGAATTGTTTGATGAAACGAGTGTCACAATTATCAAAACAGATTACAAATGCCAAGAGATGGGTAGTCTATTAAAATTTTGAATCGGCTACTCAGAGGGAAGATCGACATGCTGAAGTACTCACTGGTCCCATTGAAAATAATACTGTAAGAAGGGGAGAAATGTGAATAGTTCTCTATGTAGTAGGGCAGCTGTTCATTAGGACAGTTTATTAAGGCTAATCTGTAAAGTTGTTTTTCATATCAATTGCTCCCAACAAATGAGTTCGTTTTTTATCGACTTAAAAATAAAAACTGGTAATTATGTTTCAGAACAGATACAAGTATTTTCCTTTCTTTTTGTGATTGTGATTCATCAATTATGTTATGACATCTATAACTATTACTCCGGATCTACCTACTATGATACCCGTGCATGAACTTCCTCATGTTATACTCAGCTTAAAACAGTAAGTCCCTTCAAGGTCACGAGTTGACATCAATTTCAAAACTTTCTTTATGAATAAATTAGAAGAAAAAATATAAAAATTGGATAGGTTATGCAACATGACAATTGATTGATAGTGTTGGAATATTATATAAAACTCCACATAAATTATATATGTGAGTCTACAAGTATTCTATTTTGTAGTTTAGATTTGTTTATTGCTTTTAGTTATGAAGTAAATGTTTAGAAGCTGGAACTTCAAATAAGAAAAATGCAATTATTTGAGGAAAAGTGAGCAAGGTAATCCGGAAATTTCCAAATGGGGGTCAAGAGAAGACAGCTATCGTGGCGTGGCCGGGCAGAGCATGGCAGGGTGTAGGCGGAGAAGGGATACAATGGAAGAGATAGAGGTAGGTCCCGCCGCAGGGCATGAAAAGATTGAATGCCTCTTCCTGTATAATAATTTACTGTAATAAATGCCCGAGCAACGCAGGGTACTACAGCTAGTAATACAATAAAAGCAAGTAACACAAATCGATTAAAATTGAATCAGCTTCAATAATGAGACATTATCACAAACTGTATCTGACGTATGAGGGAGAAAATCATTTGCGCACGCTTAGTTGAGTTTCAGAATCCCTTCCCAACAATTTAACTATTAATAGTTGAAAGATGAAAAACAATAGCAATATTAATAATAATAAATTTAAAAGCCGACAGATTAACATTTCAAAAACTATTTATTTTCGTTACCAATTACAGAAAACCATTTTCTAATGGTAAACGAACGAACAGATTGTGTTTGTTTTTTTTTTTAACAAAATAGAAACTAACCCTAAGATCTACTACCACCACAAGCAAAACGAAAGCTCAACGAAACGTGCGCATAGTGAAGCCATTTACGTCCAGAAGCAAATCAAAAAGCCATCTCCAAATTTGCTCAATGGATCAGGGAAATTGGGCAAATACCCGATCGAGATGGGGTTCATTGACCCGGAAGCTGAAGTACATTACTTGTTATAGGCATTTAAGTCTTTTTGAAAATTATACAATGCAAATGTAAACTAATTCATTATACTATATCATTGTTTTGTTAAAGTAAACATTATTTTTATTTTGGATGATCAGTATGACTCCTATTGTATAGAAACAGTTTTGCAGCAGAAAAGATTTGACTTTTAACTTACATTTGTGTACCAATTTTAATTGTTTAATTTCATCTGGCAATGCGATGTAAAGTAACGTATGTGGATTTCTTCTAGTGAGCTGTTGATACTGACACTTGAACATGATTTCTACATCGAGTGTTGTAACTATAAATATCAGTATTACATGAAAATATGTTCCCACCGTTAAGTGAGTCAGTTTGAAAAATACTAGACTTGTAAATAAATAAGCAAGGGAATGGTAAGATGGCTCAATGAAAAGAGGCTTGAAGTGATCAGGTTAATGGGATTTTTTCATTATTCGGATAATTTTCTTTTGTAATCTTTAATAATTTTCTGTAATAATTTTCTTTTGTAATGTCTGGGAACTAAGGAATGAGCTTCCCCAGAATATTATGCCATATATCAGGCGTAAACATGCAGAATACACGCAACATGCTGCATGAAGACTGACAGAATTAGAAAGAATTCAGAATGCATAATGTAACACGTGCATTCAAGAAGGAATTTCATATATCTTCTATACTAATATATAAAGACGGAAGTGCGTTGTCTTACAATACAGTAATCTCTGAATCTACTGAACCAATGCCGATGAAACTTTTGTGCTAACTTCCTTTAAAGGTCTGGAGTACTATAGGCTATGATTTACAACCATAAACCGTAATATAATTACAAAATAATTACTTTTCTTGACATTTTTGGCATAGCTTTACATCACAGATTTAAGAGTGCATCAATGTCAATAGTTTAGCTGTGCGCCACCAGAGGATGACGTCTGAGATCTACTACTGGTTTCATCAATGTCCAGAATTATTACCAGATTTATTGGACTTTGAATAAGGTTATGTAATGTACCTGTGTGAACGGTGGTGATTTGTTAGTTCTGGTGGAATATTTGGAAGAATCGGTAACTAAAGTGGTAAAGATGACAAGGTATATGCCTTATCCTTAATCCGTGTTATGGACAAAGTGGCTAGAAAACATTGGAGTTTGAATTTGTACAGAAATTGAGGTAGGTTGAGACTGCAATGTACAAAAATATATTGTACAGAATATACAGTAATCTACAATGTATTATATATAGACATCGTGTACATTCTGAACAACCTCTTCTTTTACAGAATTTTGTAAACATTGAATTTCTTAAAAACTAATTGTGTAGAAATCATTCGCACTATACAAGTGCGAATAGATGGGTAGTCTATAAACGTTTTGAATTGGCTATTAAGAGAGTGCGACTTGCTGAAGTACTCACTCGCACTATTGAAAATAATACTGCAAGGAGGGATGCAAATGTAAATAATTCTCTACGTAGTAGGGTAGCTTTTCAATAGCACTCACGATTTGACTATTTACACAGTTCTCATGTTCAAATTGGTAAAATGTAAAATGTTTGTATGTTTTGGTTTCACCCAGTTGATTTTGTTTCATTATGGGCAAAAGATTAGTGCAGTAGTATGTAATTAAGCAATGACCACTTACATATTGAGACTAATCTGTGCTATTATTTTGCATTGCAATTGCTCCCAACGCATGAATTGGTTTCTGTTATTCACATTCCATGATCCTTAACACATAGCACATCAGATCAAATAATGAAGCTAATATGGTTTTGTTCAGAACTTTGTCAATTTAGTGTTAGACACATAATGTACATGTTGATGGGTCAGTATTGAATTTTTTACATGTAATTTAAACTTATATGTATTTGTTGTCTTCAAAATAATTATAAATACTGGCAATTACGTTCAATATTGATACTTTCATTTACTTTTATGATTATGATTCGTCAATTACATTTTGATATATACATTCATATTTCATATCTATCTTCTAGCGTCTCCGTGCGAGAACTCTGGCATGTTAAACTTTGCTTAAAACAGTCAGTTCCTTCAAGGTCAGATTTGACAGATCAATTTCAAATATTTGTTTATGAATACAAGAAAAAAAAAAAAAGAGTAAGTTTTACAATTGACAATTTATAGACAGTGTTGGAAGTAATGTATGAAACTCCACAAAAAAAAAAAATATACGTGAGTCTACAAGTATTTTATTCTGTAGTTTAGAATTGTTTAGTGTTTTTAGTTATAAAGTGAAGAAAGTTTAGGAGCTGGAACCCCAAATAAGAAAAATATATTTTTTTGTGAAAAAGTGAGCGAGGTAGACCTGAAATTTCCAAATGGGGGTGAAGAGAAGACAGGGCTATCGAAGCGTGGCCGTGCAGAGCTTGGCAGGAAGGAGCAGGGCGGAGAAGGGATGCAACAGAAGAGATAGTAGGCCCCACCGGAGGGTATGAAAAAATGGAATTCCTCTCCCTGTCTAATAATTTACTATAAACCCGAGCAACGCCGGGTACACCAGCTAGTTCTGTTATATGTACATTCCATTTGAGGTTTGATTGAATTGAGAGACCTAGAAATTTTGTTACCTTAACAACAGCAAGTTGTTCATTTTCAATGGAGCATGCGATTCCCGTTTTGAAACGCAACATTGCATTGAGACAGTTTCTCCTTCGTTAACTATTAATTTATTCAAAACCAATTTGAAACTTATGAAATTGTACTATTTATTCTTTGTTTTTTGAAAAGAACATTTGTTTCACCGACAAATCCATTTTTAATAGATGATGGCATATCGTTTACGCACAACAGAAAGAGGATAGGACCTAAAATCGAACCTTCTGGGACCCTTGTTCAATTGGCAAAGAATTGGAAAGATAAGTAAATAATGTCCTTTCATGTCATAACGGTATTTCTACTCGTTGAGATTGGTTTTTAAGGTACGAAGTTATCCAATCTAGGGCAATACCACAAATTCCACAAGGTAATTTTGAGAACAAGATGTTATGGTTTATTACGTCAAAAGCTTTCGAAAGATCTAAAAATAATCCCAATGCGTTCTTCATTTGGGTCCTTTGATGAAGCAACATTTTTAATAAAAGGAAAAATGGCCGTTCCGTAGATTTTGATTTTCTGAAACCGTGTCATGAATCTGAAAACGTTTCGTTTTTCCTGAGAAAAGTTTCCATTCACGTATAGATAAGCCTCTCTAATATTTTTGAGAAAACTGACAAAAGAAATTGGAATTTTTTTGGCCAACTTTTGGTCTTAGCAGTAATAACACTCATAACAATTCTAGGTATGTTAATAGCTGTAAATCACAAAGAGAGTAAGTAAAAAGTAGTAGCATTTCGTTTGGTTGATTGAAAAAAAAAAATGTATTTCTTCCGTAAGAATCACATTGACGTTTCTATTTGCCAGGTTCTGACACTAGGAGCGCTAGTGGGAGCTTGTTTCTATCGGTTGCGTGGAGGAATGGGGAAGTGTCCTGCATGGTCTCCACAGTATTTGGTGGCGCATTGTCGAGACTCCGGTACCAGCCTGGATAGCTGGAGCTCTGAGCTACAGCAGGGCCAGTCCTCTGCCAGTAGATAGGCCCCGGCCTGTTCTTATTTGAAATATTTTTGAATTTCAAACTTTTGAATTCGAAATCGAATTCCGCCATGCGGGGCCCTCCGTGGGCCAATAGCGTCGAAGGGCCCAAAGGCGCGGCGCGCGAAATCTACAGGACAGAACCGGCAATCATTAACATGCGTTGTGTGTAAACGAAACGGTTTCATCTGAACGGTTTTGCCATAGCTTTTGTGTGTTTTAGCGTTTGTGTGTTTTAGCGTTTGTGTGTTTCTCGAAATGCCCCAATTTAGGCGTTGTTGGGTACCCAATTGCCGATACAACCAAAATAGAAGGAGTGAACAGCAATTCTTTAAGTTTCCAAGAGATCCTGAAAGGTAAGCGATATGAAATGCTTAGCATGGTTCTATAACAATTTTTTCATGTACTATTTAGTGACGTAAATTAACTATGTATGTATGTATGTATGTATGTATTTCATGTAAATAATACATGAAATTAATTTACATAATGTAATTATATGCGAGGATATTGTAAACACTATTATTATGAACATCCAATGTATTGAAGTCATGAAAGCACTGGTTGCTTTAAAAATCATGTAATTGATAAGTTATAATAGCTATATTAACATTAAGGTGATTTTGATATTACTATAATAGCTCAATAATACATTACTAATTCTATTACAGGTGTATGAAATGGTTAAAGGCAATTGGGGATCTGACTTTGGCATCTAGTCCTTGGGAAATTCTCATAATGTTGAGATATGTATGTATGGAGCACTTCACACTGGAAATGTTCACTGCAGCAGACAGACTAGCACTTAATCAGGAGCCCATAATTTTTGTTGATGTGCACCCTGAGTTTCTGGAGGGTGCACTCAGGTCATTTATAGAAGGCTTACCACAAAAAAGGGTGTACGTTTCTATTATAATTATTATTATTATTAGCAACTAGAAGGTGTAATAAGAAAACTTTTTTCGTTGTTAATTTAATTAAACATCCTTATTTCATTTGCAGGATCTGCTCGGCATGTAGTGACAACATTTCTCCTGAGTTCTCGGTTGCTAAATGAAGAGAAAATCCTGTAACACGGGTGTAGTAAAAATCTCGGTTTGTGGGATCTTGATGCCAACAACCAACTGGAAGCAAAACGTCTGTAGTATGTGAACAAACATAGCGCCTAAACCATGCGTAGAATTTTTTTCAAATTGAAGAAACCCCTGTCAATATGTATCTAGTAGAAGGTTAGAAATTTTTAAAAACCTTCCTTAGTTTTTGGGAACTTTATATGAAGCGTAAGAAATGATTCAGAATTTTCTCAAAATGGCACCAAATTTTTGTTTTAATTTCTTTAAGAACAGAGTAAAAAAACTTATAAAGGTGGCAAAGGTCCAATTTTCAAGATTAACTCTTGAATTTTCAGAAATTTTAAAAGTGTGCTTTTATCGCAACTTCTTTCAATTACAATATTGAAGTTAAGAGACTTTTCCTTGAATTAAATTTGATGTGCATAAATAGTTCTTCATTTAAGGTGTGAAGATTGTTTGTAAATATTAGTAGTTTTGTGCAATTGTGGGTGAACTATTTGGAATTTTAAAATGACAAAAGAAGATTTTCTCAAACGAGCTCTCACTTTTTTTTCTGATCAGTATTATATTTATAGTACATGCACTTTTAAATAATGTCAAGTAAATTTTCTTGGAAACTCAACACTTTTTTGTTCAAATGAGCTCAAAATTACTCATTTTCAGAATAGCTCAAACACCATTTTCTCAAAGGTGGCTTCAATTTCTTTCTTTAAACTATTTCAACGAATAGTGGTAATGGTACTGTTTAATATAATACAATGTAATGTTCATTTTTTATTCTTTTTTTTCCCAAAAATTGCACAAATGTTTTTATTCTTTCAATATCTCATGCCAGTAATACGCACATTTCAATGGATATATTATTGAATTTGTGAGTGGAAGTTCTTCAAATTACTTCAAATGAAGTTTTTCAAACTCAAATAGATTCCAGAGAAAAGAGCTTCAATTTGCATTTACAGTAACGCTTAACGCCTTTTTTTTTTTTTTTTTTATGGCTTCAAATTTTTCAATGAACTTTGCTATTTAAGACAAGGTTTTAACCTTCTTAATACTCTTAAAATAATATTTGTTCTACTATTTGGTAATCGAAGAGTTGAGAAAATGGCAAAATGTATTTAGGCGGCGATAGATGCCAGCTGGCAAGAGGATGGGGGAAGAGCATAGAGCAGTCCATCCAAAGGAAATTAGAAAACTTAACTTTGAGAAAGCTATTCTGTAGCACTTCCAGTTACTATATGTAATTTAGTAAATCCAAACTGCAGGACCACTTTCTGGAGACATGTACCAAATTGAAGTTTTTGGGATTCAATTGAATAAAAATTGTATTTTTGAGTGATAATCATTTGGTGTTTCTGTTGCGTAAATTTTATCTCAGGTGTTTTTGGCCCACTATCTGTCTTGTGAACTATGTATAAGTCTTTGTATAACAGTTTGGTATTTTACCAGAAGCATTAGCTATTTTCTAAACATATTTCTGATGGTTCTTGAGATGTCTGTTGGGTATAACTCCTGAGTATGATAAGTGCTTTTATTAGTTATATTGTTTTGCAGAAATTGTGTTAGTACATAACATGATTGGGAAAGACATGAAAATATTTTTAGTAATTGAAAAACTGTTCAATATCTGTATCAAATGTTGAGTAATTCTGGGTATAAAATCGACTTTGGATTTTCATCCACGATCCATTGAGCAACTAGCCATGCTTTTGGACAAATATGTAGCCTGTGATATCGAATATAGTGAAACATACCAAGTCCAAACTCTGCTTTGAGATTAATGAGTTGAAGTAGAATCATGTAATTTTTTTACTTGTTCATCACTTGTACTAGGTAGGAGGTAAAACATGTTTCTTGTAATGCAGTTTAATGTGTAATATTGCTTTTTGAAGTAGAGCAAAAGACAGATTTTGTGACTGTTTGTGCAGATGCAAGTTTCTGTTTATTTATAAAACTTATCATAATATTCATTTGTATTTACCTTAGTAGCAATTTTGATAATAGGCTGAAATTTGACAGGTGTTGATAGCTGGAATGTCATTTTAATAATGATGCAATATTAAAGAAGTAAAGGTCACTAGTTATATTTGGACAATTGTCTAAATTCATGGTTTCAATATTTAGTCAATGGCAAAGTAAAATAATCTTTGTCTGATTACTTGCTCACATTTATTTTGTAAAAAATTGTATTATTGTTTATATTGTGTATGACTATTTACATAATTTAGAAATAAATATTGTGTTTATAAAATAACTTTTTATTTTGCACTACCTGGACAACAATTCCATTCAGTGACTTAGGATTCCAAATCCTAATATTTTAGTTTTCTTAATTGCCTAGCGTATTTTACATAAAATAATGTATTCATTTGACGCCATTTTGAAAACAACTTCATTTTAAATGTCCCGGTCGTCAATACGCGCCACCTCCATTGGTAGAACGCCCTTCGACGCTATTGGCTCAAACGGGGGCCCAGATGGCGGCTTCCCCCTCCATGAAAATTAGAAATTTGAATAAGAGCGCTGGGATTAACATTGAGTGCCGTCTCTATTAGTATACTCTCTGAGCAGGGCGACCCCCACCCAGGCATTGTACGGGGAGGTTGCCGCGACGGTAAACTGGGTTCCGGCTGAATCCGGCCATCAGCCTCTCGGCGTTAACACGTTGGCGAGGGGTGCGGATAAAAGCCCAAGAGGCATGGTACCACCCGGGAATTTGTCCTGATGAAGAAGTATGAATGAAGGGGGTAGACCGCACGGGTTACTGCATTACTTGTTCAAATAAAGATAGAAGAAGGAAATATTTTTTTGTTGCCACGCTTCGAGATATCAAGTGTTTTCGGGGTATATTAAGATTTTTTGATTTATTATTCAGATTTAATTAAACTATTTACATGATTGTGTAACTTTGTACTTTGTTTATATGCTTTCGAAAATCATTGTTTGTCAAATTGTATTTTTTCCAGACATTTTATCTGATATGAAATATCAAATATCAATATATATGAAATAATGAAAAACTAGTAGTGCCCGTGCGAATAATTCACAAGGAATTCAATATTTTTAAAATTCCCTTAATTACAATTTTCTTTTATGGGAGTTTACTGGGAATTCAGTTTTTTATGTATAAAATTTTGAGCCACTGCATCTAATTCAACATTGTAATTTAAGTGTTTTATCACAGCAGAATGTTCCAATTTTCTTTAACTCACATTCTCTGTAGGACACTGACAAATGAAAATGTATGAATAATGGGGCTTCATATAATTAATTCTTCCCAAATACAATAATTTAAGAATAAATAAATTCAAAATATCAGTAACATTCATGATAATATTGACCAACACGATCAATAACAGGAGAAAATATCAATAACATTTATTGTTGAAAATTACAATCCATGTTCAAAAATTCATCACTAAAAATAAACTATAAAAACCAACAAAGAAAAAAATTGCCACAAATAAATAAATAAAGCCTTTCGTGCTTGCGCGTGATTATAACTTACCACTTTCATTGAATTGGTCCTTCCCTTCAAGAATGAATATGAATACATTTACACCTTGCTTGTGAAAATGCTAAATAAATGTGGAACAGGCGTAGGTAAATAAATACTAATTTGAGAAGGAAATAAATAAAATTTAATACACAAATAAAATAAAATTTATACACTATAATATTTACAACATTAAATTTAACAAACAAATAAAATATTTTGAGTGAATAACTTGCCATTTTCTATGAATTGGTCCTTCAAGAACAGAATGGAACACATTTCTAAACGACCTTGCTTGTGAAAATGCTACATATAGCTGGCCGTGTGAGAAAACAGGCGTAGGTAAATAAATACCTACTCGCTCAAGTGTCTGTCGTTGTGGCTTGTTAATAGACATAGAAAAGGCAATTCTTAGCGGGAATTGTTTTCTGCACAACATAAATGGAAGGCTTAAATCAGAAGAACATAGCTGAATTCTGGGTACTAAAACAGTCTTCCCCGAATCAATAACTACTCCAGAAATACAGTGGTCATGCAATGCCTTCACAATCATGCGCGTTCCATTTACCAAACCTTCTCTAACATTTAAATTTCTTATTAACATCACAATTGTGTTAATTTTCAGTGTAAGAATATGTGGGAGACTTGATGGAGTGAAACTATTCAAGAATTCTAGAGGATATAACTGGGCAGAGGAGTGATCTTCACTTTCAACGCAGTCAATACTATAATATGTTTGAGAAGGACCTTCCACCAAATTTTCAGCAATGTCTTTATTAATTTCTGAACAATAGTCATTTTTTGTTCACAGTTTTGCAACATTTGTTAGAGCGTCAATGTTTGTTTCATTAATTTTGTGGGTAAGAAATACATTGCTTATTAAGTCATCGTAATTGCATATACATTGTGAAGGGATTTCCACCAATTCATCTTGTAAGTGGTGAGATGACAATGTTCCATTTCCTAATTTTAATAACCACTCACTAAATTCTTGATCAGCAGCTGCTCTAATATTTTCTAGTAAGTTTCTTTTTAATGAACTTCAAAATAAACAATTTTTTACACAGTTTTCAACAATGGATAAACTGGGTACCATGCCTAATAACTGGAAGGGTTTGTCTAAAACCTCCTCCAAACAGAATAGCTTTCCCACCAAACAATGAATCATTTTTCATGATATTCTGTAGTGATTTATTATATAATTGTCTGTAAACAATTAGAGCATTTTTGGGAACCGTTGATATTTCATCCCAAATAGTTAGTGATGCTTTTTGTAAAACCTTTGCTTCCACAGAATCTTCTCTGATTTTGGCCACAGAAGATTCACAAATTTAATGGTAATTTAAAAAGAGAATGCGCAGTCATACCACTCTCCAGGATCTGAGCAGCGATTCCTGTCCAGGCAACTGTTAGTACAGTACGGTTTTCTCCTCTCAAAATATGGCATAAAGTTTTATAAAGAAAGGATTTTCCTGTACCGCCTGGTCCATCGATAAAAAAACATTGCAGCTTTCATTTCTTACAGAACAAAGAACCTCATCTACAATGGTACGTTGTTCACTCTTCAACAGAGCATATGCAGAAATTCGTTTTAGTTTCTTGTTGATGGTCAAATGTAATTTTGTCTACAGGAATATCTCGTGGAATTGGCAAGCCAACCTTGCCACAATTTTTCCCATTTGCCTTAAGAATTTTGTTGATTTCTTGCAATGCTAAATCATAGGATGAATCCATCTCATTATTTCTTTGAAAATCTCCACTTAAAAAGTTTCTGTAGGATAGCCATATTCTTGCGTATTGTTTGGAAGGCAAAAAATGCAAATGAATGCATACATTTCTCTCAGTTGCATGGGCATTTGAAATAATGATGCCTCTTCAAGACACCGTGACCATTCTTCCTGGGTATCAATCAAGTTCAGTTTTTCAGCAGCTGCTGAAAATGATGGAAAGAGAACACTGTTTACAGTTTGTAAATCTTCATAACTTCTGCATCCTTTTAAATGCAATAATAGAACTCTGAGACAATAGAGTTCTCGGTCGGCTGGATTTACTGTATACATTCGTCCAATTGTTTTTGATGATGTTTGTCTCTTCTTCCATTCATTTTTACTCGAAGAATAATACTCAGGTATTTGAACATAAAGAAACTCCTTAGCTTGTTCATCAGAAGCACACATTTTGAAGTAGCCTGTTAATTTTGTATCTGTAGTAGCTACTCTCTGCAGAGCACTTTCTTCCTCTCCAGGTTGAAAATACACTTGTTGCTGTTCTGGTAGATGCACAGGTAATGTCCCACATAAAAAAACCCTAGGCTTGGATTTTTGCAGGATTACATACGACTTACTATCTTGAAAGCGTATTCCTGAACGGGGAGAAATCTGGAATCCTTTTTCCCGGTTCAATCTACGTTTAAGATACACACCAAAGAGTATACACACAATCCGAATTATTTCAGCTTACAACACAAAATTTCTTTATTAATACAGTGATAGCTGAAGCTCTCGCCTCAGCTTTTACAACAATAGTTTCTCTAATGGAGAGAAACAACATAGAATTACATTAATATTTTAACAACTGTGTCAGGCAAAGCATCCCGTGCCTCTTTAAACAATAAAAAACGACAATCTTATTCATTTAAATCAGAACTACTTTGTTGTAAACAATTCTGTCAAATTCTCTACTTTAGGAGTACAGAACACAACAAATAGAAACAATAATGCAAAAGGAACTCACTAGAGTTTCTTTATTTACATGGACATGAGCATACCAAAACAGATTGAAAACTTTTGTGTGGTGTCAATACAACGAATTAATCAAAGCATGATCGTGGATTCTTTACATGGATGTACTCTTAATAAATCGGTTGCCTCCTCAAGGCACCTTTTAACCTTTAAAATCGCAGCAGTGTTTTCATAAAGCCGTTCTTAGGCTCTTAGCCACCATCATCATTCATTGTGGGCCACCAACACGAAAGTACCGCACACAAAAAACTTTTAAAAAGCAGTGATAACGGTACTGCACCGGGCTCACTCGCGAATTTCAAATATTAATTTGGAAAAACGTTCAAAATAATAAAAGAGGTTAACCCGGAGTAGCGTAGAGTGGCTGAGTGGCAATGTTTCTGGGGTGCGCAGGCCCTTTTATAAGCTTTGAATCTGTTACATATCACGCCGTGGTGCACTACTTCGCTCTAACCTAGCGTGACATTATCTATATATTTAAAGAAATGAGGTATTCTGCCATGGCTTCGTTTAGAGCTTCTACTGAACCTATTGTAGTGTTTTTTTCCTTTAAATGAAAGAATGTGATCCCTAGATGTGTTATCAGATATTGTTTGTGTTGATTCACCAACATTTACGGTATAAATTCATTAAATCATTCTTTAATAGTACGCCTATCAATAGTCATTTGTTTTCTCCCAAAGGGTGGCTGTTTTAAAATTGATATACATGAGTCGATAGATTTGTCCCCGCTGCTTCATGGTGGCGCTGCTTGATGTTTTGTTTTGATTGTTGAGATTTGTTCACGATTCGTCAAGGTTTTGTTTCAGTGTAATAATTGCATTGTGGTGATGACAGTTTGCGTGTATTTCCTTTTGTAGTGTACAGGGCCATCTTTAGGCACAGGCAGACGAGGCTCATGCCTCAGGGCCCCCATGATTAAAGGGCCCCCACAGATAATAAAAAATATATAACAAAACTGAAAAATTGTAATATTTACTACATATATATTGATTAACTTAAATATATTGAGTGGAACCAATATAGACTGCATCTGAATTAATTTATGTTCACGATTAAAGTAATATTATATATTTTTAACATCAATGGTACAAATGTCGAGAGATTAATAAAATATGTCACTTATAATTTGATCAGTTCAGTTTTCGAAGTCTGTCACCAAGTCAAACAGCTGTCTACAAAGAATCGTTCTTTCTAACAATGCACATGTTCAACAACAATGATCGCTCTTTCATAGAAATTTACCAGACTTATCAAACGATCTTCTTATTGCTTGGCAGCAATCGGCAAATATTGAAAATGAATCTAGTTTGCAGTCAGAAATCGAATGAAGAGCAAGTGCAATACAGCGTTAAGTGTTGTAAGTATAATATAAAATACAACATCTTTACATAATTAACATCTGAAAAGTTTATCATATCATTTGAACCCACGACGGAACACACTAAAAAATGTAAGTTTAAGATACATTCAATTACATTTTAATGTATAATTTTGTAAACCACAATGTTTATTTATTTTAATAAAATTTTATTTTTTATAACTAATAAATAACAATACTATAACACTATAATTAATGAATTTAAAAATAGAGCAACAAACAAATAAAAATTTATTAAAGGATATTAAAAAGTGTATAATTTTATTATATTAAATTTGTAAAATAAAGTTTCATGGTTGAAAATTAAGAGTATTTAAGAATTATATATTAACGAATCAATCATTTAGACAAAAATATTATTTTAAAAAATGTTAACATATAACAAGTAAAAATTAAAAACCCTTTTTAAAAATTAAAAAATTGAAAGCACCGAAAATGTTTGCTTTTGTGAATTGTGAATTTGACGCATGCAGAAAGTATCTGTAAATAAACTAATTTGTGTAACAGTATATTGTATTTTCTTCTAGAGTTCATTGGTATTTCATTTTACTGGTACCATGTCGAATCTAAGCGGTGCATCTAAGAGAAAAAGAGCGATTGAGGAGGACGAAAGGATTAAAAAATTACCCAAACTGACATCTTTCTTTACAAAATCAGTAAATCCATGTTTATCTTCAAATGACACACCAGAAATTCTTTTGGGCACACCGAATGAAATTAATCGATCAGAAAACCAGAAAATGGAGCCATAATCATGTACCTCCGAAGGTAGTTCTCATCTGGAAGATGCTTCATTGCATGAGAAATGTTTTCTCATCTGAAAATGTAGGTCTTGCTCTGACTTCTTCAAAAGTATCCAGGTGCACATCAAACAATTCCGGCGAATGGAATAAGATAAGTGAAGAAGATCGATTTTTTTGATTCAGAAAGGACCTATGTTTTTTTGAAAATATTTACTAAATCTGTGACATTTACTAAATCTGTGTTTACACGTAAATTGCAAAACAGTGAAACTGTCTGTAGATCATGGCTTCTATTTTCACCATCTAAAAATGCGTTATACTGTTTTGCATGCCGTCTTTTTGCATCTTCCGATTCGGCGTTTAATTCTCCGGACGGGTTTCACGACCGGAAAAATTTGAACCGTGCAATTACTGAACATGAAAACAGTTTGCGGCATAGATTGCAACTATGGATTGCTGGAATGCCTTGGTTAAAGACGAACCAGTAAAAGTGAAGGAAAATAATTCTTGGAATGCCTTGGTGAGTTCTATTAGCATTAGTGTCATAATCAAATCAGTGTTTTGTGGTAAAAGGAAAGTAATTGATAATTTTGCATGTATTTGACATTGAGTAGCCACCTTTATGAAGATGCTCACTTTTTCAGTATTAAAGAGTGCTTAGAGATAGCTGTAACAAGATTTGAATTTGAATGCACCAGGAACAAACTCCACAGTGAAACTTCATTTTATTTGAAAATATTTTTGAATTGGTAGTTTTCATTTTTGCTCATATAAGTTTAGCTTCATTAATTTGTGTATTTAGAATATTTTAGAGAATTTGCATGTAACATTTAAGTGTTTTGAATATAATTTTTAAAACTGTTACTTTAAAGATAACTTCTTTTTCTATTATACTCAATTTATTTTCAAGTTGAGCATTATTTACAGCTGCATCACCATACCACTTTCTTACACTAATTTGAAACTCAAGTAGCTTTTCGACAATAAAATAGTTTTTGAAAGGAAAAGAAATATACGAGTAGCGTTAGCAAATTCTTTGTTAAAGTATATGTAAAAAAGGAAAAATGTCCTAATAATCTAGTTTAAAATCTTAATTTTTTGTCTTTAATGTAGAAAACATTAATAAAATTCACCTTTTAAAAAAAAATTATGTTTTGAGTTATACTAGTTTTTAGTGTTTCACATGTAGCATCAATATTAGATACATTTTCATAATTCCCTTTCCAGAATAGAAAGGAATAACTGCTGAATTATGTAAACATCAGTGTTTTGTGAGAAGTAAAATTTTAAAGGGTAAAAAAATTGTAAATATTAAAAAATAATTTGGGATTTATTTTGTTTTACTTTCTTTTCAATGCATCTCTCTAAGTATTCTATGGTGGATAATTATATTTGGTTCACATTATAATCTGAAAAATAACCTGTAAAAGAAAGAAAGAATCATTTCAATATTTCTATTAGTTCCCGAATTATGTTGTATTTCGTGAATCAATTCGCAAGAAAAATGAACTGTTCAGAGGTAGTAATTGGACATATAATACCTATAGTGCCCCTGCAGCATAAGTTACACCTTCTCCTTCCACTTCGTCTTCCCTCTTTCATTTCCTTCCTCACAAGTACCTACAAATGTTTTCATTTCATTAGTGGTTTTATTTATCTATTTTTACTTCACATGCTTCCATTCCGAAAATCCAGTTTCAAGGGGGCATGGGAGCAACACCATCCTGAAAACATTTTATTTTATATCCAATAATGTCGCAGATAGAAAGAAACAATTTCACCACAAGAAAATATAATAAATGATGCTTTCAGAATGGAAAAAACAAACATAAAAATGCAATTTTGCAACATTCTCAGTCACTTCTGAGTTGACATAAACCTTAAATTGTTCAACAAATAATTTATCAATAATGTTATGTAATATTTTAACAATAAAAAGTGTAATATTCTTAATTAAAAAAGTTTGAGATATTTTCACAAATTAGTATAAACGAATACAAACTTAAGTTTGTATCAACATTATTTTTAAAAATATAGAAATATATAAAATTATTTTGGTTATATTGCTTGTAAATTCTACTTCAATTTTTCATTTCTGTTTAATGTTTTAAAATGCAGTTCATATATGTTAATCATGTGATATAATCATATCAACGTTTTACACAAGTATCAACATGGTTCGATGTTATAAAGAACAATTTAGTTACTGGAACGATTTTGCTTTGACTGGAGTTATCCTGAAAATGGCTAAATAGATTTTGATGGACTGTTATTGTAACACAGCATTTTTGAAAACATAAGGACTATTTTTTTCTATTATATAATGAACAAGTTTTATTTGGTTGTAATTTTGTTTTGGGGTGGAGGATAGTAAAACTGTAGTTTTGTTTTGATCTTACTGCAATTTTGTGTTACTATAGACATGAAATTATGCAAAACTACTCCCGTCTTATTTTCTTATTCCTTAAAGCAAAATTTAAGTCTCCAGTCTTTCAGTTTTTGACTAATAGCTCAATTACACAAGTAATTCTAACAAAGGTAATTCAACGACAGTGAAACCCAATAAAATTCCCTTTTAAGGGCATTTTAATTAGTTTCAATAACACAAAGAGGCATTGTTTCATGAGGATCAAAATTGTAACTGGCGGTGTGCAGGGCTGTTTACAGCTGCCCACAGCAACATAATTGTAGCAAGACAAAGGCGAGTTGTGGATTGAGGAAAGCCAGGGAGGAATGAAGCATTCCTGCCATGGTACTGAGGAATTCACAGGGTTGAAGGTAGTGTATAGTAGGTTGTGGATACGGAATTCGTTTCAAAATACAGAATTTGTTTCTTTTGCTTGTCTAATACACAATTGCAAATAAATATCTGAGTAATGCAGGCAACTCTTGTTAGAAGTAGCTGGCAGCTTGCTGTGCTAGTAGTAGCGAATTTGTGTGTTATTATGCAAATACAAAAAATACTATTTACTTGAAGTAGTGAAATTTATTCAATTCTTAAAATCCCTTGATGTTGGAAAGAAAAGAAGAGAGCTTTCATGTTTTGATATGACCATGCATTTATTATGTAGAACTTTCTAAGATTAAAGACTTGTAATATAGAATTTGTATTTTGTACATATATTCATTTTTTATGTACAGTAGGGGAGATATTTGTGTATGAAATAAGTATGACTGGACTTCATCTTTCCTTTCAAACTTATAATTGCTCCTCATATTTTGTGTACGCATTCACAAGCATAATGAAAGGATGAAAAAAAAATGGTTAAAGTCTTATGAAGATACATTCTAGACTACTTATATTTGCACCAAATGTTATTTTGTGTATGCATTCATAAGCATAATTGAAGGGATGAAACAAATGGTTAAAGTCTAGTGAAGATACATTAAAGACGTGTCACCTCTAAACCCAGAACATTGATAACGTAGCTTGCCTATTTGTAAGATAATATATCTGTTTATAATATTCTTGTTCCTAAATATTTGAATCTATTTCATCATTGTCTGATTTTATGAAGAAAGAATTTTACGTTTCTCCACAGCAAGGATCATAGTCTAGTAGGATCTGTGTTTGCTGATGAATTAAGTGAGTTTATTTTCCTTTAGGTATAAAGCATAAACAAGTATCTGTTGAAGATTCACAATTTGAAGATCAGTCATTGAATTTTTTTTAGGGTGAAGTTACATCCTGTGCTAATTCCACCATCCCTATCATATCACTACATAAATATCATTTGACCCCTGAGCATAATTCCCATAGGAATTGTTTTTGTAATTTTCCAATGTTATTCCAGCCTGTATGCCATGGAAATTTTGTGATTATTTGCGAGACTCAAAGCACTGTTGTAGACTCGGGACGATATATGTCATTTGCAAACTCTACATTTGCAAGTTCACTGCAATATTGAGAGATGACTTGAGACCTAAGTTCCAACGCTTTCATTAGTGATGTGTATTTGAAATATTATGATAATTATTTGTGTAATGAGAATAAACTTTATTTTTTGTTCACAGGTAATTGTTTTAAATTGATTGTATATTTGTCCCGTAGCTATAAAGCATATATCTTTGATCCAGGTGAATAAGTTGATTCGCCATAAACACTTAATTTTACAGCAGAGCAAAAAACAACATTTAAATGAATTAAATCTGGGATTAAATGATATTCAAACAAAACAATGATGACAATTTTTTGACTTATTCACTTGGCTCAAAGATATAGTCTGTATAGCTTGTGAAAATAATAATAATAATAATAATAATAATAATATAATAATAATAATATAATAATAATAATAATATAAAATAATAATAATAATAATAATAATAATAATAATAATAATAATAATAATAATAAATTCCCGTGTGGTGTCGGGGTTTTTAGTAGAATAGCACCTCAGGACCTCCCCTGTCGTAGAAGGCGACTAATCGAGCAGCTGACGCTGTCACTTCCTATGCATCCTGTAATCCCCACATACTTGGTGTTCATTGCTTCCACTAACTTGTGACACTTCTATTTTCTATCCTGTAGGCCAACCTTCGTATCGGCCAACTCTTGTGTTTCCGACCCCGACGCTATTAGGTTTCGAGGGCTAGGGAGTCGTTCCTATTCTACTCTTCTATTCTAACTCTATTCTTTACTGTCCCCTCTTCTTTTCTTCCGTTTCCTTCAGCTGGCGGAAGTTTTAAAAACGCAGGGAAAGGGCGACCCGAAGAAAAACCCTGAGATGGAAGGTCCTTCAGGATCAACCGTTACGGTGCAGGGATCGGAGCCCCGTACCGGCGGTCGGTGGTGAGCAAGCAGGCCACCGGGCGTCGTCACCAAGCAACTGCAATGCCAGAGACGTGGATCACTTGGCGTCCCTGCCCAGATAATGCCACAAGTGCATTTAACCCCTTCGTTGGAAGGCGGAAGCTGCAGAGATCACCTCCTAGCAGCCCCTCCATATCTGGAGTAGAAACAGAGCCGAAATTGCAGAGATCACCTCCAAGTACCCCTACGACAAGTGGTGTACCCACAGGAGTTAAGGACAGAGACGTGGACTTGGCGCCTCGGTCAGACAATACAAGTGCGATTAACTCCCTGGAGGTGCGTGAAGCTGATCTCCCTGCAGAGGAGAGCGTGGTGATACCCCCAAGAGCTATGGGTATACTGCTGGAGAAGTGGGCGGCCATGGAGATGTTGCATGGGGCACAGACGAAGTTAGTCGAGGACCTGGCAACTGCCTTAGGTGGTAAGTGGCAAAATGCCCCGAAATAACCCAAGCTGGTAAAGGATGAATGATGAAAGCCTTGCATGACATCGACTCGATGAAATACAAATGCAAGGCCATTGCGGAGGAAAGAGCAGAGTTCCTGGATCGACTACAAGAGTGTTTCAACTAAAAAAATAGGAAAGCACTATGCGGAGACTCGCCAAGGGAAGAAAAGGGCAAGAAGAGAGAAGCTCCAGCCTCCGGCGAAACCACCAGACTGGATAAGAGGAAGGTGACAGTAGTGACGGAAGGAGAGGTAACGGCGGACAATGCCGTGAAAGAGAAGAATATAGAAGTAGTGGAAACAGAGTACAGTGAACAACGGCGAACAGACATGGTTGTTCGCAAAGTCGACCAAAAGAAAGAAAAGCAAAGCAACAGAGTCGGAAGGCCCAAGAACCGCCCGGTATACAGAACCAGGCGATTAAAGTAGTGGCTAAAGATGGTGAATCCTACGCGGATATCAAAAATGAAGGAGTCGTAGACCAGGCACATGCGGCAGAGATCCTGAAGATCCGCAGGACGCAAAGGAAGGAGCTGCTAATCGTCATCCGGAAGACCGGTGATATTGACTCCTTGAACAAGGCAGTAGTGGAGGCAGTAGGCACGCAAGCCACAGTAAAAGCGCTGGTGCCAAAGCGGCTTATTAAAATAAGGGACATCGACGAGACTGTAGTAGTCGAAGAGGTTCGAGGCGGTTGCCCAGGTGATAAAAGCAGAGACTCAGGAAATCGCTGGCTCCTGTAGAATGCGGAGGGGATACGGTAGTGTGCAAACAGCGACACTACTGCTACCAGCTGAACAAGCCCAAGAGCTTTTAAAAATGGAAAAGCTCAAAATTGGGTGGGTAAACTGCCAGATTAGCGAAGAGAGGCAGATAATAAGATGCTTCAGGTGTCTTGATTTCGGGCACATATCAACCTCCTGCAAGGGCCCCGACAGAAGAAACATTTGCTACAAATGTGGCAAAGCAGGACACAATGCAAAAGATTGCAGGGAAACCCGGTCATTCTCTGCAAAGACAGGAACAAAGCGACGACCATGCCCTGGGAGGCAGTAGATGGGAGTCGTTTGTTGCTGCATGTAAAAAGACAAACGCGCCAGATATGCTGATTGTTACAAATTAATCTAGGCAGAAGCAGACAGGCAGCGACTTGGCACTGCAGGTGGCTGCCGAAAGAAGATAGACCTGATTTTATTTTGTGAACAGCCCTCTGACGACTCTACGTGGTATCAGGATGGGCAGAGAAGAGCTGGCATTAAGGTTGTAAATGGTAACCTAGGCGTACAGAAGTACAAGGAGACGAAATACGGGTTCGTCTGGGTAGAAGTTAGTAACATAAGAATATACAGTTGCTACTTCTCTCCGAACGATACCATCGACAAATTTATAGCCGAAATGTATGAACTAGACACTAGTCTACAGACAGCCAAATCAAAGATATTACTTGCCGGCGACTTCAACGGTAAATCTCCGGAATGTGAGACACGCTCCGATAGAAGAGGAGCTATTGTTAGTGAATTCGCGGCAAGGAATGATCTTATCATTCTAAACTCGGGGGCTGGGAGAACCTTCCAACGGGGGAACGCCTCCTCATTCTAGACCTGACAATATGCTCAACTAGCCTCGCTAGATATGAAAAGAGCTGGGAAATATTAGAGGAGGAAACTCTAAGTGACCACCTATATATAGTGTCCTCAGTTGAAACAGAGCGGGTACAAAACGACAAGCGACCACCCAGGAACAATAAACGACCACCCTGGAATCCTAAGAAAATGGATGTGAACAAGGCAAAAACGTCCTTGGAAGAATCCAAGTTGTTGAATAGCCTGGACTGGACAAAAAAAGCAGAAACACTCGACGAAATTACAAAAACAACAATCGAGACAGTAGTAGCTGCATGCGATGCCTCGATGCCTAGACGTCGTGGCCCTAGACGCAAACAGCAGGTCTATTGGTGGACACAGGAAATAGCAGCAATACGTAAGAGATGCATCAAGGCGAGAAGGCAAGCGACGAGGCAAAGACGAATCCCACATTTAAAGGCATTACAAGACGACTGCAAACCCCTCAAGAAAGAGATTAAAAAAGTGGCCATATTTTGGGAAGAGGCTCATCGAAGAGGTCGAAAGTGACCGTGGGGCATGGCCTACAAAATTGTGACCAAGCTTAGAATGGAGGGAGGACGCCGGGACTGAGCGATCCAGACTGGGTGAGGAAAGTCATAGTGACTATTCCCATTAGAGAGTGCTGGACAAGACGAAGACCGAGCGTCTTCTTTTGACGAGGAGTCCTGTTTACGACGGACGAACTACGGAGGGCTGCAAAAGCCTAAAATGTGGAAAGCTCCGGATTCGATGGGGTTCGAACGAAATGCTCAAGATTGTTGCAGAGCAACATCCTGACTGTCACTCTCCGTGTTTAACTCATGTCTCAGGAACGGAATATTCTCAGAAGATGGAAGAGGCAGAAACTCATCCTCCTCGGAAGGGTAATAAACCGCTCGACAAGACCTCGTCTTTTAGACCGCTTTGCCTCCTGGACACCATGGAAAGTTACTAGAGGGGCTAATTATATCAAGGCTGGAGGTATACCTATCAGACCTATCCCTAAACAGTATGGCTTCCGGAAGGGCGGACGACAACCGACGCCATTCTCGAAGTGGTCAGGATTGCGGAACAGGCCAAAAGGGTGACGGGAAGAAGAGGACTCTGTGCTCTGGTGGCCATAGACATCAGGAACGCGTTCAATAGCGCCAGATGGAAGGACATCATGGAGGCTCTGATAGATAAGAAAGTCCCTGAATACCTTCTGAGAATGGCTTTAAGACTATCTTCATGAGAGGAGTATAGTCTATACGAATCTCTTCGCAATGGGAAGACGTGACGTGGACGTGACATGTGGAGTACCACAAGGTTCGAAACTAGGCCCACTCTTATGGAACGTCATGTATGACGACCTATTAAAAAACGACCTACACAACATACCCAGCTGATTGGATATGCAGACGACACGCTGATTACTAGCTACAGTGAAAACACAGAACTGCTAGAGATGCACCTAAATGAGTCTCTCTTCAGGGTTAAAAGATGGATGACGCAAAGAGGCCTGCAAATGGCAGCTGAAAAGACAGAGGCAGTACAGTAACGGACCGAAGAGCTATCCAAACCCCGCATCACTTTGGGCGGAGTAAATATCCCTGGAAACGCCAAATTACATACTTAGGTGTCGAAATAGACCATAGGCTGAGCTTCGGGCCCTCACATCAGCAAAATGGCAGACAAGCAGCAGCTACTGGAGCCAACCTCTCCAGAATTATGCCAAATATAGGAGGACCAAAGAAGCGAAGAGACGTATGATTGCCAGCGTAGCCACTCACAAATGCTTTATGGGCCCGGTGGGCTGACAAACTAGGTAAAGCAAGCGTGGGACTGGTACGCGCAAGTGCAGCGGAGATTGGGGCTGAGAATAGTGTCGGCTTATCGCACAGTATCCGACAGCGCAGTAGGAGTACTGGCCAGAATACCCCATTGATATGTTGGCTAGAGAAAGAAAAGCGGTGTATGACGAAGGAAAAGTCTGCTGACTCCAGCGGAAACAACCAGGAGTAGGACGAAAGAAGACATTAAGAAGAGCGCCCGAACATCACTACTGGCGGAATGGCAGGACAGGTGGGATGGGGATCCTAAAGGAAGGTGGACGCACCTCTTGATACCGCATATCGAACCATGGTTCAATAGAATGCACGGAAGTAGAATTTCTACCTCACACAAGTGCTCACAGGGCATGTTGTTTTAAATCCTACCTATTTAGATTTAAAAGAGCATATGACTCAAAATGTGAATTCTGTGGTCACGAGGATGATGACGCCATGCAACAATATTTGCATGCGTAGCATGGACACATGGAGAAGAAGATTGAACGAGTATTTGAGGCAGACATTTCTCCATCAAACATAGTTCGGCTTATGCTACAATCCGGAGGAAAGGTGGACAACAATACAAGAGTTCTTGACCCTTGTGATGAAAAGGAAAGAAGAGCGACCGAACGTAAATGAAGTAAAGGCTCAGCACTGCCTGCCTCTCCATGAAGTAATGTCTCGCGACGATTCCGTGGAGGGGCGCATGGGCATAAGAAGAGAGGGTTTTTTAGTGGGTATACCCCTGAGAATGGGGGTCCCACACACCAGGGGTTATACCATCTGAATCCCCGAAGGTGCATAATGCATTTTTTCCTCTCAAAAAAAAAAATAATAATAATAATAATAATAATAATAATAATAATAATTATAATTATAATTATAATATTATAATATAATAATATAATTAATAATTATAATTATAATTAAATAATATAATATAATAATTATAATTATAATATTAATATAGTCCTGTTTACGACGGACGAACTACGGAGGGCTGCAAATAGCCTAAAATGTGGGAAAGCTCCGGGATTCGATGGGATTCCGAGCGAAATGCTCAAGATTGTTGCAGAGCAACATCCTGACTGTCTACCCCCGTGTTTAACTCATGTCTCAGGAACGGAATATTCCTCAGAAGATGGAAGAGGCAGAAACTCATCCTCCTCCGGAAGGGTAATAAACCGCTCGACAAGACCTCGTCTTTTAGACCGCTTTGCCTCCTGGACACCATGGGAAAGTTACTAGAGGGACTAATTATATCAAGGCTGGAGGTATACCTATCAGACCATCCCCAAACAGTATGGCTTCCGGAAGGGCGGACGACAACTGACGCCATTCTCGAAGTGGTCAGGATTGCGGAACAGGCCAAAAGGGTGACGGAAGAAGAAAGACTCTGTGCTCTGGTGGCCATAGACATCAGGAACGCGTTAATAGCGCCAGATGGAAGGACATCATGGAGGCTCTGATAGATAAGAAAGTCCCTGAATACCTTCTGAGAATGGTTGAAGACTATCTTCATGAGAGGAGTATAGTCTATACGAATCTCTTCGCAATGGGGGAAGACGTGACGTGTGACGTGACATGTGGAGTACCACAAGGTTCGAAACTAGGCCCACCCTTTTGGAACGTCATGTATGACGACCTATTAAAAATCGACCTACCACAACATACCCAGCTGATTGGGTATGCAGACGACACACTGATTACTAGCTACAGTAAAACACAGAACTGCTAGAGATGCACCTAAATGAGTTTTCTTTAGGGTTAAAAGATGGATGACGCAAAGAGGCCTGCAAATGGCAGCTGAAAAGACAGAGGCAGTACTGGTAACGGACCGAAGAGCTATCCAACCCCGCATCACTTTGGACGGAGTAAATATCCCTGGAAACGCCAAATTACATACTTAGAGTGTCGAAATAGACCATAGGCTGAGCTTCGGGCCCCATCAGCAAAATGGCAGACAAGACAGCAGCTACTGGAGCCAACCTCTCAGAATTATGCCAAATATAGAGGACCAAAGAAGCGAAGAGACGTATGATTGCCAGCGTAAACCCACTCACAAACGCTTATGCGGCTCCGGTGTGGGCTGACAAACTAGGTAAAGCAAGCGTGGGGCTGAAGTACGCGCAAGTGCAGGGAGATTGGGGCTGAGAATAGTGTCGCTTATCGCACAGTATCCGACAGCGCAGTAGGAGTACTGGCCAGAATACCCCCATTGATATGTTGGCTAGAAAGAAAAGCGTGTATGACGAAGCGAAAAAGTCTGCTGACTCCCGCGGAAACAACCGGCAGAGTAGGACGAAAGAAGACATAAGAAGAGCGCGAACATCACTACTGGCGGAATGGCAGGACAGGTGGGATGGGGATCCTAAAGGAAGGTGGACGCACCTCTTGATACCGCATATCGAACCATGGTTCAATAGAATGCACGGAGAAGTAAATTTCTACCTCACACAAGTGCTCACAGGTCATGGTTGTTTTAAATCCTGGGATTATACCATCTGAATCCCTGAAGGTGCATAATGCATTTTTTCCTCTCAAAAAAAAAAAAAAAAAAATAATAATAATAATAATAATAATAATAATAATAATAATAATAATAATAATAATAAAAAATACTGTCATGGAAGCAGAAATCTTTACACGGTTCGTATCCCCATGAGCTTGAGGATACAAATGTTGACAGCACATTTTCGCATCTTTTGGGTTTAAATGCAGGTAACTTGTAGGAGAAACCGCTGATTCATGATGGCTATTCAGGACAGAGTCATTAGCACACGAAACTACAGAAAATATATATTGAAAGAAACACTGAACGATAAATGTAGGTTATGCTCAACGGAGACGGGAAAAAATTGAGCACATAATGGGGCATGTAAAATTTTGCTGGAACGGAATACCTGCGACGACATAACAACTTTGCAAAATCGTTCACAATCTGGCTGTTAAAGAACATCTTAGTGTGGAAAATGTACCATACTATCAGTACCAACCTCCCACCGTCTTGGAAAATGAATCTATGAAGATGTACTGGGATAGGGAGATTAGAACAGATAAGACCATCACCGCAAATAGACCAGACATTATAGTGCTAAATAAAACCAAGAAGGAAGTCACCATCATCGATATTACGGTACCACTATCATATAATCTCCACTCCGCATACATGAACAAAGTCCGAAAATACCAAGAGCTAGCAGATGAGATAAAGAAGATTTGGAAAATAAAAAAGGTTCAGATCCGTCCCCTGACAATTCTACAACCGGAATAATACCAAAATCCTTCATCAAACATCTGCAAGAATTGAATATAAAGCATATACTAGGAACAGTAAAAAAATCAGTCATTCTAGACACCTGTCACATTGTCAGAAAAACTGTCACTGATGTGTCTGATGTGTAGTGTTAGAGGTCCTGGAAATAAATGAAGATCTTGCTCGTCACTTACTCTGAGCCGTACGAGTGAGCCTAGCCGCAATGACATCTGTGGCAGGTGAATGTTTCCCCCCCCGCGTGGGAGAAGTGCATAAGTCATAATAATAATAATAATAATAATAATAATAATAATAATAATAATAATAATAGTTATATTGTAGAAACAATGAGCAAATAATAGAACTAATATGTAAAATGCTAGTAAACATTATTTTGTATTAATTTTTAAGTGCTGCTGTGCAAGAACTAAGACAGAGGCAATCTTCACCAAAGTAGTAGATCCATATTCTTTAGAGGAGGAAAAAAATATTGGAATGGGTCTGATTTATTGTTTTAATATATTCTTTTGCCTCAACTCATAAAGGCATCAAGCTTTTCCTGCTATAATTGCTTTGATACTTTTTCTGGACCAAGGTTACAATCTTTTTTTGTCACTTTTCCTGGAGGAACTTCAGGTAAAATTTTGACAATGCTTCCAGAAAAAATGTCAAGAATGTGTTTACAAATTAGATAATGCTCTCAATCTACAGACTGAAGTTTGTTGTACTCTATATTATATGCAACACACTCCAAAATGCAATGGATGTACAACAAGCAGAATGATAAAAATTTCTGTTTTTCATTTTGTATGGTCAAAGTATAAAAAAATTATCATCAGTCTTTTGTCATGAAGCTTGTGTCAAGTATCAACACATTTCAGGCAAATGCGCTGGTAAGATGGCTTGCTTAAATGATAATAATAGAAAGGATTTGAAGACTGCTCAAACCATTGGAGCTGCAGAAAGTGAATTAATACTAAATGTGACCCTAGGCAATTTGTACTGACACCCCGCCCCCCTTCAATACTCAATATACAAATAAAATTTACTAACATTTAAAGTAATGCTTGCAAGTAACGATACTAAACGAGATTCAGAAAGAACGTGTGGTACGTTTCTATTAATTGAATAATGTTCAAGATAACAATTGTTATTTAACGATATTAATGTTTTATTCAGATATGCATTCTGAATTTTTACATTAAAATATCTTCAAAAAAATTGTTGCTGGATTTTATTTTATTACATTTTTGAAGTTCGGAAAACATGTATATATGAAAATGACTTTGTATTTAGTAATAGAACACACAGTTTTCACAATTTAAAATATACTTACTTTTTGTTTTCTATTTATGCTGTCGTTGAACTTCGTAGTTTCATGTATGAGCTTAAAATGTCTCTAAAATTAATTCATGGTACAAAAATTATGTCTGGCTCTTAATTTTTAAGAAAAGTTCAAGTTGTTGGAGCCCCGAATGCCCCAAACTGCCTATTTGTTAATCCACCACTGCGGCCCAAGAAGAAATTGATCACTTGAAAACCCAATTTGAAGACACATTGCAGGATCAGTAAAGAACTGTAAGGATAGAAAATTATCTTAGTCAAATAGAGGAAGATTGTCATGTTGTCAGATCATTTGTTTTACTCATAACAAATTTTAATCTAATTGAGAGAACTTTGGTCGTCACAGTTCACTGTCTTGCAAATTATACAGTGTGCATGTCTAAAAAGCTTTTTTAGCTGGAATAAATATCATTTATTTTGTTGAATCTAAAATTTATTTTCTGGTAATTTATGAAAATTGTTTGTATTATAAACCTGTTTAAAATCTTGGTTGAAATCTTTTAAGTTTTTTTAAAGGAATTCAATTTAAGAATGTAAAGAATAAATCTAATATGTTTAGTGTTTCCCAAATGCTAACGCTATATGGGAATCACTGGTTACGTTAGTCAACAGTTTATGGATATCCAGAAGATTTAAATGAGAGAAGAAACTGTGAAAACTGTTCTGAAAGTCACACACAATTTATATAGTTCATAAACTAGATTTCAAAGTATGATGACCTTGAAATAAAGGATGAGCTTCTTCCTTTCTTGGAAAAATACGCTTCATTATACTTTCCAGTGTAGCCTCCATCTATTTATTTAACAGGTTAGTATGTTATTTTGGGGAAGCTGTATGGGAGTTTATTTATCATACCAATACATTGTGCTTCAATATTTAAGACCACTTAATGATTTGATTTGACACTACAATCAGTTTGTCATTCATTATGCAAACTTCTGCAGTTTCATGAATAATTTTTTTCAATCTTGAAGCTCTATTAACATGTAAAACATAGATCGAACAGTAAAAAATATAAAACTTCTATATCTAAAATAAACAAACCCTTACTCATAGACGTAACCCAATTTTATTAAACTAGAACACTTCATATTATATAACTTCCCTTACTGAATTCATGACAGTTTGTAACACCATACTACACAAGTAAATACAAATGTAAGACAAAAAAATTTACAACCATGAAACCTAACAAAATATTCCTACCAAAGGTTAATCAGTGTCTCTAAGAGCATTACAGTATTATAACTTTTAGTAAAATAATTGGATTCCCCCAGTTATTGAATTAAGTGTTTTCTTTTGTTTTGTAAATAAAGTTGTATTTTCAATTGTTTGTTGTAAATCAATTGCCTTTTTTTGTGAGGTTCTATAGTCAAAATATTAGGATCTTTAAAGTCAAATTCCTGTTCTGTTTATGTCTAGATGTTTAGTTAAACTGACCCCTTTCTTTTACTTTCTCGCTACCCATTACGCAATGCAGAGAAGTTACATGTTGCTGCGCGAAAAAATTGCTAATTTTCAGCAGAAAAACGTATTCCTCTTGAACGTTTGTTGAGATGTGTTAGGAAGCTGTTGCTACTCTTGTAAAGAAAGTGGATGTACTTTCAGAAAATTTGATCACTGATTATGGAATGTTTCATTTCTGAAAGTTAGAAATATCTAATTAAAGAGAGATGTGATAATTCAGAGAGAAATTGTAATATAAATAGTTTTACGAAACCATTACTAATGGCGGGAAATAATGTATACAAGGTATCATGAAAAACGATCAGGATATTTTGAACTCAAATAATAAAACAAAAGCAATGTGGAATATAATAAAACATACTACCAAATCAACTAGAAAACCCGTAGAGAATGTTGTTTTAAAATATAACGATATAAATGTGAACGATCCGGCAACAGTGGCTAATCCCTTTAACCAATACTTTTCGAGAATAGCTGCCGATCTCACTAAGGGTCTTCAGGCACAAAATTCAAAAACAGACAGTTCACCCAAAATTTTAGACACAATGTTCGTTTCCGAAACTTCTTCCTATGAAATTCTCAAAATAATCGGTAAACTAAAAAATAATTCGTCCGGTTAAGATGAATTCCCGGATTCGTTGAAGACTTGTGCGTATGCCATTATACACCCGTTAACTCACATATTTAATGCATCTTTATGCACTGGAACGTTTCCAGATATTATCAAAACAGCTAAAATTAAGCCGCTTTTCAAAAATGGCAACAAAAATGAAATTCAAAATTATCGGCCCATTTCTCTTCTCAGTTTTTTCAAAAATATTAGACTTTTTTACGTACGAATGGAAACCTTTCTCAGTAAACACAACGCGCTTTCAGATTGCCAACATGGATTTAGAAAATCAAAATCAACGGAAACAGTTATATTTTCTTTTCTTAAAGATGTCGCCTCATCATTGGATCAAAACGAGGCACCTATTGGATTATTTTTAGATCTCTCAAAAGCTTTTGACGTCATTGATCATGACATTTTACTTTCCAAATTACCTTCATATGGAATTCGTGGTATTGCTCTAGATCGGTTATGTTCGTACCTTAAACAACGATCTCAGAGAGTTGAAATACCTTACTGGAATGATGAAACATTACGTACGCACCTTTCCGACTCCTTGCCCGTTGCATGTGGAGTTCCTCAAGGATCGATTTTAGGCCCTATTCTGTTCCTACTTTACATAAACGATATGCCCTCGACGATTCGAAACGGAAAAACGGTTCTCTTTGCGGATGATACGAACATCCTTTGCAATAAAGAAACAATAAATAGTGCAATATCAGATATTTCAAATTGGTTCCGAAATAACAAATTAATAGTAAACGAAAAGAAAACGGTTTTAATGCAGTTTTCCATTTCAAATAAACAATTCTGTGCTCCATTGAAAATGAACGGTGTAAGAAGTGACTGATGTTAAGGCAACAAAATTTTTAGGTCTCTCAATTCAGTCAAACCTTAAATGGAACGTCCTTTAAATGAATTGAACACAAAATTAAGTTCATTATGCTACGCGTTCAGATTCTTGCAAATTCAGTCAGCCTTCATACTCCTCGTGTATACTTCGCGAATGTTCATTCCCGCCTGAGTTATGGCATAATATTCTGGGGAAATACATCTTGTAGCTCCCAGACGTTTAGATTACAAAAACGAATTGTACGAATGATAACCAAATCCCACCCACGTGATTCATGTAAGCCTCTCTTCATTAATCTAGGAATTCTACCATTACCGTGTCTTTTTATTTACGAATCAGTGGTTTTTGTAAAAAATGACTTGCTCAAGGGCGGGAATATATTTTCAGAAAATGCCGAAGTCTATTACTATAACACTCGACGTAGAAATCATATTCACCAGGTGACAGTATCAACAGCTCATTACAAAAAATTCACATACAATACATGTACATTATTTTACAACACTTTGCCAGATGACATTAAACGATTAACTTCAATAGAAAAGTTTAAATCCCAAGTGAAATCGTTTCTGCTGCATAACTGTTTCTATACAATTAGAGACTATACTGAGCATCACAAGAAAAGTAACATTAATTTTAACAATGATACATAATGCATTATTTACCATTTGGACTGTATAAATGAGTATAAACAACCTGTAACAACTATTGTACTACAGCTTCCGGGTCAATGACCCCCATCTCGATCAGGTTTTTCGTTCAGTTTCCCTGATCCATTGAGCAAATGCTGAGATGGCCCTTGTTTTGCTTCTGGATATAAATGTAACTTCATTTTCTGTGCACGTCTTCTAGAATTCAGTGGGAAATACAATTATTCAAATTATCGTTTCCATGTTGTCGCGGCAGGAAGTAATAAGAGCCAAAATGTATTGCTTATTTATCCTTGAAAATAGATTTTATTACATGGGAGTTTTTTTGTTGTTTTTTTCTCCCTTTCAAAATTCAAAATTTATTGCTTATTTATCCTTGAAAATAGATTTTATTTCATGGGAGTTTTTTTCTCCCTTTCAAAATTCAAAATTCAAAATTTAAGTAGTATATGACTTAGTGGGGAATTTTGAAAATGTTTCCCATAGCACGTCATACGCAGTTTTTAACTGTTTTTTGACGTAAAATAAATAAATAAGGTTTATATTGAAACACTAATAATTTTATCCGTCGTGTGCGTGTACTACTTGCGCAACTTTTGATGATGATTTGAACGATGACCTTGCTTCCCCCTCCCTTGAGCAATAAACAGTTGAAGGCAAAAGCTCGCAGCGATCCAGTGATCGATGACAATCCAAGCATTAAAACTTCGTTGGGGTGAAACAGAAGCTAGTCAAAGCTAGATGCTTTCATAGTAAAGAACTTCTGTTCAGGTTCATTATCAATATCTAAAGAAATGGCTGAGGCAGGTCCAGGTCCTCCAAAGGAGGCACCTAAAACTCCAATTAGTGTCCCTGCTGTTGCCTACCCAGAGCGATGACCTGATCGCACACGTAGCAGGTATGACTTTGATTTTTCAGAGGTTTGCTTTACTGTAAATACTCTTGTGGCTATCTTTATAACTATTATCCCCACTCCGCCCACTCCGCCCACTCCGCCCACATTTCCTCAATTCATCGTTCAAGAAAAGTTGCGCGAGTAGTAACGAAATACACATGGTTGTGGGATGCATTTTCACTGGGCACTTAAATTCGACTCCAACACATTGCAGCAAGCACTATTATCTCGACATATTTCACGCAAATAAAATTATTTTATTTAAAAAACTTCACTACCCTGGTATATATGGCAATAATAAAAGATTCGGCACACATTGGTATTCGCAAGAACGCTCGGAAAATGGTGGCCAGCTGCAGCCACATTGGCTTCCGCGAGACAGTAAGGGACTTCCATCCAGGACTTCGAACCTTTACACAAAGAATTCATCAATTCTACGTTTTGAATCAACAAACTGAATATCAAATGAAAATAAATTATTCAAATATCACAAATAATGCATTGAAGGTCGACACTAATTGACTGAACTAGTGTACTTTTATTAATAAGTAAAATTAATAAAATTACGTTGCAGCAAGTCAGACGAAGATAGAAAATTGGCATTCTCCTGAGACCCCTCTCAGTCGCCGCGCCGCGGTAGACAGCGCCACTCGGCTGGTTGACCAACCGAAAGGCCGCATGTTCTTGTTAAAAAGAAGGGCCAAAGAGTAAAACTAATAGTCAAGAACGTGGTGTAATTCCTGCCAAGGCACAAGATACCGGAGAAAACGCCAGTGCGAAGCTCTTTACATTTATGGTATATTAGAAGTTTTCCTGTAACTGCAATATTAAAGACGGATACCTTTTCGTAATAAAATCTGTTCAACCGTAGATCTTTCAATAAAATTATGTACAGTATTTAAAAATTGAGTATTTTTACGTGATATTGAAGCGGTTTTAAATTCTAAATTTTTTCTTTCATTTTCGTTTATAAACGAGGCGCAGGTCCTATATTCATTCATGTTTCTAACTTTTCGAAATTTTTTAATATTACAAATAATGCGAGGAAGCGTGTGCTATTGTAGCGATACTAACTTATGTTAGGTGAATAGAATATCTGATTTTATTGTAAAATAACCGTCTAATAATTCTATTGTACTATATTTTCATCCTATGTCACTACTATGACAATATTCTAAATATCTTATGGTCACTCAAAACGAATTGAAAGTCAACTACCGCAAAAAGAACTGTCCTTTCAAAAATACTGCTCATTTTATTGAACGCTTATTAGTCGAGTGTATGTTCTTGGTCTCCGTCAGTATACCTTCAACAGCCCTGAGGCATTGCATTGATCAAGGAGGTTATAAGATATTAATACATCCTTGGCATATATACTTTGATTTAAACTGAGGAGTCCCTTGGTCACGAGCTGAAAAGGGAAGGGGGCACTGTGCCAATCGTAACATTAATTTCTGAAGATTTAACTCGTAACGAAGGTCGCGATTAGATAATACCTTCTCTTACTATAGAACGATTTTCCTAAGGATGAGCCAAGGAGACGGTTCGCGAAAACAGGTGAACGTCGCATGTTTTTCGGAGAGGTGTCCCTCCGCCGCGATAGCTCTTCAGGCCCTTCGTTTGGTTATGGCTCCAGTGGAGAGGGTGCTGTCGTGAGAAGACATAACCATCCAGAAGTCTGGGAGTTTCGCTGAGGTATACGCACGTGCGCGAGTCCGGGAAATGAATAAATTTGATTACATAGGTGGAAACATGCTCTCACAACCAGTGAAGGAGGACTGCCATGAATGTGAGTGGAAGGCTCTCAATCATAGCCCGCTACACAACGGCACAAGGGCCGGAACCACGTGCATCGTTACGCATCCCTCATTCAAGTCTCGGTTTTAAAATGAACTTATTTATCACACAAAAAGTAGGTTCGGTGTAATATATAAAGGAAAAAGCATCTTTACAGAGGCACAATACTGCACTTACTAATTTCTATTATTTCTCGCGGTGTGCTATATTTTTGTCGGACGAGGACACCACAAAGGGAAGTGTCGAAGCCATTTGCAAGTCGGCCAACTGAAAACGAACAAATGCGGGAGGGGAGTCCATTGGGTTCGGGGGCGCGACGGCCACAAAACTTTCAGTTTTGTTGCCGGCACTAGCTGTCACATTGGCTCATACTTAGGAAAATCGCTCTATATATAGAGCGATTTTCCTAAGGTTGAGCCAAAGTGACAGTTCTGGCAACATAACTGAGGGTTCTGTGGTCATCGTGCCCTCGAGCCCAATGAGCTCCCCTTCTGCATTTGTTCGTTTGCTGTTCGCTGACTTGTAAATGGCTTCGACACTTCTATTCGTGACGTTCTCGTCCAACAAAGATGTAGTGCGCCGCGAGAAATAATTGAAATGAGGAAGTGCGCAGTGTTATGTGCTTTACAGAAGTGTAAAAACTCTTTTTTCCTTTATATATTACATTGAGTTTGCCTTTTGTGTGATAAATATTATGTTTATTCTAAAACCGAGACTTGAATGCGAGAAAATTTCTTAAATTTTTTTCTTTCAATTTTAAGTAGTATATGACTTAGTGTAGGGATCACAGAATTTTGAAAATGTGCACACAATCCACTTTTCCCCATAGCACGTCATACGCAGTTTTTAACTGCTTTTTTGACGTAAAATAAATAAATAAATAAATAAACATCGTTCGAAGTAAGAAAGTGGGTACTGTAAATGAATCAATACTTGTCCAATTCAATGAAGAAGTCAGTTATTGGAAAAGTGTTTTGATTAGAATTGTTGAAACAATCTAATTTCTTGTTGGCCGCAGACTGCCGTTCCGTGGTCATAATGAAATAATTGGTTCTCAGCAGAATGGAAATTATTTGGGTTGTACTAATTAGCAAATTTGATCCATTTCTTAAAGAGCATTTGAACAAATATGGTAATCCAGGAAAAGGATTCGTGTCGTATTTATCAGCGAACATTTGCAATGAGTTTATTGAGATTATGGGTAAACAAGTAAAACTAAAAATACTTTCTGAGTTGAAACAGGCCAAGTCTTATTCAATTAGTATTGATTATACTCCAGATTGTAGCCATGTTGATCAGTTAACATTTACGATTCGATATGTAAAAGATAAGACTCCGATTGAACGGTTTTTAGAGTTCATACCCATTCAAGAACATGGTTTCGAATATTTTACAAATATGGTTTTAGCTTTTCTCGAAAGTAATCAGATATCAATTAATGATTGCCGCGGTCAAACTTACGACAATGCCGCGAGTATGTCAGGTGCGTACTCAGGACTACAAGCAAGATTGCGTCAAGTATGTGAATACGCTATTTTCATTCCTTGTGCTGGACATTCGCTGAATTTAGTCGGGGCTACATCTGCTGGTTGCGTGATGTTATTTCCAACGAGTTATTTCCAACTTGTACAAAAATTGTATAACTTCTTTTCGGGTTCAACACATCGTTGGGATATATTAAAAAAATTCTTGGGAAAATATCAGGTAGTAAAAAGTTTATCTGATACTAGGTGGTATGCTAGATACGATGCAGCCTCAGCTTTAAAATGTGGTTATTCTCAGATTATATTAGCTTTGGAATTTATTGAAAATAATAAAGGAAACCCAGTAGAAACGCGAAATGAAGCCTACAGTATAGCTAAGAAAATGAAAAAAATTAGAAAATATTATTTTAACCGAAGTCTGGAGTGCTGTACTTTTAAAAGTCAATGAAACAACAAAACGTTGCAAAAAAAAATCTTTCATTGGATGTTGTTCAAAGCTGATATCATAAAAACAAGTTGCATGTCATGAGAAATTAATTTGATAACTTTGAAACAATCGCCAAAGAAAAGTTTCTCGATTCAGAATATCAAAATTCGCGTGTAACAAACAGAAGTTCTCGTGTAACTTATTTTGACTCAGAAACAGACGAAGTCATCTTTTCTGCCAAAGAAACATTTAAATTACAAACTTATATTCCATTATCGACACATTAATAAGTGAATTGGATAGAAGAGCTGAATCATACAGTATTATAAGTAAACGATTCAATTTTTATCAGAATTAGAACTTATTGATGAGAAAGAATTGTCTAATAAATGTAAACAATTTGTTGAGTTTTATAACACAGATGTCAATGAACAAGAGCTCATATAGGAGGGTTTTCAATTTCAACATTATCTTCGCATTGAAAATCCAACAAACATCACCGTATCTTTGGCAGAAATGTATAAATCGTTAAAAAAAGATAATCTTGAAGAGACATTTCCTAACATTGAAATAGCCTTAAGAATTTTCTTGACGTTAATGGTCACTAATTGTACGGGTGAACGCTCATTTTCAAAGCTGAAGTATATAAAAAATGAATTAAGTAATATGATTCAAGAACGACTTTCTTCGTTAGCTTTATTAAACATTGAGTCCGATATTTTGAACGAATTGTTCTTCGACGATGTAATAGACGACTTCGTGCGTGCGAAACTACGTAAAGTACCATTGAAAAATGCTTAGTTTGTTTTTTACTTAGATCTTATTATGTAAATATTGCTTGTGTTGTTTTTAATAATATTTTATTATGTTACTATTGTTAGAGTTATTATTAAAATATTTCTATAGAAAATACAGAGATTAAAGATACAATTTAATTCCGTTTATCTAGTTGTTTTTTTTACAAATCCTTCCTTACCTTAAAAAGAGGAATCAAAATGTTTATTAACTGTGTAATATTCAATTTTTAATAGCTTATGATCGCCAGAACGTAATTTGTTGAACTAAGAATTAGGGGCCCCGAAATCTCTTAGTGCCTCGGGTACTTTCAAACCCAAAGACGGCCCTGGTAGTGTATTTTGTAGAGAACATTCGGACAATGGGTTTTGTTCGGTTATACTGAAGTAGTGAAGTTGTTCACAGGTTATGTCGAATTCCGAAACGTTGCCAACGCGCCCCAAAATACGCAAACGTAGTACATTGACAGGGAGCAGGGAAAGAGAAAGTCAGCGTATGTGTCGTGATAGTGGGGTCATTTCGTTTTCTGTTGGGTCATTGTCTATGAAATGTCAGTTTTGTTCTACTTTGTACTTCCCGTATGAGAGAAATTCTGTAAATAAGTTTACTCTGTGTTGCTAAAATGGGAAAATAAGTTTACCTTCGAGCAGTATGCCAGAAGAAATCAAACAGTTGTTTATAGGAGATTATGACACATCAAAAAACTTTAGAAATAATATCCGTCAGTATAATAGTCTCTTTCTTTTGTGTAATTTGGTGCCGATATTGCATTGCCACCTGGTCAGGGGCCATACGTGTTTAAAATTTTGGGAACTCATAACAGAATATTTTCGTTATACCCTGAAGATTCAAACAATGCAACATATTGTGAACATTAATGTGGGCACAGTATTTTACATTTATCTCAGATCACACCGTCAAATTTTTCGGGTTTTCACTAGTAATACATAAAACACTAGCACACCTGGTTGAAGGGGTGCAATCATGTAGCAGATCTTCTCATTGGGCACAAAGCCGACTATATACTGATTTCTTCTCGGAGCAAGAACAGCGTATAAGCATGTAGTCGGCACTGGCTCGATCTAGGAGCCAATGGAGATAATAGACTTATGTTCATGATAATATGAATTATTATTTTTTATGACATACAAGCTTATATAGAATCATCCAGAGTTGTAAATCAGTCTATAATGACCACAATTATATGTAATTAAGTATTATGACATAGAAAACAATAGGAAAGAGCTGAATTTAATAAAATAAATATAAAGAGGTTTTAAGATCATTGATTTCCATGTCATAAATAAAGTACCTATGCTTTGGAGCATAAAGGTTCACCGCATTTAAGGTTTGTTACAATTTTTGTTTCGTAATGAACTTCCTCATGGCCATGGGATCATACTTTGTGTAATATAAAGTACCTTTTTTAAGGTGCAGAAAATATTAAAAGTGCACCAACCGCCAATCTTATCTTAAATATTACATAGATTTTGCTTAAAGCTAGAAATACTTTTTCATATCACAAATAACACTCATGTGTGAAACATGATAATTAGCAGCATTTGAAAAAGTAGACATTTTTGTTCCCGAGTTATATAAAACTATTTGTAACCATAAACGAACTGCAGATTTGATTTTTCTGCACCTCTAACAATATAGCTTATCAGTCCCAGATGTACTCCTACCACTACAAGCAAATGGACTGCTCAACAAAACGTGCGCATAGTGACGCCACATTTACGTCCAGAAACAAATCAAGGGGCCATCTCAGCATTTGCTCAATGGATTAGGGAAACTGGACAAAAACCCGATCGAAATGGGGGTCATTGATCCGGAAGCTGAAGTACATTAATTGTTACAGACATATTTAGTCTGTTTCAAAAGTTATACAATGCAAGTGTAAACTAATTCATTATACTACATGATTGTTTTGTTAAAATAAACATTTTTTTAATGATCAGTATAGTCTCTAATTGTATAGAAACAGATTTGCAGCAGAAAATATTATACATTTAACTTAAATTTGTGTATTAATTTTAATTGTTTAATGTCATATGGCAATGCGTTGTAAAGTAACGTACATGTATTGAATGTGGATTTCTTGTAGTGAGCTGTTGATACTGACACTTGATGAACATGATTTCTACGAAATGTGTTGTAATTATAACTACCAGTATTACGAGTTCGTACATGAAAATAAGTTCCCACCGTTAAGTCTATTTCGACAAACATTGTAGATTCGTAAATAAATAGGCAAGACAATCATATGATTCCATGCTCAATGAAAAGGGACTTGCAGGGATCACGTGAATGGCATTTTTTCATTATTCGGATAATTTTCTTTTGCAATCTAAATGTCTGGGTACTAAAGAATGAGCTCCCACAGAATATTATGCCGCATCTCAGGAAGGAAAATACATTTGCAAAACACACGCAACATACTGTTATTTTTTTCTTTTTACGGTGCAATCTGAGTGCTGAAAACTAAAGAAAAGTTTTGAATCGAAATGCATCTGTCTCTCTCAATGCTTTAGTGCAAAAAATGTGGAATGCAGACGAAAAGGACTCCGTGAATAAGTGTTTTAATGTCGACCAGAGCCGTGCTTTATTTAATATTTTCCTTAAATACCCTGAAATACGTAAAACTTTTGTAATGGAAAAATACGGAAAATATTTCGATAACCTGAAATATCAGGGAATTCGTCTTAGAAAAGGATGATACCCTGTTATGGTTAAAAGTTTACTGTAATTTGTGTTTAGTTGTTTACTTAATGTACTATTTCCTTGTAAAACTATACTTACGTCATTTACACTAGGTCATCTCGTGACGCAGAGCAAAGTCGCTCGCCTTTCGCTAAGGATATCCGGGTTCGATTCCCGTCAAATCTCATGTGAAATTTGTTCCAACAAAACGAGTTCGGCTGCTTCACAAGGGCTAGTCCAACCCCTGTGAAGTGTCCTAAACCCTACCCCTATCCTTATTCCTTCCTAATTCTGGCCGCTGGGTAGTGACGCAGGAGCGCGTGCTGGGAGACGCGTACGCGGAGATGCTACCTGGCGGTCCTCTTGACAACAGACTATGACGAGACGTGACGGACTGAAGTATATAAATATCCACAGCAGCAACGCAGGATTACTCTACTAGCGCTCAACACCCAAGAAGGAGTTAGGAGACGCATTGCAGCCTGAATTAACGTAACAAAATGTAAAAAAAAATCCTTGATATATTTAGTTGTATAAAAATACAATGTGCTCTGAAATATAATTCGGTTGGTCTGAATTCCATTGTTATTCTTATTGCAACGTACTCTAGAAGTCAGGCGAGAAGTATTCCATTCGTACAGCTGATCTGAAAGTCTCTGGTAAACTCTTTCTCCTCCGGAACTGAAAGATTAATAAAAGTTCTTATACAGGTATTCTAAAAAGTTTGTATTTTATTAATGCAGTAAAACTTCGTTTTTAGGTTCCTGCGTTTTAAGTTTTCCTGCCTTTTACGTAGTTTTTCGTTGGTTCCATCATAAAGCCTATATTTTAATGTATTCTCTTCCGGCAATTAACAACTTGATATGAAGAGAGCTTCCCATCTTTTACGTCATTTTCCTCTTAACGTTTTACCTTTTACCATATGTACGTATTTTATGGAGTAATATACGTAGTGCAGAGAAAGTTATGTAATTCTGCGGCAAAAATTCGTGAATTTTCGGGAAAAAATGACAGGTAAAATCCTGCTCCAATGTGTAGCAACACACACACACACACGCACACACACACACACACACACACACGCACACACACACACACATGATTTTTTACGAGCGTAGGTGGAAATCTGCGGAAGACACCATGTGGCCCGTACCACATGATAGTGTGAGATTTTTACCCACTAAAACCAACCTCCCTTCTCCTCCATCCTCCCTGCGGAACCGCTGTTAGGCATTACATCACGGGGAGTGGATTAGAGTGGCTTAGTCACAAGCCACTTCTCTTCGCCCAAATCGTAGGAAGGATCAATCGACTTCCCTTCTTTCCCTTTCTATTCTCCTGAGCTCAGCTATTATGGTCTGCGCATATGCGCTCACCGCATCCCAGTTTGTTTCTGAGGCGAACATGCACCCAACCATTGCTTAAGGTGTCAGCGGGTCGATCCCGAGTATACTCATAATGTGCCGTCACTGCAGATGGTATCGCGGGCACTGGAACAACACATGCTCGGCGTCTTCGACAGCAGGTTCACATAGTGGACAGAATAGGGTATCCTCCAGCTTCAACCTGTGGAGATATGCCAGAAAGCATCCATGTCCAGACAACAGCTGAGTAAGGAAGAAATTTACTTCGCCGTGTTTACGGTTGATCCACAGTGCAATGGAAGGAATCATGCGGTACGTCCATCTTCCTTTAATAGACTTGTCCCATCGATCCTGCCATTCGAGCAGTGTCGTCGAGCAGTCTGGATTCTCCTCTCTTTGTGATATCGCCTCCGTCTTTCCTGCGCCAAGATATCGACAGGAGGCATCCCCGCGATGACGCACACTGCATCGTTTGACACAGTGCGGAATGCACAAGCTACTCGCAATGCCGATAACCTGTACTCTGAAATCCCTCGGACGTAACTATTTGTCGACGTGGAGTTGGTCCACACTGGGGCTCCATAGCGCAAGACGGACCTCACAACCAAGGCCAGAAGCTTCCGTTTCTCCAGACAGGGCCCTATGTTGGGCATTAGTCTCGACAGTGCTGCATTAATTACCGCTGCTTTATTGCTGGCGTACTTCAGGTGGTGCCCCTTCTTCTTACGAAGTAAGGGCAAGAAAGTAAAACTGAGCCTTCATTGCACTAAAATATTGTAAAATCGTGCCTAGCCTATCGTTTTTAAACTTTCCCGCATTTTTAACTCTTCTCCATCGGCCTCCTGAAAAGTGTAAAAAAGGTGTTTTACTATGTATGTTTTTGAGGCTGATTCCCATATTGGACAGGCATAAGATATTATAGACCAAATCATTGTTTTATAAATGGGTAATTTATTCAGAATAATAAGTGGAAAAGTGTATTTAACGGAAGGAAGTATCTGATGCCAGGTGATGACTAAAGAAATTCTGTGGGCAATATTATTTCACCAATGGAGTCTTCAGTCCATGAATACTTCCAAGTAATTTATTGGTTCGGGTGATGAAAGCCAATTTATTAGCTCTTTTGATGTGTAGCAGGAGGTAGTTAATTATATATACATAAAGAAACAATTTTTATATTATATTTTGATGCATTCAATTTGAGAAGTCACATTTTAACCAATGTGCCTACCTGATTTAAAAGATTTTGAAGGAAAGTAAGTGCAGTTTCATGATTTCTATTAACATTGTATAATACAGAGTCGACTACAAATAATGCTAATGAACTGACGTTCGTTGAAAAAATATCTAAAATAAATAAATTGAAGAGAATGAGTGAAGTACAGCTCCATGAGGAGTTGAGAAATTCCTAAGAGACGAAGTTTGTAAATTAGACATGGGAGCCAAACTGCAGCGAAAGTCTTTTCAATATCAATAAAAACTGCCCTAATGTACTAAAAGTTATGAAAAACATGAAGAATGTCTTCAGTTCATCGGAGTATTTGGTGATTCGTTGAGAGGGGAAAGTGAAAGTCAAATAGGCAGTGAGAAATACATTACAATTAAATATATTGAGACTATATTATTCTAAATTATTTTAAAATAATAAAAACTTTTATAATAATGACAGTATAAATAACGATAACGTTGAATTTTAAACTCTTCAAGACGTCAACTTTTTGAACAACGAATCATGTTAAGCATTGAATGTTTAGGGATATTATATATCACTATCCTTTTACCAAAAATATTGCTTGTCAGAAAAGGAGATGTGATTTTCCAAGTCAAGTTTTAAAAACTGACTTGAAACCGCATATGATGGGATTGGTTCAGAAAGGTCAAAATTTTCATTCACCATACTTTAAGTAAATTCTATTTTATTCATTCCAGTACATAACACATTCTGTGTTGTTTGAAGTTGTCTTATTTCATTAGCTCATATCAAATGGAAGCAATGGATAGACTGTGCATTAGTACACTCATTATGATAATACCACAGATTGTTTTATGTTTCTTACGAAAACGAATAAGAATAAAATGAAAATGGAAATTATAAAGGCACTTGCAGATGAAGAGATTATAGTACATGCAAAGTATATAATTTATTGTTCAAAATCAAAATGCTGAGGCAATTGTTCGATGTGGACTTCGTGGGTTGTCCAGGTCCGAAGTCCGCAAAGCCCGTGTCCTCGAGGGGCACCCCGTCTTCGGTGACGAACTTGCCCTCCTGCGCGTCGCCCGTGGCGCTGTGCCAAAAATAACTACTGGAAACGGCGCCGGTGGCGTTTGCAGAGAAGTGTTGGCGTAGCAGCTCCACCTCGCGCCGGGACGTCGGCGTCAGCACCCCCCCAACAGCGCGTGCCATTGTCGGGCGGGCGCGGTAGTGCCCCAGGCCGGGCAGCGTCAGGTAGCCCGGGGGCGCCGGCCGAGGCGTCCAGGGCGCGAGCGTGAGGGCGTAGAGCGTGGAGGGCGGGGGGCCCCCCGGGGGCCCGTTGAGCGTGATGGTTAGCGACCGCCGTGGGACGTCGCCGGGCCCGCACCCTGATGTCCTCACTCCCACATCCAGCAGCCACCCGGGACTCCCCAGCGGCTGCTCAATGTTGGCGCTGACGGCGCGGTGCCCTGTGGCGTTCGTAGAGTAGGACAAGGAGAGGGCGAGCTCCTTCCCAGACGAGCACCTCGGTTGAGGAGCCAGCGACCTTCCCAAAAGTAGCAGCAGAAGCCATGGCGACACCGTGGCCCAGCCATTTGCATCCATTGCCTGGGACGCCAGCCGGTTTATATAGCGGACTCATGACGCAGAAGTGACTCCATATCGGCACCATCGTGCAAAAACACACTGTCCCCCCTTGCATTGCGTCAGGAAGGGTCATCTCCGGGTTATGAAGCGTTCATGACCGATTTGACCTCATGTAATTATCGCCTGCTGACTCTGAACTTGCGTCTCGCGATAAAATAAATATCTTGCTATTTTGGTAACTTGCGACTTAAGGTCGGGTTGGGTGTCAGGTCAGTAAATCTTATGAAAAGATCCTAAAGTCTAAATGAAGCATTTGACGAATGAAGAAATGAAGAAAAAATATGGAGAAAATTCGTGTGTTACCGAACACACATGCGAATCAGCGGCGAGTGTACGATGTGGTCAGTCAGTTCTGAGTCAAATATCGGGGCGTGGAATTTGAAGCAAGTGAGATATACTATTTCGATTATTACTTGTTAAATTGTACAGATTCATTCCATCGTTCTCTAACGAACGCGAGAACAAAACGGCGTAAACAATTTATAGAGAAATGAATTTTGAGGGCGCAGGTCATTGAAGGTGACTGGAATTGGTTCTATGAAAAAGAGCGAAGTTTTTTTTTTTTCTTGAGAAGTGTCGTGTAAAACACTACTGAAATCGATTGGTTTTTGGGAGGACAATTGATACGTTTAAGACATCCAATTACTTCGAGAACTTAAATGTGAATCGAATGTTCGCTAAACAGAATTTTCGTCCAGGTACTGTTTACAGTTTGGCCCAATAATCTTCCCACTTCCTGCTGAGGCTTCTCGAAACATTTTCATTGCAGTTTATTTCTGAAGTTCAGAGGCACGTGCGAAAATTGTATTAACTAACTGAAGCGTCGGCAGAATATTTTCTTTTCAACATCCCCCATAAGACAAAAACAGGTATTCATCGTATTTGTAGTTTGCAATTGATTGTAAATGTTTTTGCCGCCACTTCCCCCTGACCGGTAGAGGTGGCTCAAGGCATGAATTGCCACTGCAGTGCCCCCGATCGGGAGGTCCTACGGTTCCAGTCCCGACGGTGGCAGAATTTTCACACTAGGCCAGGTAGCCAGGGGATCAGAATTCAGTCGCCGTTTGGAGGAATTCCAGCCGCTGGCTGCTCTGATCGGTGGCTTCGCCAAGCCAATACCAGACGAACAGACGGAGCAGAACCCAACAAATGGTCCACTGCCTGCGCGCGATATTTCCTCTTCCTCTCCTTGTCCTATCCTCGCCCTCATATACACATACACCAACAAGCACTACACTACCACACTTGTCGATGATCGGTCAGGTGCTGAGAGCTTCTGTCCTGGCTGGTGGTGTCCCGCTGATGGGAGAGTCCTGGTTAGGAGGGAAACCCCACTAGCCGACGGTAGGTCGGCGCCAGATCTCGCCATCCAGCTGGGGAAGGTCAAAGTCTTCTCCCGAGAAAAACATGCACTACACTTACGGAACTGATGACCAAAGCATTTGGCGCGCCCGGAATCACGAAAAATCGATCAAACCTGGCGGTAAAACGTGCACTACAATTTACGGACTAATGATATCAGAAGTTGGCGCTCCTGAATCACGAATCAACCAAAACAAATTTCACCTAAATCATGCTTGGCCTTCCTGGGATGGATTTCAAAACTTCATAGTGCCTAGAAACATCGGAGAAACTGTTTATATGTCAGTCCGTTTGCTCTCTTTAATAAAATACTTCACTAGGGTGTAGATAAATTCATTTGGCACAACTGAGTATCGATTTTAAACATCCACTTTGAGTCTTCCGTTGTTGAAGGATCTCGATGAGGATACAGCCACCTATCTTATTTCCTGCTGCACAAACAGGAACTCTCAAGTGACGCCACAAAACATCTTTTGCAGCAGGAATTAGGAAAGAGAGAGGTTGTCGTCGTGAAATGAAAATTAATAGTTTAATAGATATTTATAAAATACGTGAAACTAATCGGGATTTAGATGTGTTAGTTACATCATTAAACCAGAAATAAAAACCAGATAATTTTATAGAAATAAAAAAAAATGAGCTCATAGTTCAATATATAAATTGTTCTTTAATTACAGTAAAAGAAAAATAATAAAATGATAGATATTTAATAACGGGGTGTTCTTGTGTATGTCAGAGTTAATAACAGCAAAACACACTATTAAATGTAACATTATTGAACCATTTGTCTAACTTTGAATTAAGAACAATACGACGATTTTTTTCCTTCCATCCTTCAAATGCGTACTGAATACAAAGCCGTGAGAGGTCTTAATAATGATTATGTCCGATGCACGTGCTGTGAATTTATTAAACGCAGGATATTACCTAATAATGCATTTGATGCAGAGGCAAATCAAAGTGAATGCATGAGTTTAAAAATTTTATTTGTTTTATAAATAACATATTTATAATTATTTATTATATATATTTGTATATGTTTATATATAATTATTTATTACAGGTGTCCGGACTTACTTCGGACGACCAAATTAATAACATGAAACGATATTTGTTTGGTGAGAACCATAACATTGATTAATATCTATATTGATATTGAAACATAACGAGGTTGTATCATCATGGAAAATATGTCGCGCAACATGCGCGTTATAAGATGGATATTCGCTATCCATCGTCTTTCATTCAACAGCAAACGTCGTAACAAGAGATCGTCGTTCTGCCATGCGAGGAGTAACAATGTTTTGTTGCGCCCAAAGCGTTGGTAACAAACTATCGTTCGCACAGGTCCTTCTGACTCAACGTTTGACGTATTTTGGCATATAGACTTAACAGTGCGAAAAGATAATGCTGATCCAGAAACACATGATATTTGTACAATCAGTTGTTTATGATTGATATTGTATACGAGGTCAATACGAGAAACATGATTTTATATAAGATATTATCACGAGAAATGTCACAAATGCTCGCAGATGGTAACACGCCAATGTTTAATGTTTTATTACACAACCAATATGTTATATGTCTGTTGTTCACAATGGCACATCGATTGATCAAAGCAACATTATAAACATATTCACCTTCACAAAGTTCAAAGAGCAATCATGTCGTCAGCGTGTTTTCACGCATGTCCATGCCCGTAACATATTCAGTACGCATCCGTCAGATGTCGTATAATGAAAAAATTGATTCAAATAACCACTGAAGGAGTTACACTGTTCCAGTGAGTCACAGAACAGAAACGGTAATGCCCGCATTCAGCCCATATGGAGCACGTATGGCCCGATTATTCTGTCGCCAAGGATGCCGGCCCAAATATTAATAGTCCATCGCACTTGGTGCCTGTGCGGACGCGTAACATGTGGATTTTCTGGTGCCTACCAATGCTGATTGTGCTTGTTGAACACACCTTCCCGTGTAAAGGTGGCTTGTCCGTCCAGAGCACGCGTGAAGTGAAGGAGGTTCATTACCCGCTGATGGAGCAGCTTCACTCACAATATCGTCAGCCGCAGTGGCTCATCGCCACCATTCAGCCCCCTTGCACACGTGTAATGGTAGCGGTGCAGGCCCCTCCCGCAGCAGGGTGCACAGTCGACTGAGTGCAGGTTCACCAGTTGCGCCACAGTTCGTACACCGCTCGTGGCCTGTTTCTGATGACCTGCAGCACGTCCTCCTCCCTACAGCGACAGCAAGACGGCGAGATGAACTGGTGTCGGCACTTCGGCGCGGTAACACGGACACCGTTGCACGCATTCTGCGTCGAGACGCAGAAACACGTTGCGTGGGGTGACGCGATTCGATATCGCCCAGTTGCACCTACCGAGCAGCAGCGCGGGCGTTACCGGCATGCACCAAAGACCATGTACATGTCGCAGTACTCGATGCGGCATACGCGTCCATTCTCACCTCTCGTACGAACGCCGTGCCGCGACTCAGCCCGGACAAACGAACACCGACCTCGGCGATATGCGCCGCGGCTTGCCGCGCCGGCGTTGCAGCACCTGGGTGTGAATTTACGGTCGAACGCGATTGTTTGCTCCTCGAGCACGGTATGACTGGGTAAAGATTGTGTACATCACTACGGAACAAAACCGATTTCCGCATATATATCGCCCGCAATAAATAATCTATATTTTGTTCGTCGTCGATGGGCATGGTGATGCCCTTTGGTCCGGGTAAGTCCGACACCCTGTGTGTGTATGTAAGGTATGTATGTATGTATGTATGTGTATATATATATATATATATATATATATATATATATATATAATTTTCATTTTAATTTAATTAAAACTAAAATCGTATGGTAAGCCATTTGTTCTAAAATAAGAGGTAAAATAAAAAAATATTTCAACCATTTACACGCACAAATAAACCGTACGATAAAAATTGTAGAAGTCTGATCGCTCCGTTTATGTCAAGTTTCCAACTTTTTTAAACGTTTATTGCGTGTCAACTCACGATGCAACGCGTCTCCTAACCTTCTTTGATATTGAGCGCTATTGGAGTAATCCTCCGTTACTTTTTCAATATATACAGCAGAGAAAGCACAACATGAACCAGATTTTCAACTGCACGAAGGATGTCTGGTACACACTCTTTCACACACATCTAATGGACTCAAAAGCCTCTGTTACAATTGCAGAAGTATTTTCAAAATCTTACATGTATTTATGGATATTTAATGATTAAAAGTGAGTTTGTATGTTTGTTCTTACCAAGTTGTAACGTAACTTAAACTGTATAAAACATTACATATCATTACTGCATGCAGCCTGTTTGCCAAGATAATAAATTGCTGCTTTTATTGTCACATGCCCAATTGTCTCTGCATCTTGGAAAATTGTCACAAAAAAAGTAATTGCATCTAGTTTAGATGGTATCTGGAAGAATGAATTATCTTGTGGCTACCATGAAACCGTGTTCATATTTAAAAAAATTAATTTCTTTAAATTAATTTGAAGTTGTAAAACATACTATAGCATATTTAATTATCTGTTAGAGATTGTCTTATAGTGTGACTATCTGAATATTCAACAACGAATTTTATGTACGCTGCCATGACACCAGTTTATTCCAAGCATGAGGTGTAATGAGGTAGGGGAGGGGGTTCTTCACCCATCCGTTGAGACGTCACTAGGCAGGAGGCGAGAGGAAAACGTTTCTGTTGTATCTCCAGACGGCGTAGAATGAGGTTATCTTAAGAAAATAAGTACTTGGCATTTTTGTTATTATAGTATAGATTGTGACTGGTACTTCGCTGATAGAATGCATTGTGTTAAAAATACAGTTTCTGTTAAATAGAACTTCATGAACGTTCAATAGACTTGTTTAAAAGAAGACAGATTACAAGAAGTTTTGTAAATAGAGGCTAACATTTGCTAAACTGTTTCCGCTTGGGCAATGGCATGGTGAACATGTGGTCTGTAAATATGTGCGTAACGAATCACAGTTCCTTCTGAACAAAACGAGTTATACAGAATGTCATTGTATTTACTATGTAGACTATTAAGCATTGCAAATTGGCGCATTGAGTAAATTTCAAAGTGCTTTTATATATGCCTATCTTGCTTGTATAACTCTCTTAAAGAGGCAAACTAGATAATTTATACTATTATACTGATTATGTAAAGGCAAAGATGACAGAAGAGCTGCAATGGGTTACATTTATATGTATTTCAGCCTAACATTTAAACACTTGTCAATTTTCAAGAATGTGTCTGGCGTTGATCTGAGAGTGGATTACATGTGTTTGTCATGTGGAGTTTTCATTTTCAGATTTATGTCTTTGTGGTGTTAACATTGAAACAGGACCGTATTATGAAGAGGATTCACTTGTTACATTCAGGTCTTCAAGGTGTTATGTATTTTAATAGTCATTTAAGAAAAATAACCTGCAATCAATTCTGCACCTAAAGAAAATTATGATTGTTAATGTTTTTATACTTATACACCAGTTTGATACAGCAATTAGGAACGTGATAATATTCAGTAAATATTAATTTACTATCATATCATTCTTTAGTTTCTTTTGAAATCTGATTAGTGCAAGTATTCAATTCTTGCTTTAGTCATAAAGAAACTATCAAATGAACAAATGATTGTCTCATTGTGTTCCACTGTTATATATATATATATATATATATATATATATATATATATATATATATATATATAATGAATAATATGTGAATAACACGTGCTTAACTAAATCATTCTTTTTTTATTTCTTCTAAGTACATCGGGCATTCATAAGGGCATTCATTAACACCGCTGTGAATTCGCACAAATAACTAAACTACCTTTCGTGAAACACTCTATCGCAGACGGAATATTTATATGGGCGTTCACCACTGTGGATCCTTAAAAGGAAACTAAATTACATTTCTGTGTGAAACACTCTTTCGCAGACGGAACATTTGGCGAGGGCGTTCACTGCTGTGGATCCTCGCGTTTAACTAAAATGACTTTATCTGTGAAACTCTTTTTGGTATAAGGAACATGTATGAGGGCGCTCACTTCGTGGATACGCACAAAGTCAATTAATGCACTGCTAACTGAAACTCTTTGACAGACGGAACATTGATGAGTGGCGCTCACCGGTGTGGATCCTCATGTGGTTAACTAAATGACTCTTACCTGTGAAACCTTTTGCAAGGAACATAAAGGAGGGCGCTCACCGCTGTGGATACGCATGCGCCCAACTAATGTACTGCCACCTGTGAAACTTTGACAGACGGAACATCATTGATGAGGGCGCTCACCGGTGGATCCCCGCGGTTAACTAAATCCTCTTATCTCGTGAAACTCTTTGGCATATGAACATGTATGAGGGCGCTCCACTGCCGTAGATACGCATGTGCTCAACTAATGTACTGCTACCTGTGAAACTCTTTTGATAGACGGGAACATTGATGAGGCGCTCACTGCGTGGATCCTCAGCGTGGTTAACTAAACTACTCTTATCTGTGAAACTCTTTTGGCACAAGGAAGACATGAGGCGCTCACCATCAGGATCCGCATGGGGCACCAAAGTACTATCTGTGAAACTCTTTTGGCATAAGGAACAGGTATGAGGGCGCTCACCGCTGTGGATACGCATGTGTCTAACTAAATCTGAGTTCTGTATAAATCTCTTTTGGCAGACGGAACATTGATGAGGGCGCTCACCGCTGTGTATCCGCAAGTGTATCATTAAATTTCTTCTGCATGTAAAGTTCTTGGTGAGAACATTGATAGGACTTTATCAGCGCTAACCGCGTGTGCCTTCCTGAACTTTAGTGTTCTTTACCCCCTTCCTCTTTCTGCTCAGCCCAACGTCACAAGCAGCCACTCAGAGAAGCTGCCCTCACAGGCAGACTGCTTGTGCACACGCTTTATGGTCTTCAGCTTCTCTTTCCTGACTGCTCCGCACGGGACTGTTGCTTGCTTTCGCCCCTTTCTCAGGCTGTGTGGTTCCCCACGTGACGATGGGCTACCAATTTCAGGCTTGAGTCTATGAAGTCACCTGTCGAATCGTATTCTCCACCTGTGGGAAAGAAATACTGGTAGCGTAAGTCTTGTCATTTTAAAAACGAACTTCCTACATGATTTTAACTGTTTGACGTCAAAGTAGCTATTTCGGATTTGGCAAGTATTAAATGGCTGCAAATGGGTAATTATTTAATTCTTGGCTGCGGCCCACACAGTACAGCTGAGTTTCGTGTTCTCAAGAGACCTCTGTACGGGAGGAAATCTAAATTCAGTGGCCAGTGAACTCCTTCTTCCGTATATATTTTACTGAAGTCTAGTGTTATATTATCCATCCAATTTCTAAGCAATATATTTCAGTGAGGGAATGTCAATATTATCATTCTAGTTCTATCAATACAAGGTACATCAGATTGAAATATTCGATAGTACGTTAGGTTCTAAGCAAGAGAATAAAACACATTCGAATTTTACTGGAATTGTGCAACAAAAACTACATGCATGTTTACAAAAACGTACTTCCTCAACTAGATGACGGTTAGCCAGTTGCAGGTCATAATGACTAAAAAGGCAGGGCATAGAAATAATTTTCACTCGGATTCATGATGATTTGTGTCACAAGTACGGTGTGTGTGTAAGCAGGTGCACGTGTGTGCCGGAGTATTATTGCTATTTCAAGAATTAGTTGCATGTCGTTGACTTAACGCACAAGCACGTGCTATGCGAGTCGTGCTGATCTCCGGTGCACGATGGTTTCGTAGGTTCACTTATGTTTTTCACCGTCTTCTTTGCCTTCCTTTACGAGGACAACATTAAAGAGAAAAAGGGGAGCGGTTTTTCAGCAAATGTTTAAAATATACAAAAAGGCCATTTTTTCGCAAAATTTCACAAAAATCTTCAATTTGCGAAAATTAAACTAGACTTGATTTCATGATCTATTTTAATGAGAGATTTTATTATGATAAAAAGTCTAATCTCATTAATATAGTTGTAGGGAGAAGCTGAAAAACATTTTGAACTTCAAAGATTTCTTTTTGAAAAGTAAGGGATTTCAAACTCAAGTACATGCGCTATTCTGAAAGATGTTTAAAAAGGGTCTTTCTACGCAGAAAACTGTTTTATCCAAAATTTCGAACCATCAGAAAAGATCTCGATTTATGACGAGTAACAGGAATCACCAAGGACAAGTACATTTTCGAAAGAAAACCAACAGGATTTAATGCCTCATGAAAGACTAAACTATAATTTCTGGAAGACACTCTTCGTATCTATATCTATACTAATATATAAAGACAGAAGTGCGTTGTCTTCCAGCCCGGTAATCTCTGAATCTACTGAACCAATGCCGATGAAGCTTTGTGCTAGCATCCTTTAAAGGCCTGGAGTACTATAGGCTATGATTTACAAACATAAACAGTAATATATTTTCAAAATAATTACTTTTCTGGACATTTTTCGCCTAGCTTTACATCGCAGATTCAAGAGAGCATCAATGTCAATAGTTTAGCTGTGCGCCACCAGAGGATGACGTCTGAGATCTACTACTGATTTCATCAATGTCCAGAATTATTACGAAATTAATTGGAGTTTGAATAAGGTTATGTAATGTTCCTGTGTGAACATTAGAAAGAAAGCCGAACTGAAGTGGTAAATAATGTCAATGTTCATGCATTGCTCTTTGTCCGTGTTATATACAAAGAAGCAAGGAATCATTGAGAGTTTGAAAGTGTTTAATAGAGTGAGGTAGGTATGAGTTTGAGGTAGGTTGAGAGAATAAAAAGTACAATAATATACAGTAATGTACAATGTTTAGTTTGTATACAACATGTGTATTTTGTACAATGTCTTCTTTTACAGAAATTTGTGACAACTGAATTCTTTGACTAAACGAGTGTCACAATTGTCAAAACAGATTACAAATGCCAAGAGATGGGCAGTATACTAAAATTTTCAATTGGTTACTCAGAGGGAAGATTGACTTGCTGATGTACTCACTCTCTCCATTGAAAACAATAACACATTTTAAAACACATTTTTCTATAAAATATAAGAAAAACTTAATTGGTCTAAAAATATTTTTGTCTAAGCAAATAATATCTGAGAGTCTTTGGTTTCTATTATTCATATTTCAGGATCAATCTCTGTCACTTGAGATAAAATAATGATATTGTTTTGTTATGTGGCTCAGTGCATTGTCAATTTATTATTTACACATAATGTAATGTTGGTGGATCATTAGTTTTCTATTGTATCAGTCGTATGATGAATTGATTTACCTGAACAAATAAGTTTTATACAACGTGTTACTAGCACACAGGACATTAAACATATATATTTTTGTCATTTTCAGAAATATAAAAACTGGTAATTATGTTTCAGAATAAATACAGAATAGATACAAGTATTTTCATTAATTATTATGATTATGAATCATCAATTACGTTATGACATCTATAACTATTACTCTGGATCTACCTACTACCGAATAGAAGACAAAATATAAAAATAGTATAAGTTTTACAATGTGATAATTTTGATTGTGTTGCAATATTATATAAAACTCCACAAACATTTTATATATGAGTACAAGTATTTTATTTTGTAGTTTAGATTTGTTTATTGCTTTTAGTTATAAAGTGAATGCTTAAAGCTGGGAAATTCAAATAAGAAAATGTAATTATTTGGGAAAGAGAGCGAGGTAATCCGGAAATTTCCAAATGGGGGTCAAGAGAAGACAGCTATCGTGGCGTGGCCGGGCAGAGCATGGCAGAGAGTAGGGCGGAGAAGGGATACAATGGAAGAGATAGAGGTAGGTCCCGCCGCAGGGCATGAAAAGATTGAATTCCTCTTCCTGTACAATAATTTACTGTAATAAATGCCCGAGCAACGCCGAGTACTTCAGCTAGTTGGAAATAAAGTGCTTCGGTTCATACAAAAATGAAAGAAGAGCAAAGCAGTTTTAATCAGGCTGACAGTCTCAAATTAGCTTTACAATGTTCTCCTCAAATATTGTGAATGTACGCATTCTCCAGTCATTTCTACTACCCGCCAAATATTTACAAACCTTTAACTCTCGAAAAAATTAGCTGCGGATAGAAGAAGTTTCTAAACACATTGTAAGAAACCAACTACAAAAAATCCTGGAAGAGTCCTGCTGCTAGATAGGTAATTACACCCGAATTAAAATGCATCTAAAAAGATTTGTGATGAAAAATATGCAAGTGTGCAGATTATGATATAAAAAAAATATTACTGAAACAGACATTTGAATCACATGTACCTAAGACACTGTGTCTTAAGGCCTTAAAACCAGGTTTTTGCAACCCTAAAGAAAAACAATTTTTGCAGGGGAAGGTAGATAAATAATGATGAACAGGTGAAAGTAAGTGTAAAGGAATGAGAAAGAACAGCGAGTCCTGAATTTTTTCTAAAAATGTATTCTATAATATAAAACCTTTTTGAACTCTTTAGTATTTTTGGGGGCATTTAGATCTTATTAATACTCCATAATAATCATCATAATACACCATAAGAGGATTATGACAACGGTAATAATTATGTGACAGAACAGTAAATAGTTATTATTATTATTATTATTATTATTATTATTATTATTATTATTATTATTATTATTATTAACAGTAATAATTTTATTATTCTCATTATAATATATTATAATATAATATTTAGATCTTTCTTGAGTTGAATTAATTCACAATTTAATAAGAATTAGTAATTTGTTAATCCATACAATTGTAAATCACACTGCTTTAAAATTGTGCAAGTCTATGAACAAAAAACTGTATTGCACTCGACCTTTTTCATTACAGAGAAAGCAACTATTTAATGGCAACAATTATCATATGCATATTTAAGCAGAAAATAAAAATATAGTCAAGGTTAGTATATAGCAACTCTTAATATTGTCATAACCACAATCAGGTGAGCATGACAAAAAACATAGTCGCTGTCAGAGCAAAAAAAAATTGTGGACATTTTAAAATAAGTTGCCTTATTAAGAGTAAGAAAATCTACTTCACCATAACTTTTAAAATTAAACACACAAAAAGAAAAGCCCACAATGGAATATTTTCACACAACCTGCTCAAAATTAAGATTTCCTCAATGACAAATTATCTGCTTTCAATCCAATTGCATTCCAAAATTAAAGCACTACTTTTCAATCAAGGGATTGAAGAGTACTCAAGAAAACATTAATTTACATCCTCACAATTAGGGTCAAATCTCTTTACATAGGCCACCTATTTTGAGCAAAAAACTTGATAAAAACGCTTAGTATTTCTTCGTACAAAATACACAAATAAAATATTTTTATTCATTCAGATGTCTTTCCTAAATTCCCCAATGTCTGCAAGAATTAACTTCACCCTCAACTCCTCATATTTAGTAACTGTAATGACAATAAACAATCAACTCACTGTGAAACTGTATGCTCCCTCTTCAGGATCATCATCAGGTTCCTGTTTTACCTGAAAGAGGCAGACACTTTCAGTAAACTCGCTGCAGCCACATCTAGTCGTGAATCGATATTCACTACTTTTCCAATGCAATGTTAGTAGGTCAACACCTTTTGAATAAGAGTAACCACTAAATAGTAGAATAATTACAACTGCATGTTGATTGTGTGGGCTAATAAAACTCTTTATATATATTTACTTAATGCTAATGGTTTTTTATTCTTTTTATTAATTATTTTAAATTTAGAAACGTTAAAGACAGAAATGCTTACTCCTTTATAAATGCATTTTCTAGAGAAAAGATATTTGTTTCAAAAATAAAACTTACGTTTTCTATTTTAATTAAACTCTCCGACAATATTTTTATTTGGTCCATGTAATAAAGAAAATTTATAGCGCAATAGTTCAACTCAATTTGACAATATATTTTCCCGTGAAAACTAATTTTCACAGTGATCCAACACAGATCCGGACCACAACAGCTGATGAATGTGGGTTACTCATGAGCATTGAGGAATAGTGTGGCTTTAGTGCTGCCCTCCTACGGCTGGCGACATGACTAAGACATTCTACATTGTGGTGGTGGCTGTGACGTAACATCAAGTAGACGATATGCGGTATTTTTGAATGTATTGTCCAGGAGGCATGTCGATTTTACATTCTACATTAAAGTAACAATTGTACGATATGCAGGTAGCTCTTGCATTCAAGAAGCGCAGGTAACTCGGCCTGACAAATCTATATTCGATACTAATATATAAAGACAGAAGAGCGTTATCTTTCAGCGCGGTAATCTCTGAATCTATTGAACCAATGCCGATGAAGCTTTTGTGCTAGCATCCTTTAAAGGCCTGGAGTACTATAGGCTATGATTTACAAACATAAACAGTAATACATTTTCAAAATAATGATTTTTCTGGACATTTTTCGCCTAGTTTTACATCGCAGATTCAAGTGTCAATAGTTTAGCTGTGCGCCACCAGAGGATGACGTCTGAGATCTACTACTGATTTCATCAATGTCTAGATTTATTACGATATTCATTGGAGTTTGAATAAGATTATGTAATGTCCCTGTCTGAACATTTGAAAGAAAGCCCTAACCAGCCCTAACTGAAGTGGTAAAGAATGTCAATGTTTATGCAGTGATCTTTGTCCGTGTTATATACAAAGTGGGAAGAAATCATTGTGAGTTTAAAAGTGTTTAATAAATGAGGTAGGTTGAGAGAATATAAAGTACAATAATATACAGTACAGAATATACAGTAATGTACAATGTACAATATTTTAAAAAAAAAATGCCAAGAGATGGGTAGTCTATTAAAATTTTGAATCGGCTACTCAGAGGGAAGATCGACATGCTGAAGTACTCACTGGTCCCATTGAAAATAATACTGTAAGAAGGGGAGAAATGTGAATAGTTCTCTATGTAGTAGGGCAGCTGTTCATTAGGACAGTTTATTAAGGCTAATCTGTAAAGTTGTTTTTCATATCAATTGCTCCCAATAAATGAGTTCATCGTTTTTTATTGACTTAAAAATAAAAACTGGTAATTATGTTTCAGAACAGATACAAGTATTTTCCTTTCTTTTTGTGATTGTGATTCATCAATTATGTTATGACATCTATAACTATTACTCCGGATCTACCTACTACGGTACCCGTGCATGAACTTCCTCATGTTATACTCAGCTTAAAACAGTAAGTCCCTTCAAGGTCACGAGTTGACATCAATTTCAAAACTTTCTTTATGAATAAATTAGAAGAAAAAATATAAAAATTGGATAGGTTATGCAACATGACAATTGATTGATAGTGTTGAATATTATATAAACCCACATAAATTATATATGTGAGTCTACAAGTATTCTATTTTGTAGTTTAGATTTGTTTATTGCTTTTAGTTATGAAGTAAATGTTTAGAAGCTGGAACTTCAAATAAGAAAAATGCAATTATTTGAGGAAAAGTGAGCAAGGTAATCCGGAAATTTCCAAATGGGGGTCAAGAGAAGACAGCTATCGTGGCGTGGCCGGGCAGAGCATGGCAGGGTGTAGGCGGAGAAGGGATACAATGGAAGAGATAGAGGTAGGTCCCGCCGCAGGGCATGAAAAGATTGAATGCCTCTTCCTGTATAATAATTTACTGTAATAAATGCCTGAGCAACGCAGGGTACTACAGCTAGTAATACAATAAAAGCAAGTAACACAAATCGATTAAAATTGAATCAGCTACAATAATGAGACATTATCACAAACTGTATCTGACGTATGAGGGAGAAAATCATTTGCGCACGCTTAGTTGAGTTTCAGAATCCCTTCCCAACAATTTAACTATTAATAGTTGAAAGATGAAAAACAATAGCAATATTAATAATAATAAATTTAAAAGCCGACAGATTAACATTTCAAAAACTATTTATTTTCGTTACCAATTACAGAAAACCATTTTCTAATGGTAAACGAACGAACAGATTGTGTTTGTTTTTTTTTTTAACAAAATAGAAACTAACCCTAAGATCTACTACCACCACAAGCAAAACGAAAGCTCAACGAAACGTGCGCATAGTGAAGCCATTTACGTCCAGAAGCAAATCAAAACCATCTCAAATTTGCTCAATGGATCAGGAAATTGGGCAAATACCCGATCGAGATGGGGTTCATTGACCCGGAAGCAAGTACATTACTTGTTATAGGCATTTAAGTCTTTTTGAAAATTATACAATGCAAATGTAAACTAATTCATTATACTATATCATTGTTTTGTTAAAGTAAACATTATTTTTATTTTGGATGATCAGTATGACTCCTATTGTATAGAAACAGTTTTGCAGCAGAAAAGATTTGACTTTTAACTTACATTTGTGTACCAATTTTAATTGTTTAATTTCATCTGGCAATGCGATGTAAAGTAACGATGTGGATTTCTTCTAGTGAGCTGTTGATACTGACACTTGAACATGATTTCTACATCGAGTGTTGTAACTATAAATATCAGTATTACATGAAAATATGTTCCCACCGTTAAGTGAGTCAGTTTGAAAAATACTAGACTTGTAAATAAATAAGCAAGGGAATGGTAAGATGGCTCAATGAAAGAGGCTTGAAGTGATCAGGTTAATGGGATTTTTCATTATTGGATAATTTTCTTTGTAATCTTAATAATTTTCTGTAATAATTTTCTTTTGTAATGTCTGGGAACTAAGGAATGAGCTTCCCAGAATATTATGCCATATATCAGGTGTAAACATGCAGAATACACAACATGCTGCATGAAGACTGACAGAATTAGAAAGAATTCAGAATGCATAATGTAACACGTCATTCAAGAAGGAATTTCATATATCTTCTATACTAATATATAAAGACGGAAGTGCGTTGTCTTACAATACAGTAATCTCTGAATCTACTGAACCAATGCCGATGAAACTTTTGTGCTAACTTCCTTTAAAGGTCTGGAGTACTATAGGCTATGATTTACAACCATAAACCGTAATATAATTACAAAATAATTACTTTTCTTGACATTTTTGGCATAGCTTTACATCACAGATTTAAGAGTGCATCAATGTCAATAGTTTAGCTGTGCGCCACCAGAGGATGACGTCTGAGATCTACTACTGGTTTCATCAATGTCCAGAATTATTACCAGATTTATTGGACTTTGAATAAGGTTATGTAATGTACCTGTGTGAACGGTGGTGATTTGTTAGTTCTGGTGGAATATTTGGAAGAAGTCGGTAACTAAAGTGGTAAAGATGACAAGGTATATGCCTTATCCTTAATCCGTGTTATGGACAAAGTGGCTAGAAAACATTGGAGTTTGAATTTGTACAGAAATTGAGGTAGGTTGAGACTGCAATGTAAAAATATATTGTACAGAATATACAGTAATCTACAATGTATTATATATAGACATCGTGTACATTCTGAACAACCTCTTCTTTTACAGAATTTTGTAAACATTGAATTTCTTGAAACAATGCGAGTGTCAAGTTGTCAAAACAGACTATACAAGTGCGAATAGATGGGTAGTCTATAAACGTTTTGAATTGGCTATTAAGAGAGTGCGACTTGCTGAAGTACTCACTCGCACTATTGAAAATAATACTGCAGGAGGGATGCAAATGTAAATAATTCTCTACGTAGTAGGGTAGCTTTTCAATAGCACTCACGATTTGACTATTTACACAGTTCTCATGTTCAAATTGGTAAAATGTAAAATGTTTGTATGTTTTGGTTTCACCCAGTTGATTTTGTTTCATTATGGGCAAAAGATTAGTGCAGTAGTATGTAATTAAGCAATGACCACTTACATATTGAGACTAATCTGTGCTATTATTTTGCATTGCAATTGCTCCCAACGCATGAATTGGTTTCTGTTATTCACATTCCATGATCCTTAACACATAGCACATCAGATCAAATAATGAAGCTAATATGGTTTTGTTCAGAACTTTGTCAATTTAGTGTTAGACACATAATGTACATGTTGATGGGTCAGTATTGTTCTCATGCTTCAATGTTATGATTAACTGAGTTACGTAAAAAATAAGTTTTATTCTACATGTAATTTAAACTTATATGTATTTGTTGTCTTCAAAATAATTATAAATACTGGCAATTACGTTCAATATTGATACTTTCATTTACTTTTATGATTATGATTCGTCAATTACATTTTGACATATACATTCATATTTCATATCTATCTTCTAGCGCCTCCGATGGAGAACTCTGGCATGTTAAACTTTGCTTAAAACAGTCAGTTCCTTCAAGGTCATGATTTGACAGATCAATTTCAAATATTTGTTTATGAATAAAAAAAAACAAAAGAGAAGTTTTACAAAATGTGACAATTTATGAGTTTGGAAGTAATGTATGAAACTCCACAAAAAAAAAAAAATATACGTGGTCTACAAGTATTTTATTCTGTAGTTTAGAATTGTTTATGTTTTTAGTTATAAAGTGAAGAAAGTTTAGGAGCTGGAACCCCAAATAAGAAAAATATATTTTTTGTGAAAAGTGAGGAGGTAGACTTAGAATTGTTTATTGTTTTTAGTTATAAAGTGAAGAAAGTTTAGAATTGCAGGAAGGAGCAGGGCGGAGAAGGGATGCAACAGAAGAGATAGTAGGCCCCACCGGAGGGTATGAAAAAATGGAATTCCTCTCCCTGTCTAATAATTTACTATAAACCCGAGCAACGCCGGGTACACCAGCTAGTTCTGTTATATGTACATTCCATTTGAGGTTTGATTGAATTGAGAGACCTAGAAATTTTGTTACCTTAACAACAGCAAGTTGTTCATTTTCAATGGAGCATGCGATTCCGTTTTGAAACGCAACATTGCATTGAGACAGTTTCTCCTTCGTTAACTATTAATTTATTCAAAACCAATTTGAAACTTTGAAATTGTACTATTTATTCTTTTTTTGAAAGAACATTTGTTTCACCGACAAATCCATTTTTAATAGATGATGGCATATCGTTTACGCACAACAGAAAGAGGATAGGACCTAAAATCGAACCTTCTGGGACCCTTGTTCAATTGGCAAAGAATTGGAAAGATAAGTAAATAATGTCCTTTCATGTCATAACGGTATTTCTACTCGTTGAGATTGGTTTTTAAGGTACGAAGTTATCCAATCTAGGGCAATACCACAAATTCCACAAGGTAATTTTGAGAACAAGATGTTATGGTTTATTACGTCAAAAGCTTTCGAAAGATCTAAAAATAATCCCAATGCGTTCTTCATTTGGGTCCTTTGATGAAGCAACATTTTTAATAAAAGGAAAAAATGGCCGTTCCGTAGATTTTGATTTTCTGAAACCGTGTCATGAATCTGAAAACGTTTCGTTTTTCCTGAGAAAAGTTTCCATTCACGTATAGATAAGCCTCTCTAATATTTTTGAGAAAACTGACAAAAGAAATTGGAATTTTTTTGGCCAACTTTTGGTCTTAGCAGTAATAACACTCATAACAATTCTAGGTATGTTAATAGCTGAAATCACAAAGAGAGTAAAAAGTAGTAGCATTTCGTTTGGTTGATTGAAAAAATGTATTTCTTCCGTAAGAATCACATTGACGTTTCTATTTGCCAGGTTCTGACACTAGGAGCGCTAGTGGGAGCTTGTTTCTATCGGTTGCGTGGAGGAATGGGGAAGTGTCCTGCATGGTCTCCACAGTATTTGGTGGCGCATTGTCGAGACTCCGGTACCAGCCTGATAGCTGGAGCTCTGAGCTCAGCAGGGCCAGTCCTCTGCCAGTAGATAGGCCCCGGCCTGTTCTTATTTGAAATATTTTGAATTTCAAACTTTTGAATTCGAAATCGAATTCCGCCATGCGGCCCTCCGTGGCCAATAGCGTCGAAGGGCCCAAAGGCGCGGCGCGAAATCTACAGACAGAACCGGCAATCATTAACATGCGTTGTGTGTAAACGAAACGGTTTCATCTGAACGGTTTGCCATAGCTTTTGTATGTTTTAGCGTTTGTGTGTTTTAGCGTTTGTGTGTTTCTCGAAATGCCCCAATTTAGGCGTTGTTGGGTACCCAATTGCCGATACAACCAAAATAGAAGGAGTGAACAGCAATTCTTAAGTTTCAAGAGATCCTGAAAGGTAAGCGATATGAAATGCTTAGCATGGTTCTATAACAATTTTTCATGTCATTTAGTGACGTAAAATTAACTATGTATGTATGTATGATGTATGTATTTCATGTAAATAATACTGAAATTAATTCATAATGTAATTATATGCAGGATATTGAAACACTATTATTATGAACATCCAATGTATTGAAGTCATGAAAGCACTGGTTGCTTTAAAAATCATGTAATTGATAAGTTATAATAGCTATATTAACATTAGGTGATTTTGATATTACTATAATAGCTCAATAATACATTACTAATTCTATTACAGTGTATGAAATGGTTAAAGGCAATTGGGATCTGACTTTGGCATCTAGTCCTTGGAAATTCTCATAATGTTGAGATATGTATGTATGGAGCACTTCACACTGGAAATGTTCACTGCAGCAGACAGACTAGCACTTAATGCGGAGCCCATAATTTTTGCTGATGTGCGCCTGAGTTTCTGGAGGGTGCACTCAGGTCATTTATAGAAGGCTTACCACAACAAAGGTGTACGTTTCTATTATAATTAATATTAGCAACTAGAAGGTGTAATAAGAAACTTTTTCGTTGTTAATTAATTAAACATCCTTATTTCATTTGCAGGATCTGCTCGGCATGTAGTGACAACATTTCTCCTGAGTTCTCGGTTGCTAAATGAAGAGAAAATCCTGTAACACGTGGTGTAGTAAAATCTCGGTTTGTGGGATCTTGATGCCGAACAACCAACTGGAAGCAAAACGTCCTGTAGTATGTGAACAAACATAGCGCCTAAACCATGTAGAATTTTTTCAAATTGAAGAACCCTGTCAATATGTATCTAGTAGAAGGTTAGAAATTTTAAAAACCTTCCTAGTTTTTGGGAACTTTATATGAAGCCGTAAGAAATGATTCAGAATTTTCTCAAAAATGGCACTAAATTTTTTTGTTTTAATTTCTTGTAAGAACAGAGTAAATACTTATAAAGGTGGCAAAGGTCCAATTTTCAAGATTAACTCTGAATTTTCAGAAATTTTAAAAGTGTTGCTTTATCACAACTTTTTCAATTACAATATTGAAGTTAAGAACTTTTCCTTCAATTAAATTTGATGTATAAATAGTTCTTCATTTAAGGTGTGAAGATTGTTTTGTAAATATTAGTAGTTTTTGTGCAATTGTGGGTGAACTATTTGAATTTTAAAAATGAAAAAAGAAGATTTTCTCAAAACGTCTCCCACTTTTTTTTCTGATCAGTATTATATTTATGAGTACATGCACTTTAAATAATGTCAAGTAAATTTTCTTGGAAACTCAACACTTTTTATTCAAATGAGTCAAATTACTCATTTTCAGAATAGCTCAAACACCATTTTCTCAAAGGTGGCTTAATTTTTCTTAAACTATTTCAACAATAGTGGTAATGGTACTGTTTAATATAATACAATGTAATGTTCATTTTTGCGTATTCTTTGTTTCCAAAAATTGCACAAATGTTTTATTTCTTTCAATATCTCATGCCAGTAATACGATCATTTCAATGGATATATTATTGAATTTGTGAGTGAAGTTCTTCAAATTACTTCAAATGAAGTTTTTCAAAACTCAAATAGATTCAGAGAAAAGAGCTTCAATTTTTCATTTACAGTAACGCTACTTTTTTTTTTTATGGCTTCAAATTTTTCAATGAACTTGCTATTTAAGACAAGGTTTTAACCTTCTTTAATACTCTTAAAATAATATTTCGGTTCTACTATTTGGTAATCGAAGAGTTGAGAAAATGGCAAAAATGTATTTTAGGCGATAGATGCCAGCTGGCAAGAGGGTGAGGGAAGAGCATAGAGCGGTCCACTCCCAAGGAAATTAGAAACTTAACTTTTGAGAAAGCTTATTCTGTAGCACTTCCAGTTACTATTGTAATTTAGTAAATCCAAACTGCAGGACCACTTTTGGAGACATGTACCAAATTGAAGTTTTTGGGATTCAATTGAATAAAAAATTGTATTTTTGAGTGATAATCATTTGGTGTTTCTGTTGCAGTAAATTTTATCTCAGGTGTTTTTGGCCCATATCTGTCTTTGAACTATGTATAAGTCTTTTATAACAGTTTGGTATTTTACCAGGAAGCATTAGTATTTTAAACATATTTGATGGTTCTTGAGATGTCTGTTGGGTATAATCTCCTGAGTATGATAAGTGCTTTATTTAGTTATATTGTTTTGAGAAATTGTGTAGTTAGTCACATAACATGATTGGGAAAGACATGAAAATATTTTTTAGTAATTGAAAAACTGTTCAATATCTGTATCAAATGTTGAGTAATTCTGGATATAAAATCGACCTTTGGATTTTCATCCACGATCCATTGAGAACTAGCCATGCTTTTGACAAATATGTAGCCTGTGATATCGAATATTAGTGAAACATACCAAGTCCAAAACTCTGCTTTGAGATTAATGAAGTTGAAGTAGAATCATGTAATTTTTTTACTTGTTCATCACTTGTACTAGGTAGAGGTAAAACATGTTTCTTGTAATGCAGTTTAATGTAATATTGCTTTTTTGAAGTTAGGCAAAAAAGACAGATTTTGTGACTGTTTGCAGATGCAAGTTTCCTGTTTATTTATAAAACTTATCAATAATATTCATTTGTATTGTACCTTAGTAGCAATTTTGATAATAGGCTGAAATTTGACAGGGGTTGATAGCTGGAATGTCATTTTAATAATGATGCAATATTAAGAAGTAAAGGTCACTAGTTATATTTGACAATTGTCTAAATTCATGGTTTCAATATTTAGTCAATGGCAAAGTAAAATAATCTTTGTCTGATTACTTGCTCACATTTATTTTGTAAAAAATTGTATTATTGTATTATATTGTGTATGCCTATTTACATAATTTAGAAATTAATATTTTGTTTATTAAATCACTTTTTATTTTGCACTACCTGGACAACAATTCCATTCAGTGATTTAGTTTCCCAAATCTAATATTTTAGTTTTCTTAATTGCCTAGGTATTTTATAAAATAATGTATTCATTTGACGCCATTTTGAAAACAACTTCATTTTAAATGTCCTGGTCGTCAATACGCGCCACCTCCATTGTAGAACGCCCTTCGACGCTATTGGCTCAAACAGGCCCAGATGGCGGCTTCCTCCATGAAAATTAGAAATTTGAATAAGAGCGCTGGGATTAACATTGAGTGCCGTCTCTATTAGTATACTCTCTGAGCAGGGCGACCCCCACCCAGGCATTGTACGGGGAGGTTGCCGCGACGGTAAACTGGGTTCCGGCTGAATCCGGCCATCAGCCTCTCGGCGTTAACACGTTGGCGAGGGGTGCGGATAAAAAAGCCCAAGAGGCATAGGTACCCACCCCGGGAATTTGTCCCCCTGATGAAGAGTATGAATGTAGAGGTGGTAGACCACACGGGGTTACTTACTTACTTGTTCAAATAAAGATAGAAGAAGGAAATATTTTTTTGTTGCCACGCTTCGAGATATCAAGTGTTTTCGGGGTATATTAAGATTTTTTGATTTATTATTCAGATTTAATTAAACTATTTACATGATTGTGTAACTTTGTACTTTGTTTATATGCTTTCGAAAATCATTGTTTGTCAAATTGTATTTTTTCCAGACATTTTATCTGATATGAAATATCAAATATCAATATATATGAAATAATGAAAAACTAGTAGTGCCCGTGCGAATAATTCACAAGGAATTCAATATTTTTAAAATTCCCTTAATTACAATTTTCTTTTATGGGAGTTTACTGGGAATTCAGTTTTTTATGTATAAAATTTTGAGCCACTGCATCTAATTCAACATTGTAATTTAAGTGTTTTATCACAGCAGAATGTTCCAATTTTCTTTAACTCACATTCTCTGTAGGACACTGACAAATGAAAATGTATGAATAATGGGGCTTCATATAATTAATTCTTCCCAAATACAATAATTTAAGAATAAATAAATTCAAAATATCAGTAACATTCATGATAATATTGACCAACCGATCAATAACAGGAGAAAATATCAATAACATTTATTGTTGAAAATTACAATCCATGTTCAAAAATTCATCACTCAAAATAAACTATAAAAACCAACAAAGAAAAAAATTGCCACAAATAAATAAATAAAGCCTTTCGTGCTTGCGCGTGATTATAACTTACCACTTTCATTGAATTGGTCCTTCCCTTCAAGAATGAATATGAATACATTTACACCTTGCTTGTGAAAATGCTAAATAAATGTGGAACAGGCGTAGGTAAATAAATACCTACTCGCTCAAGTGTCTGTCGTTGTGGCTTGTTAATAGACATAGAAAAGGCAATTCTTAGCGGGAATTGTTTTCTGCACAACATAAATGGAAGGCTTAAATCAGAAGAACATAGCTGAATTCTGGGTACTAAAACAGTCTTCCCCGAATCAATAACTACTCCAGAAATACAGTGGTCATGCAATGCCTTCACAATCATGCGCGTTCCATTTACCAAACCTTCTCTAACATTTAAATTTATTAACATCACAATTGTGTTAATTTTCAGTGTAAGAATATGTGGGAGACTTGATGGAGTGAAACTATTCAAGAATTCTAGAGGATATAACTGGGCAGAGGAGTGATCTTCACTTTCAACGCAGTCAATACTATAATATGTTTGAGAAGGACCTTCCACCAAATTTTCAGCAATGTCTTTATTAATTTCTGAACAATAGTCATTTTTTGTTCACAGTTTTGCAACATTTGTTAGAGCGTCAATGTTTGTTTCATTAATTTTGTGGGTAAGAAATACATTGCTTATTAAGTCATCGTAATTGCATATACATTGTGAAGGGATTTCCACCAATTCATCTTGTAAGTGGTGAGATGACAATGTTCCATTTCTAATTTTAATAACCACTCACTAAATTCTTGATCAGCAGCTGCTCTAATATTTTCTGTAAGTTTTCTTTTTTTAATGAACTTCCAAAATAAACAATTTTTTACACAGTTTTCAACAATGGATAAACGGGTACCATGCCTAATAACTGGAAGGGTTTGTCTAAAACCTCCTCCCTGTAAACTGGCTGAAAATTGAAGGATACGCTATAAGAGTTTTATTTCTAAGCATTAAGATACAGGTGAGTCCTGAAGTCATTACAGTAATCCATAACAGTTTGCATCCATGTTGGGTATATTATTCAGTTGCTAGAGCTGTTGGGACTAGAAAGCAAATACCTTAATGAAATATGTTTCTACCAATTTGTGGGCTATAAATATTAAAGACAGCTTTCATTACTAATTTTTGGATTTATTTTGCAAGCGTTCCTTTTTTCATTACTACTTTCACAGTCTATTAACTCATTCATGAAATTTCAGCCAATAACATAAGAACTCACTTATGAAGCACCGTTTTGCTTAAATTTACAATTCAAAAACCTACTTTGAGTTTAATCTTAAAAGTTTAAATTTATACTGCAGTCTGTTATAAACACAATCTTTTGTGTGCAAATTTCAATTTTCTGTCTGGTCCTCCAACTAAGATATGTCAGTTGAAAATTTGGAAAAGAAATCTAAATTCAATTTTTAGTTTCATTAGTAAATTAGGTAAATGCTTTGTGAGCGAAAACATGTACACAAAATGTTTCAGTATTTTATGAACCAAGTACAATAATGTTGAAAAAATGGTTATGAACAATAAAACAAGGGAATTTATATATAAAATCAATTTTCTTCTGAGATGGTAAGGTGACACATTTATTTAATTCTGAGCAACTTAAAAAGGAATGACCCCCACCTTTTCAAAAATGGTTATTATTGCTGCTGTTTGTTCACAAAGAGACTTACTATAATTTTGCTGGCAACTACACATAGCGTTTATAATCTTGCTGTGTCGTTCAATTTCCCTACACACTTAAGACATTTGGGTCAAAAATGACCCGACAGGTGCTAGGAACTGATCTATGGGCTAATGAGAGAGATGCAGGTAGGTACTATGAAAATAGACACAATTTAATGGAAAAGAAAAACTTTAATAACATAAGAGCAACTGCAAAAACATATTTCTGAGAAGTAGAAGAGAAAGTTTAAAGAGAAACATTTGTGAAGAGAATTACAGAGATAAAAAAAAGTGAATTCAAAATAAAATTATTCCAAAACAACGAAAAATGAATTTTACTGATAACATTGCATACTTGCTGTATGTTAATGTTTCTTATAACAATTGAAACACAGCGATTGAACTCTTACTGTCTGTTTTCTCACATAAATGGCATCTACCTAGCTCTATCTTCTTCTTTTTATAGCTATTGCTTTATTTTGAAAAACAGGTGTGATTTACTTTCTGTTACATCTCTTTTGTTTTATTTGAAATCTGATAAGATGAATGTCCTAAAAATAAAGTAATGAAATTCTAATTGCATACAGCATGAAAGAATGAAAATGACAATCAGAAAAGCAGCAGTTGGGTCAAAAAAGAACCCAACAATGAAGCAGGGTTGAGGATTGTAGCTTTCCCTCACTACTATCTACTTAATCATATCAATTCATAATTCTCTCCTTTTGCCTAGGTTCTGTCTCATATTAAATACATGTGTTTCGATGTGACCTGCTTTTTCCCTTATAATTTTTACATTTTAAATTTCCCTGTACTTTCCAGAAATTTGTCACCCTGCAAATAGTTGTCAACAATGTAATTTATATAATACAACAAATGTAACTTATAATTTATATGTGCAAATACACTTGTTGCTTGCTTTATTGTTGAACAACTACCTGCCACAGGAAAATTCTAATAACAATGTACTAAATGTTTCTAAATCAAAACCAAGTGTACCAACATGAATTAAACAGTACATTACACACAATCACTACAACAAACATTGAAAAACTGAATCATAACATTCTAGAGCATGTCAAAAACAAGTAAAATCATATATGATGTAACATATTGTGGGCTTTAATGGAGTTAATAATAGGCATTACATTTTTATTTCTATCTAATGGTTATTGACTTTTAATACAATATTTGTTAATTATCCCCAAAACATACATTTTTCTTTAATAAACTTCATAGCATAATTCATTATAATATAGTGTCGTCTTCAGATAATAATCTATAGTTTACTTCCAGTATCTGATATTTAAGGTAAGCGAATTTTTGGCCTTTTGCTTATATGTAATTATATTAAATGTGAAATTAGTACTTGTAGTTTATCACATTATCATTACACATTTCAATACATCAATTCAACCCACGGTTCTCATTTTCACATTCCTTACAATTCAACATGAATTCTAAGTTATAAACAATATTTACAAATGCACCCATCAATGAGTTTACAGTTTTACAAATAACCACATGCATATATACATTATTTATTTCAAAGCTGAGCTGTCAATTACATATTAGCAGGCATTAGTATGACTACTTACAATATATTTACAAACTTTAAATAGAAATTTGCCACATATCTAATAACCCAATAGAAATTTACTCAACATGCTACTAAACATTTCCTCCAAACTAGTTTACAAATTACTTAATAATTGTGTGGTTTGATTTCATATATGAAAAATCTAAAGCTAGAAAATTATAAACACTAAACATTGAAACATACATCAAAATAAGCAGGTACTAACAATAGGTAATTATTTTAGAACCATTTCAATTAACTGTACAGACTAACAAAATATAAAGAAAAGAACTTGAAAAATGATTTATGTTACTTTGAAAAAATTGAGATAGGAATAATAATAATATGTAATATAATAATAATAATAGTAATAATCAATAATAATAACAATAATATCAATATAAATGAAGCTAGATGGACACAATGAAGAAAGTTTTGTAACTTTTAGTTTAGGATTAATTTTACATGTATGACCTCATAGTCCAGATCAATATATTTTAAATATTCTGTAATTAACTTTTTAGGCATACTTAAAAGTAATATCTTGTAGGCAAATTTGCTTTTACAAAATCCTTTGAATATTCTGCACTTAAAAATAAATATACACCTGGCTGGCTGCAAATATAAATTAAATAGGAAAAGAAAACACAATTTTTTTTTCTGCTTGAAATACAATTAGTACCTCTTACTATTTTCAAATGTTTAACTAATGTGTTTTATAATCTATTTCTGGAATTAATGACATTTCCATTCTAAATTTTCAAAGCGGACAGTGTGCTTTTCTAGGATATTTAACATTATATATAAGTCTGCTTATTAACCAACTAACATGAACTTCTGAATTTATGCAAATCATTCCTGCAATAGAATTGACAAAATAACACTAGTTAATACTATTTTAGCATTTCTTTTAAGAAGCTTGAGAATTCATGTCTGAAATTTAGATATTTCTACATCTAAATTTGTTTGTAATACAAATGGTTTAGACAAAATATCTTAGTGGATGTGCATCAAAATGCCTATTCTATTAAGTCAAGCACATGTTTTACTTCAATCATTTCATTAATTTTAATTAGTTAAATCCACATTCATTGCTTAAAATGATCCCTCTCTACAGTGCAAAGGACAGATGTATAAAAATTTGGGTCTTGCAGTGAAATATTTACTCCTTTTCTCTCTTCTTTTCCACATCTGTTTCATTATGACTAAATGGATGGACGGATATCTACTTCTTATTGGTTCAATTGATTCAAGGAATTAACTAAATTATTCTTGTTTACAAACTCTGACTTCTGTTGGTTTTCATTCTCTTTTATGGAATTTTCATTCCCACAAACCTTTTCCTCCAAAACTTGTTACACATTCTTCAGCTGATCTGAATGCTTTGTCTAGCATTTCCTTTGTGGATGCACTCCATGCTATTATTTACAAGTTGCTCCTTTTATCTTTGCTTTTACTCTAGGAGTTATATAGATTTGTCTAATTAGTTACAAACACCTCTGCTTTAGCTAATATGTTGCCATATTTACTTTTATTGTATTTTATAGGAAAGGCCAATGAATCTATCTTAACCCCTTATGAGTTTGGAGTTTACAATAGCTTCCTCAATTTCTTTCATTTTATATGGATGACACACTTAGTTTTTAGGCCTTTTTGAATTGATGAAATTTGTACCATTTGTCAATTGGGGAAATGGACATTTTCTGCTTTCTTTTGGTCTGAATAATACTTATGTCTTCTTTCGATCTTGTATTTTAAGTCATCAATTGATGACACTACCCGTTTAGCTGAGAGCAAAATTGTATAACAATTTCTGTTTTACTGTAGGCACTTTGAGTAGTTGTAATGGTCTTTGTGCATCAGCTAAGTTAAAACTGCAAACCACCTTCAAAACTACTTTGTCTTGTAAAGTGTGCCAGATATGGTCATTGAATAAATATATATTAGTTTTAACAGGAATGAAATAATCACTTACTGCTTCATGTAGGGTATGAGTTTACCATCCCAAACAAATTCTTTTAACCAATAAGTTTGTAGCTGTATATGTTTGTGAATATCATTTAAAGTAGAGAGAGCAATTTTTGAGGTATGGAAAATTAATGAAAATATGACAAAAAGGCCCCAGTATTATATCAAAATACATAAAGTCTTTGTCTGAATCAATACAGTTTTAAATAATTTCAACTAACTATAAAAGTGAAAATAATAGCTGTCTGTCCAGTATCAGAAGAAAACCAAAAGAAATAAGTTTGAATTTCATATAAATTAAATCAGGTTAATAAATAAGTGACAACAATACAACTGATTATTTTTGTTGCACAGCTCAAACTTACTCCTTACATTCTTTATGTGTGATATAGTCTTAAAGTGACTAAGTAAAATTTATAATAATGGTCTTTTACTAGCCATAACTACAAATTACTTGATTTATACCTTGCTATTCTCCAAATCTTACATCTTTCTAGCATGTAGAGTGCAAAAAGTGAGCTCAAATATGTGAATCACGGATATAACATCCACAACAAGTCAGACTGCAAAATCTTGGATTTCATATTTTCCAACTGTGGTGTTAGGTGTGGACACAATAACATTACCTTTTGTTTTTCTTTGTGCAAGAGTTTGGACAGTTTGTCTCTTCAGTCACAACCAGAAAAGGTGTATCACAGATTGTGCACCTTCTAGAAACTTTAGTGCTGGCGAGCAGATGAATCATCAGTATTCATATCTTTGAACCCCATATACTAAATAAACATATACAGAGAAAAATAACGCTATCAGAAACTCATTTGCGCTGTATTGTTGTGTTTCCCGCATAATCTTCATTACGCTATGAAACACTTTGTACAGAACGTATGGCGTTCTATGTGAATCCGCATGTATTAGTAACTAAACTGCTACAACTGTGAATCTCTTTTTTGGCAGACAGAACATTCATGAAGCGTTCTGGCACAACGGATCCGCATGTGTTTGACCTAATTACTTCTCTCAGCTTTTTGGCAGACAGAACATTCATGAAGTTCTGGCGTTCTCTTATGTGACTAAGTACCTCTCAAGTGAAGCTCTTTTGGCAGACAGTGTTGCATTTCAGTGAGGCGCTCACCACTGCTCAGATCTGTGTGCCTAGTAGCGATGACTACTATCTGAGGTCTTTTGGCAAACAGAACAATTCATGAGGCGTTCTGCTGTGAGTCCGCATGTGCCAAACTAAAGAGCCTCTGTGCAAGCTCTCAGGGCAGATGGTGCGTGAGGGGCGCTCACATGTGGATCCGCGCCAATATTCAAATATTTCTCAACATAGCTCTTCTGACAGACTAATTTTCATAAGAGGCGTTCACCGCTGTGGGTCCTGTCATGCCCTGCTAAATTTCCTCTAGTGAAGCTCTTTTGTGACAGAGAGAAACACTGATGGCGTTCATTTGATGTTGCTTCAGCATTCTTAAGATTGCGGATTTGTTTGTTTTAGTTCATGAGTGTCACTGTAAGTTTAGCTTCTCTCTCGAGCTGACTAAACTGAATGTAACTACTGTATATCTACTATCTATTGGCAAAATTTTTGTTAACCAAAAGCCTGATGTCCATATTGAAAAATAAAGCTGCTCCAGTAACTGACACTTGTAGTCAGAGGTTCAATTATCTAAAGTACATTTTTAATTTTATTTAATAATTTTTATTGCCAAGTGAAACTTATTTCTGCTGCCTCACATTTCCTTTAGCACTTGAATATCTATTTTTCCTATCAGATAAATTGAAATGTGTTTGAAAACTTCAAATTTAATTTATGTACTTTTAACATTGATCAAAACAAGTTATTAAATAATTTAAAATTGAAAATAATAATTATGATACAATATAGAGAGAAATTTTTCCATTTACACCTGATCACTTCATGAAGAAATTTTTGTCGTTCTAAATTAATATATTTTCGAGAATGATGGATATTTCAGAGTTCGTGTCCAGTTTTTAATGGTAATGTCTCTTTATTTACCTTCTGAATTCCCTGTTCTGAAGAAGTGTTAAGAGATTCTTTAATGCCTTGTGTGCAAAAAAACAGTATATATCATGTTTTTTTTTAATTTCTGCATATTTTTAAGGCCTTGTTTGTCAGTAGTTGTTCAGAATTTCTAAACCTGTTATCCTAACAGCACGAGACATATTTTAAAAATTACATTTGTGTAATTTTTTAAAAATCAAAACAATACACCAAAATGAACTCTCCGTCATACTGTACAATTAGCATTAAGCGTACAAAAAGTTTGAAGAAAAAATTTCTAGATGTTTTTGAGAAAATGGGGTTTGGCTTGATTCTGAAAATGCAGAATTTTAGTTGTTTAACAGAAAACTGTTGAGTTTACAAAAGAAACTTAATATGACATTTTAAAGCTTTGGACTCATAAATATAATATGAGCATGTATGTGTTCTTTGATTCTTTGTTTAAAGGATCAGTGGAAATGTAACCCAGTTACAATTTTCCCACACCAAAGATCCTATTCCCAGAAGCCTCATGTGAGTAAGCTCCATTTCTAATGTGGCTATTTTCTAGAATAACTCTGTCTTGCCTGGACCAAGGCCCCTAGCCACCATAGAATTGGTATGTCAGTTTCCTCATCTAAATTTCTTTATTCACTTATTTATTTGTTGACACTATTTTTCTTTCATTTTATTTTACTTCACTTAAGAATAGTGCAGATTTTATTTGAAGTACTCTTTATTCAAAATTTGGTTTGTGTGTTCACATTTTATATTCCAATTTTTCTATTTTACTTAAATTCTAATTTTGTTCATAATAATATCCTCTAATTGACTTTAAAATATGTAATTCAGTATATTATTATTTTTTGTAGCACTGAAGATGGCCACAATGTGACTGCAAAAGCTTTCTGGAGAAATAAAAAATTTAGGACAAAACAACAGCTCAAATCCATTTCTAGGAGACAGACAGAGTAGTGCAGAGTGTGTATCACCCACACACTGCGTGTGGTGAACCTGCCCAGCGTGTGCGGCTGTGTGTCCATTGCATATGTGTGCATGCACGCCGAGCAGCCTCTACATTTGTTATAAGCTAAGTGAAATTAAAGCATTGTCAAAGTTAATAACTTACAAGTTACTGGCAATTAAAACAACTCTTTCTTCAAACTCACCAACAGTCCATCCACTTAATCCTTCAGCATTTTCAGTGCTCTTCGCCAGAGGGTCCTGTAGGAATAATAACATTAGTAGATATGCAACAATGTATCAAAAAATAAATATATCATTGCACATATAGTATTTGTAAAACAATTTTTCATCAATTTTCAAAGGTTTTAATGGTAATGATAATGTAATCATTGAGATCTAAAAGTCAACTGCCCTTGTGTATAAGTGTTTTCTGATCACAGTATTATACTATGTGAACATGGATGTGAAGAAGCTATAACTGCCATAATGTGTTGACATTAATAAATTAGACCATTGGTGATACAGGTATCTCCGCATATAAGAGTAAAAACAGATGTCTGGAATCCAATATTGGATTATTGATACAGACATCTTTGTTTTACATAATGTATTGAAATTCCAATAGATAGGATGGCCAGCTGAAGGGGAAGGACAGTTGAAACAAGGTAGCTTCTTCACACAATCTTGTGATAAATGTACGGGGGTGGAGGTGGAAAGCCATAACGTGGAAAATGCAGTTTTGAGAAAAATGCGTTTGAAGATTTTCTTGTACACACTGGAAGCTATGTTAACACGCTCCCTCTGATGACATTTTTCACATTCCAGTCACCGTGGAGTGGATTTAATTGTTTTAAAAAAAAGAATTATTTTAAATTTTTTTAAAAATTTATTTAAGTATGATCAGGCAGATTATGAAAACATTAGACCATGTATCACTGTTTTAAATACACAATTAGTATTTAAAACAGCAAGCAAAATTTGTTTGTCAAAAATTTTTCTGATTAAATTTTATTAGCTCATCTATAACTTTCTGCTGTTTAAATTTATTTGAGATGAGCTGTTAAATTTGTGATATTTGCAAGTTGGTGGTTAGTCCAAGTTCCAAATATGCTGTTTGGTGTATGTTGTCCCATTCATTAATTGTGACAGTATTACTTTGAACAGCAAATGCTAAAAATGAAAACTATCAGAAAACTAAAGTATTTCTGACCTCAATGTGATGGCAGATTGAGAAAAGAACCAATTATGATGAAATTTATTTTGAAGCTCAAGGACAAGCTGCACAATCTGGTGAAATTGAGCTTGGACTCATTCATGAGAGAGTAGTGTTGTCTTTCAAAGCCATTGAGCAGAGGCTAGATAATTTGGAGATGGTAAAGGAGAGAAAAATTATGGCTCTGTATTAAATAATGACAATATACACCTTGAAATGATGTTGTTCTACTAATTGAATTTTTACGATATTCCAGAGACTGAGAGTGGTGTTCTTGCTAAGAGGTTTACTCTTTTACAAGAGAATCAGATTATGGAGTTTCTGGAGTACATGGGAGGATTCCATCTGCAAGTAAAAACTGTCCTTGTCCTCGAAGTTATTTTTGAAAGTATGAAATGGTGTTGAATTCTTGAAACGAGTACAAATGTAAATAAATACAAATTTCAAGAAGACTATACGAACTTCAAGTAAAAGAAGTTAAAAATTAAAGAACAAACTAAACCACAAAACGTGTGTGAAACAAATTAAATTTCTTCATGGTGTGCCTCTGATGGACAAAGAGTGAACATTGTAATGGTACATGAATTCAGGATCAAAAAAATTAGATGAGTTCCTATGTATTTATTATCAAAATGCAGCTGGATTGAGAACACAGCTGGACAATATGGAGGATATCAATTTGCAGTTGACAAGGCCAGATGTTTGAATCATCACTTCATGATGGTATCATTGATGGTGAACTTAATCTACCTTCATATAACATCTTTTGACAAAATTGCAAAGGTGAGTTATCACAGAAGAAGTGGAGTGGAGGTGTATTTATTGCAGTTCACGAATCTATCAACTGTTCATTAATTACCACTATCAGTAAGTTTTATCATTCGTTTTTTGTGAAACTGACTTTAAAAAATTGTATTTGTTGGGAGCTGTTTATTTCCCCTCTGCCTCATCAATTAATATTGATAATGTCTATTGTAAGGAGTTCGATGAAATTTTAACATATAATTTTAAATTGTTTTTTATAATATATGATTTTAATTTGCCTAAAATATGTTGCAATAATGAAATAATAGGTTTCTCTGTTTACCCTGAAACCAGTTTTTCTCTGTATGTTGACAAGGCACAATGTTAATGTCAAATGTTTCAAGTCTTCACAACTTTGAAGTGAATAAAATTGTAAGTTACAACAAGTGTATTCTTGATTTGTGTTTGCTTCCAATATATATATATATACCATGATATTGAAAATGATAATCATTATATTTAATCTTGATGATGAATTTCATCCCTGCTTTTTCCATTCACAGAAGTATATTCAGTATTAAATGATTACAATTCCACTTTCTCAATTTGTATTTGATTTTTGAAAAGCTAATATTTGTTCAGTAGTGACTAACTTGAATGATATTAACTAGGATTGTGTGCATTTGATGCACATTGATAATGCTTGCGACTACTTTTATTCTCAAACTTTTGGTATTTTTGATACATTTATACAAAGTTAATCAAATCAATGACATTAAACAATTAAATAAATGCTAAAATAAAAAACTACTCTTATTGGCAGGAAAATTTAAAAAATAAATAATAATAATAATCATAATAATAATAATAATAATAATAATAATAATAATAATAATAAAAGAAGCACATTTTAAATATTCACAAACAAAACTTTTAATTGATAAGATTGAATTTTCAAAAGTGAGCTAGATAAAAATGATGGATGAAAAATATATTAAATCAATTGAAAGCTCTATCAAATAGAATGTAAATTCTTTTTGTAAGTTTACACATGATAAAAGAATTGTTCATCTAAATTTACCCAGTTCAATGTCACCAGATGGGATTGAAGCAAGTACTGATGAACTTATTAGCCAAATATTTCCAGTCTTGTTTACTCTCAGCTTAATTGTCAAATAACACATCACCACAATATTAGTCCTCGAAATGTAAATCAAAATAAGCTTGATATTATAATATTTATTTATTAAACAGGCAATGGCAATGCAAAATCATTACACAAATCAACAAAAACAAAAAAACTCACCACAACAAACTCTACATCACATTTCAAAACCACACAATTACACAGCATCATCTCACATCATCACAAATAAAAAACCAAAATAAAATAACACATACAAAATCACTTAAAATTATCATAACCCTCATTTACAACTGATAATTACAAATATACAAAACAGAAATTAAATGAATTTGGCTCGGAAAAATTAATAATTACCCATTTACTGCCATTAAGCCACAAGGCCAATTTACAAAGAGCGGCTCTAAAGATTTATCAGTTGTCCTTCATGTTGGAGAGTTCGTTTTTTAAAATGACGAAATTAAGCTAACAAAGTATTTCTTTCCACAGGTGGTGAATACGACACAACTGGTGACTTAGACTCAAAGTCTCGAATTCGTAATGGCGTCTGCAGTACACCCTCATGCTACGATGCAAACTACATAACCCTGGAGGCAACGAGAGTGAACGGAAGCGACAGTCCAGTGCGCAAGGGGCAGTCAGCAGACAACGAGAAGCAGTTCGGAAAGCTGAATACCTCAAAGCATGTGGACGAACAATCCGTCTGTGAGGGGAGCTTGTCAGAAAGTGGGTGTGAGGTTGGGGTTGAGCAGGAAGAGGAAGGTGGTAATGAACATAAAAGTTTCAAGAGAAGGCACATGCGGATCCAAAGGGCTGATACCTCTTATCGATGTTCTCACTGCCAAAAGAGCTTTACACACAAAAGAAATTTAATGTCGCACTTGAGGACTCACAGCGGTGAGCGCCCTCATCATTGTTCCGTCTGCCAAAAGGTTTCACACGGAGGACCAATTTAGTTAGCCACATGCGCTTGCACAGCGGTGAACGCCCTCATAAATGCTCGATCTGCCAGAAAAGATTCACAGAGAAAAGTACTTTATTTAAGCACCTTCGAATCCACAGCGGTGAACGCCCTCATAAATGTTCTGTCTGCCAGAAGAGTTTCACACACAGCGGTAGATTAGTTAAACATATGCAGATCCACATCGGTGAGCGCCTCATATGTGTTCGGTCTGCCAAAGAGTTTCACAGTGAGGTCATTTAGTTAAACACATGCGGATCCACAGTGGTGAACGCCCTCATAAATGTTCCGTGTGCGAAAAGAGTTTCACAAAGAGCAGTCATTTAGTTAGTCACATGCGGATCCACAGCGTTGAGCGTTCTTATGGATGTTCTGTTGCCAAAGAGTTTCAGAGTAGCGTTAGTTTAGTGAACCACATGCCAATTCACGCGGTGAGCGCCTCAAAATGTTCCGCCTGCCAAAGTGTTTGACAGAGAGCAGTCATTTAATTAGACACATGACACAATTAGACACAGTGGTGATCGCTCTTATGAATGCTCGGTTTGCTAGAAGAGATACACAAATAAATGTAATTGAGTTAAGCACGTGTATATCGACAGCGTCGAACGCCCTCAAAATGTTGCGTCTACCAAAGAGGTTAACAGAGGTGTAGCTAAGCACTGGCGAATCCACAGCGGTAAATACCTCATCATTGATGGGTCTGCTCGAAAAGGTTCACATAGAAGTCTTTTTTGCCATAAAATTCAGTTTTAGCTATAAGTTCTCAATATTTTCAAATTGTTTTAAGACGTTGAGGTCTATAAAGAAACCTAGACATCACCATAATGATAATAGTAATAATAATAATAGTAAAAATAATAATAATAATAATAATAATTAATAATAATAATAATGATAATAATAATAATATTAATATTAATGATAATAATAATAATAATATTAATATAATGATAATAATAATAATAATATTAATAATAATAATAATAATATAATAATATATAATAATAAGTATTTGGCGTTATTGGATTGGTAGTCGACTTTGCGGCCAGCTACCAGTGTCCGCTTGCCTGGGCCTAGTAGAATTTCCATGCTTAGGAAAAGAGCGACATTAGGCGAACATGCATTCTCTTCACGTAACTATGAAGTCCGCCTGCATCAGATTTTCGTCACAGCTACAAACAAGGGGTCGATTTTGAAGGAACGCTACAACTATATTTTGCCTCTACCGAATCGAACCGGGACCACAGCACGGAAGCTAGTACGCTGCCCATGAGCTGATGAAGATGATGATAATAATAATAATTATAGTAATAATATCAATAATAATATTCATTAAAAATCACAATATGCATTGCATTTCAATAATTAACTAAATGATCTCAAGATCGCTTTTCAATTCAATGTAAGAGATAAGAGACATGCGTGTAGATAAGAATTAGATATTACAAACACGTGTGCGTAAGAGGTAAGATGTCACATGCGCTTTTGCATAATAATACATAAGAGAACACGTGCAAAGATATGAGATTTATATAAAAGACATTGCCAATACCACCAAGAAATAAGGTTTATATAAAGACTGTCAATCTCTAGGTTTTTAGCATGTAGTGCAACGTCTTGAGAATGGGTAAGCTATTATAATCTTAGAACTTTCATTGCTTGAAATATTCTAGTCATCCATTTCAAGAAAACATGTATGCATTGATACCACCATCCTTTCTTCTCCTTTTTAAAACCTTTCTTGAATTATATGTTGAAATTCATATGGTAAACTCTTTTTACTGTACATTATGACGTATCAATTGGGTTATTAGGAATAGCATTGTGAAATGAAATGAATATAATTTCAGAGAATTTTTGCAGCATTTCTAAATATTTGTCATTATTATTATTATTATTATTATTACTAATATTATTATTATTACTAATATTATTATTATTATTACTAATATTATTATTATTATTACTAATTATTATTATTATTATTACTAATATTATTATTATTCGTAATTCTGTTAAATTCTGTAAATAAATGATACATTTATATATAGTCGATGGTGTTATATTCCAAGAATCTGATGGAAATAACTGATGCCGAACATTATTTAATGAAAGTTTTATAGATTTCAATGATCAAATTCACTGGAATCATTTTCATGATTATCATGTCTACGTGTTTGGAATACAAAACAAAATTAGGCATATCATACTTTAAGAGTGGTAACGATTGGTAATATCAATTTCAAAATTATTTTTCGACAATTCCATATAATACAGAATGTTTGTAAATTATAAAATGAAATTGTAGATATAGGATTTTATCAGATTTTCCTTAAATTCCATAGCATAAGAGGATTCATAAAATAAAATTGGGACATTAATTTCAAAATGTTTAATAATTATTTTCCTTCTGGTAATGCGGCAGTGTAAAGCATACCATCTAATGTTTTTAGATGCACGTCGATATACCTCATTCATCATAGGTGCCATGTAAATAAAATGGTAAAATCTCCTTCCCATGTAATTTCTTAAAATCTTTTAATAGAACACCTAATAATGTCAACGGATATAGAACCTTATCCTCCTGTGATAGTAATTTTCATGTAGAACTAATACCAGCAATATCGAATGAAATTCATTCATTTGTTCAAAAAGTACTTTTTCGTAAAACAGTTGACTTAATACCTGGATAATTCAATTTAAATATATTTTGTCCTTTTTTAACACTGTAATAATATTTCCTCTGTTGCTGCTACCTATCGTATCCACGCGTTGTGCTGCCAATGCAGTAGATTCACCTGCTCTGCCTTGCTACATGGCTATACTTTAATATAAATACATATACACACTCCTAACTTGGGCTGACAAATAATCACTTACTCATTATTCCTATTTATCTTTAAACACAAATGGGCGCCTTGACATCAATACACACACTTCCTTTTCAATATCCTTTAGCTCTTGCACTCACCCGTTCGCTAGCTAATTTTATACAACGTCGAATTCTTTGTGGCGTGTATAGGGCTTCAAAGGAGGTACCTATGCGCGCAGCGGAGCGGTAGCTCAGTGTATCAACTGATACCACTGCAGTGCCTCTGACTGGAGGTCCAGGTTCGAGTCCGGACGGCGGCAGGAATTTAGACACTAGCTTTCAGCAGGTCGAATTCAGTCGCTGTCTGGAGGAGAATTCTGGCGGCCGGCTGCTCTGATCGGTAGTTTTCCGTGGTTTCGCCGATCAACGCACCAGGCGAATGCCGGAGCAGTACCCTACCAAACGGGCCACGGACAGCGCGCGATCTGTCCTGCCTCTTCCTTGTCCTATCCTCTCCCCTTACACACACACACTTACACTAACAGACTACATTACCACACTACTACACTACCACATATTCCGGGAGACCGGTCGGGAGCTTAGAGTTTGTCCCGGCTGGGGGTGCGCGTGCCCCGTTGGTGGAGAGTCCTGGTTAGGGAAACCCGCTAGTCGATGGAAGTCGGCGCCGGATCTCGCCATCCAGCAGGGAAGATCCTCGCCATCTCCCGCGAATAAACATGCACTACTAACGGGACTAATGACCAAAGCAGTTGACGCGCCAGAAACACGAAAAAATCAAATCAAACCTATCGCGCGTGTGGGTCTGCGTCTAACTACGCAATCACAACACATTCTTTAATTGTTTACTGTCCCGAATGTGTTCATCTTAAAATTTATTTCAGTTCTGTTGACTGTTTCGTTTCTCTGATATTCCAAAATGCAAATATTTATACAATGATATGCCCTCTGATGACCTCAAAACAAAACATAGCAAACAAAGAATACCCAATATTAAAACACAAATCGAAGAAATAATGACCATTCTCACTGAAAATTACGTAGAGAAATACATTCATCCACACCGAATGCATTCTGTCGTTTGAAATTTTGCCCTCTTATTCTATAATGAAATAACAGAACTTGGTCTTCGACAGGTGCCTTTGAAGTTGTCAATAAAAATCCACACTTTACTTGCTGATCGGATGAACACTGCGACATGCGCTCATATCATGTATCCGCCGATTCGTACACTCCGTGTACGGCGATGATACTGTCTCAGCTTCCACCAGTTTCAAGGACCATATATACCACGAACTCAGTTAAAAAACACTACGAAACGTTTTGATGAAATGCAAGATTTTCACTACATTTAAAGTTCCCACAGTGAAGAAGAAGTTGATGCAGAAAACGATTGCCATTGATAACTTTCAAGTTTGTCCATTTATAAGGAATAAAATATATTATGTTTTTAATTCTGTGATCATACCACCATTAAAATTTATTTCATTATTTTGTTCATCAGTAGTTCGAACATAAAAACATATTTTATTACGAATGGGTACAAATAATGGATACTATGGTTCAGAAATAATAGGCATTTGATAATTGAACTGAGGTTTAAGAATGTTAAAATCTTTGTTTCTCTATGAAATTCCTCATTTTCTTTTAGAACCATCCCATCAGCCAATTCACAAGAATGTACATCAATTGTATCAAGTGGAATGAAGTTAGGAATATTATACCAATATACCAAATTTAGAAATATATTACCGTTGGTTTTACTAATTTGATTTTACATATTTGAATGTACACCATCAAAATTTAATTTAAATGCACTTTAATTTTAATTCTACTGAGAATACAATTAGTTTGATAGTAATATTTGCTTAATTAAATGGTGTTAATGGGGCTCGAGTCACTCGACCTTAGTTCTGGTGGCCCTAGTTTCACTCTTGGATTCGTCCGATAGTCTGGACAAGAGGAGGGACTAGTTCCTGCGCATGCGTGTAGCGCATTGTTTTGACTCCGCTACTAGCCTGAATGGCTAGGAGTTCTGAGCTGAACCGGGCACGACCCACGCAGTGTATGTGAGGTTACCGTAGAGTCAACTGTGTTGTGGAGGCCCACATACCAGCCCAAAGGCGTACTTGTACGTCTGGGGTGGGGTGCCAACAGAGGCTAGCACATACGCTCCCAACCCGGGGTGAATTCCCTGACGAAGTACAAGTGTGGATAGGCCCAACCAGGATCACTGTCGCTTCTTCGTTACGGGATTGCTGGAACGAAATAATTCCATCGTGAAAGGTACCGTGTTGCACATTTGAATGCACCTTGTCAAGTGCACGTCAGATGTTGCTCTAAGCCAACACTTATCTGTGGAGCAGGTCCTATTCGCCGTAGGCTATACGTCACGACTGGTTGGTGGAACCGGCCTAACGAATCGGCGTATTATGCAATATGGTTGAAGGAGCCACACTAAGGACTCGGCGTATAGATAAATGCTGTTTGGAGAAGCCAGCCTAACGACTCGGCGTATAGGCAATGTGATTGGAGGAGCCAGCCTAACGAGTCGGCATATTAAGCAATATGGTTGGAGGAGCTAGCCTAACGAGTCGGCGTATTAAGCAATGTTGGTTGGAGAAGCCAGCCCAACGACTCGGCGTTTTAAGCAATGTAGTTGGAGGAGCTAGCCTAACGAGTCGGCATATTAAGCAATATGGTTGGAGGAGCTAGCCTAACGACTCGACGTATTACTCAAGTGGTTTGTATAAGCAATGTTGGTTGGAGAAGCCAGCCTAACGACTCGGCGTGATTAAGTAATGTGTTGGAGGAGCCAGCCTAACGACTCGGCGTATTAAGCAATGTATGGTTGGAGAAGCCAGCCTAACGACTCGGCGTATTAAGCATGTGGTTGGAAAAGACAGCCTAACGACTCCGCGTATTGAGAAATGCTTGTTGGAGGAGGCAGCCGTCCGTGATGCCGTATTTAAACATTCATTTTTGGTGTTACAAGTTACTAATCTTGACGGATTTAGGAATGGATGTCACAGAAATGGGCAATGCGTAGTACTTGTTTGTAATATAATATTTCTTATATACTTTTGATCTTTTGTTTGAGACGAGCTCGTGCCAAATACAAGAGAAAGCGAAAGTGTCACTTGGTCATGTTGGACAGCTAGCACCAGCTTTAGAAACAGGGCGCGCTCATGATGTCAGGAGCAGTACTCCAAGCGAACTCGAGCTGACTCAAAACATACTAGAAGCAGATAAGAAACGTGGGTTCTCCATTGGTCAGGACCTTAAAAACGAGGGAAGCGGCGAGCGGAATTTCGTTTCTGCCAAAAAATCTTCTTCATCCCCTAGCAGTCGACAGGAGCAGTCATTAATCAGTATTCGTTGTGGAAGATCACGCGAGCCGTTGTAGGCAAAACTTGGTATCTAAACCATACCGCACCTAGTAGAGAACGTTTCTTCTCGCCACAAGTTCTGGTATGGAGGCGATGCAAGGCTTCTTGCGAGACACCGAGAAATAATTGTGAGAGGTACAACGTGCGCAATAACCACCATGTTGTAGGTTTCGTGAATGGGATATACTGCCTGTTACAACCTCTGGTGAGCATCCTCAACAAAACTGAAAAGCTGCGAAGTAACGTCACAGAATAAGTACTACAGAGAAGGAAAGCTACCCACAATCTGTGGGCCGATATGGTGTATAGTCGCCATATTGAAAGTGTGAACAGCTGTACGACCCGGCATTTCTTCTGTGGTGAACAGTGGAGGCGGTGCCGTCTTTCTCCACCCAAAGTTACATTATTTTGGACATTTCTCAACTTTTCCTTTCTTAATAATAGAATCGAAATATTACTTCAAGAATATTAAATAGAGTAAAACCTCGTCCTAAGGTCAATTCTCATTAAAACATTTGAGCTGTTTTAAGACAATATCGTTTAAGCGTGACTAAAAATGCGAAATTGAAGCTCTTTTTTCCAGAAAACTTTGTGAGTTCTTGGAAGACTTAATTGAAGTCATTTAAAGCACTTTAACTCAGAAATACAATAGTTTTTAAAAATCACTGGAGTACATATTAACGGCGTGAAAGATATTTAAAAATCATTTGTGTAATTTGTTAAAAACAAAACAATACACCAAAATGAATTTAAAGGCATAATAAACATAAACTTAGTACTACCTTTTGGAAAATGTAGAAGGAAAAATGAATCATTTTGAGAACGTGGCGTTTTAGTCGACTCGTGCGGTTCCACATGACTGGGTGGCTCTGAATCCACAAGAGTCTCTCCTTTCTGTATGATGTCATTCTGTGGTGACGGAAGGTACGCATCGCGGGCGAAAGCGACGAGTCAATACTTAGCAGGAGCGAGCCAGTGGCAGACCCCTCAGCGCAAAACGTAGCTCAGAACACGACCTTTGCCCCGCCCGCCCACCCTTACGCCCTTGGTTCGCTGGCTGGTACAGATAGAGATAAAATAACTCGACAGGCGATGCTTGGGGATGATGAACATCACCCTTAACACCTCAATTTTGCTGCTTGACTTTTCATGGCGCCTCGTTGGTTAACGAGTTGTGCAGGAATTTGCGTCATGGGTGACAATGTTCATTCTCAATATTTAAATACAAACAGACATGGCCAAGTAAATACTCATAAATGTTCATGCCAAGTGATAATTTTATTTCACAATAAATTACCATGATCAGTGCTTAAATATTATATCAATTATCTTGCATTGTTGGTGAAACAAATGATTATAGGTACAAAACAATGAATAACACAAAACAGCATTTACATAGAAATAAAATTATTATTCAGATATAATATTACACATTTCATTCGACTAAATAAATATTAAATAAAACAGTTCATAATAAAATAAAGCAAGACAATGAAACAAATGATATAAATTTGATCCATAAAATCCATGATCTCTTCTTGCAGGTGTCTTACAGCTCCTGCAGCCGTCTCATCAATCCAAACCTCTACTTATCATTCAATCGTGCCTTCAGGCCTCTTTTCTGCGTGTCCTTCATAACTTGCTGCCATTCTTCTCTGGGTCTATCTTTTCTTCTGTCTAAGGAGCCACTCAAATTTTCTGGCAATCTCTCATAACCGAGCCTTTTCATGACCAAACCATTTAATCTTATTATTTCATTTCCTCAAATCGTTTGTATTCATGCTCAATTTCATCATTTCTTATGAGTCCATGATTCTACCTTCTTCTCATGAAATCTATTGCAGACTTTTTAACATCTTTTTCTCGTTTCTTATTCCACCAGTCCATACCTTTTATTTTGTACGATGGTTTCAAACAGCCTTTCTTAGGCTGATCTGGATGGCACCTTTCCCCAAGTAGAGGTTTAATTTTCAGAGTATCTTGTCTCCCTTGGTGATCTCTGAGATGAGTATCTTTTTAGAGTCCTTCTGACTGAGTAGTTCTCCTAGTAACAATTCTCACATGCTTCTATCTGCTCTCCATTTCTTGGTATGCAACCTGCTTTCTCTACCACAGATATTTTGTTTTGAAAAGTGATCTGATCCTAACTTCCTCATTGCATTTCCTTCATTTCGTATCATATATTCCTATCAAAATCGTCATTAACTAAAATAACCTGATCATCAATGGTGTCATTGATAATTCATCAGTACATATACATACCTCTGCGTTTATTTTGCCAATCTTCCAGTATTCATTGGTATATTTGTAGACTTGGTGATACATAACATCCTTATCTCAAACTCTTGTTTGTCAAATGGTTGATATTTGCCATGCTACATCCTACTTTCTTAGTTAGATGCCAATCTTTTAAATATTACCTTTTCTTATCAATATTTTGTTTCAGAATTTAGAAAGTTTCCTAAAGGACTGTGTATACTTTTTCAAGATCCATGAATACAAGATATGTTTTCCTTATTCTTGATAATCTATACAAAACCTGTCTTATAACAAATATATCAATACAACTTTTACCAGCTGTAAATCCACTTTGCTCTTTGCTGGTGATACCTAGCCTTAACTATCAAGTACTTGTTTATTTCTTAAATATGTATTAGATCATTCTCTTTAGAGCATATCTAGTGTATTTCACAAATATACATAATCTGAATAATATTTCAAAATAAATGATGTGGATTATACGTATAAGTGCATGTTTGGGACCATAATTTTTGTAAATGGTTAGCAGGTATGTCGATCCTACAGACTACTAATATTATTCATATTTCCTCTCTATGATAATTAAAGATAGATTTTCAAATAAGATCATTATACAATTTTCATAAATTTGAAATTTTCGTAATTTGCGTAAATATAGGCAAATTTAATTAAAATTATTTAAACCTTTACAATTTGATTAATTTGAACTGGATGATGTATGTAGGTAGCAAACTGACGTATGTCTCATTTGCGTTAAGTGATGTTTGAATTACAAAATTCATTTTCGGCGTTTCTACAACTACAATTATGAATAATTTTTTCTTCATGATGTTCATCAAAATAGATTTTAAAGTGTAATGTTTATGTTGTGACGAATCACTGGTTCATGGGTGTGTAGCTGGAATGTTCTGCAAGTGATCCGTAATTGTGATTGCAGCGATAGGTATGCGATTCTCTGGAATCGACCTGAACGTGAATTACGCTATCTGTCCCAGCGACGATGCAGCAAAGGGAAGTGATGCATGAATTATTTAAAAACGATGACGCATTCTGTAGAAGATCAAGTCATTAAATAGCATATAGTAAATTCATAAAATTACAGAATGCATTCAGTATGAATGAGTTACGATTTTACAATTTCAATTAGAATGATATTGTTTATTTGTTTATTTATTTATTGATTTTGTGTTACGTAAAGGTATTTGCTTATAGATGATTTTTTCAGGTAACATGATGATCCATATGTTTGCTTCAGTATGTTGGAAGGAAGGAAATAATTTGAGATTCTAAAATAAATGAAGACAAAACATGGATTGTGTTGTCAGTAAAATTCTGAACAATACGTTATAATTTAGTAGATAGATGCTGGCCCACACACACACCTTACCATGCTTCTCCTTCTGTAGTAACCACAGGTCACATAGTAGTGAAATCAAGTAAGTAATTGACTAGCAGACGGACAAAGTTGAAGTCAACTTAAATTTTTAAAGATGTGTATTTATTAGCTAGACGTATATTTATTGTAGCAAGGATCAGATGAAAGGATAGTTAGATAAAGATAGATGAATCAGAGAAGTAGGCAAACAGTTGGGTGACAGCCCAACATGAGCATATCTTTATTCTGATATTAACACAGGGTTTCGTTGTTTCGTGATACACAATTAAATTAGCATAAATACAGAAACGCAGATACAAAAATTGAAAATTCAAAAATATGTAGAAACCAAATGATAGGCTATACAAAGCTATGGTATTTTCTTTAATTATAGAAATGTAAGTTAAATTATTTTCTGAGAATTACATGTTCTATCGTCTAATATGTTTTGGTAAATCTTTATTCTATATTTACACATCTGTATGCCAACCTGATTCAACGACGTGTGCATAGCTAGCGTTCAAGTAATTGATCGACAAGTATTTTGATGCGATGATAATGTTTAATTTAACAGATGCAATTGAAGCAAGTCTTCCATCTACCAACGGGACAGTTCTCAGCTCAACATGGGGTAATATACCAACATGGGACAATGGATTTATCCTCTCGCAGAAGGCGTGAACTATTTTCTGCCCAAACCACGGCTTCGATCAAGGTTTGAACCGGGCTTGATGTAACACCCGACCAGGTTTAAATCGGGCTTGAGTATAACAGCCCGATATTAGCGATACAACATCGCCATGCCTCTATATAAACAAATTCTTCAAGCACTTTTCATTTGTTTGCATGTCATTTGTCACTTTGTCCACAGCAGGCCTACAGAAGCCCTTGAAATAAAAAAAGTTCTATATTCATTTGGAACTCAGCTCTAATACAGACTGAAAACCAATGTTCTCATCACCACAACTCCACGGAGTTCAGCTGGTTGGAAGTTGACATTAAACGCCGAAAAATTTCAGCGAAGCTGTCATTGTATCCGTCATCATTACCTTATCGTTGTCTTTGGTGAAATATTAGTAGTAGATGTATATAATTTTATTTAAAATTTGAATTATTTATGCTCGTTGGCATTCTCGTATTTCTATTTGAAGTCGCGTGTTTATGCTGAAGTTTTAAAATTATATTTAATATTTGTGATACATTATTCATCGTAGGATAAACTAATTCGGTATATAATTATATTCATTATTAAATATCGAAAACTATATTAGTTTATTTGGTGTGCATTCTCTTATTTTCAATTTGATTATCTGGATTGTTCATTAGTTCTGATTGCAGTTTTATGTGTTGATCAATCAGCAACATTTGTATTTTATCTTGATCATTTAACTAGTACTGAATGTGACATAAATGTGAATATAATGGCTTAGTATTAGATATGCGTTAAACTGGTATATATAGATTATTAATAGATTTTATGATTGTCTCATTAGTACTCTCATTCCTGTTAGACCATACGTTATACATAACAAGTTTTAATAATTTATTTCAATAAATAGGAAAAACAATTAATTTATTATATACAGTAAATTAGTAATGCTTAGTTTAATTCGATTCTTTCCTTAAAAATAACAAATTTTGCTCTTTTGAAAATATTTGAAATATTCCTGTGCAAAGAAAGAGCATGAAATGTAGTTAATAAGTGTATAAAGCAGATGCACACGCTTTTAATAACAATCAAATTGTCTAAACCAAGGTAGAATATTTATTTTTAGTTACCTGTCTGCAGTTTCCATTGGAAGAAGTTTGTAAATAAACAGCGTGCAGAAATGTCTTTTGAGGAGCATATGATATGAATTTGTAGTTTAGTCCCGTCATTGAGATCAACCGCAATTCTAGAAAAGTGTTGGTTGCAGATATTCTTCTTTCTCAGTGCTGTTTTCTTTCATTATCCTTAAAAGTTTTGTACAAATATATGATGACGTCAATAGTGGCATTTAATATTCTACATTTAGTTTACTTTTGTTTATATGTTCAAAATGTATTATCATGCATTAAATACAGTAAATGGTGATCGATCTAGATAACCTGGGTGAATTCAATATGATCAAGTGTTTATCGGTGTAAAAAAAATGCTATTCCACCATTGCTATGGTTTGCATTATCGCTAATTTTAAAGTTGTTACAAAAAAATAATAAAACAATAACAACATCCTGCTCAAATGAGTTGGGAACCGACATATGCTATAACATACTGTACTCGAGCATGGCAAATACAAATAGTGAACAATAGAAAGTTGTAGATGTAAAAAAGTTACTAATTACAGACTAACAGTATAATAAGTGGTACAAAAATAACTATGGCAAGAACTCAACGTTCTTCTGAAATTTAAGTTGTGACTATAAACTAACAGATAAATTTAGAAACGTACGCGTTCTGTCATTTATCTGTATTGTGTGCAGTTCAATGTAGTTTAGTGCAAGTGGCAGCAATTTGTTCTTATGAAGGTTGTTATGTGTATCCGATTGTCACGCAGATAAGTTCTGTTAATTACTAGTGTCTGTTCGATATTTTGAATTGGTAGATTTGAGTTTTTACGAGCATGACAATTCTCATCAATCTTGGTGCAGCAGAATATAGTTTCATGAATGATGGTGTTTACCAGTGTTGGGTTAGTAATATCAGTACATTTGAGTCGTTACATTGTAACATGCTGGCCATGCATTAGATTGTGTTGTATGACTCACTTTTATCTTTTTTACACTAAAAGTTACCACAGTCAGTTTTGTATCTTTGGCCCATAAAATTTCATTCTGTTATTTCAGTGTCAGATTTTAGATCAAATTTAGTTCAGTAACATTAAATCCTCTATATTCTGAATTTTTAAATTTATTTTAGGACAAAGATAATTTTAATGTATATAATCTCTAATGTTGACCTGTAGATTCTTCTTTTAAATGTTTCTTTTCTCTTAAATTCTTTCTATATATTTGTGTTGTTCTTAATTAAGTCGTATTTTCACTCTATTTGCAGTTGGCCCTAATATAAGCATGTTGTTCAACAATTTATTTTCCATATTTGTTGATAGTTTCAACTTCGTCTTACATTCTGGTGCATTCACATGCTCAGGACAAATAAAGGTTAAGTATATATCTCTATATATTCTGATTATTAAATATATTCAAGAAAATTCTACAAATTAAATAGCACTATGTATATAGTTTTAAAATTACATTTGGGTTACATTAACATTAATCAATGTTCATTTGAGTTTTTAAATTGAGACAAATATACTACGTCAGACGTCTTACTGGAAAGATAAGACAGAAGAAACGGAAAGGCGACTCTATCAGTGAACATGCAGATTCAAGCAGACAAGCTGATGAAACATGGCATCAATCGCAACAGAGTATGACAAGACCTTCCCATAGATGCGATGTTCCAGAATATATAAATTGTGGTAAGTTCCAATTATTCCAGTATTAGTGGAATGATAGATGTAGTGATTATATATATATATATATATATATATATATATATATATATCTCTGCCTTCTGTCTGCCCTGCTACTCACTGTTACTCACGCCCAGCCCGTTGGGCACTAATGCAACACTCTCTCTCTGCTCTCCCTATTTGCACTCCTTGACGACAAGTAAACTTACTTCTATTCTACAATAATTCAGTTATCATGTACTTCTTTATTCTTCATTCTATTCTTTCAACTATTTGCTACCCTCACTCTTGCTATTTTCTGGACTGTCTGCTGGTACATCAGTCCTTGTGCTCATTTAGCGTATGTGTTACTAAATCTTAGGCATGACTCTGTACTCCTCCATTTGGACTTGAGCTGAGATGCCTCCCAGTTCATTGCCTGAGTCAATTTCGAATATGCTAAAACTGACACATAGCTAAGGCCATACTGGTGCTCCATTTCATTTGTACAGCTCCCCTTAGCACATTGCCAAGCAAATTCTATTCCGGCGTAAATCGCTATCGTTCTTCCTGTACTGGTGTCAGCGTTCTATGCGACTGTGCAATGGTGCAGAGAAGTGTATGTGAATACCTTCGAACTGATAGCTATCGATCTTAAGCTTAGTGCCTCAAATTGTGCGACACCGTCTCCTGCAGGAAAATAGATCTGCTCTCACCTCTCCTTGAAACTGAAATCCAACGTTCCACACATCTTTCTCCTCAACGCCGAGGCGCTTTTGCTCGTTCGTCAAGTTGAAAGAAGAGCTCTGGCAGGGCGCAGTCAGGGCTGACTGAGAACTGCATGCTGCACTTTCGGATGACCCGCACATGTTTTAGACTCCTCCTTCTGACACCTCTCCTGGGCAATCTATTCATTATTTATTTATTTCGTCAAAAAATTCAAACACGTATGACACTGGGAAAAGTGAATTGTGTGCACATTTTAGGAATTCTTTAACTGATCCCTACTGATCATACTACTTAAATTTAGATTTTGAAAGGAGAAAAAAAACTCCTTAACAATAAATCTAGCACAAGAGATAAACAAACAATAAATTTTGAATTTGAAGGAAAAATAAAACTCCATATAATAAAATCTTTCAAGATAAATAATAATAAATTTAGGCTCTGTACTTCTGCCACTGACAACATGGAAACGATAATTTGAATAATTGTAACCTGAATTCTAAAAACAGTGCACAGAATATGAAATTTTTATGTCCAAGCAAACAAGAGATGTCTCTTGTTTATCAATGGATCAGGAAACTGGACAGAAAAGCCTGATCAGATAGAGTCATTATTGAAGCTATGCGTCTAATAGTTATTACAGTTATTTATACTCATTTATACAGTCAAATGAAGTAAATAGTACATTATGTCATTGTTGCGTCACCATCCTTCTTCTCTGTACGCACATCACATCAGCCCAGTACCAGTTCAAGTAAGCAGAGACATGCCCACCACATGACAAATCAATTAACATTGAAATTCCATGATATCAGGCGTATAAAGACCTTTCGTAACCACTCTTTCAAATCTGATGTCTAATAAATGTACAACCCTCACCATGTCCCTGTGAATATGTCGACCTCTAGTGACTTTTCTGGCAGACAGCTCACCACGGACCGCCCGCAGTCAACAATGACTTCTCGACGAAGATGAATGATTCATTGACCTGTCCGTCAATCTTCTGTAACGGAGATCTGAAAATATCTATACTCTGTAATGACAATTAAATGTACCGTCTGAACGAGTCGGCTGCGAAAATATTGGCTCTGGTGGTGCAGACAGACTGGTTTGTGCCTTCAGTGAACTCGAGACAACTACGCTGGGTGCCTTCCACGCAGCCGGGCGACGGACGGTCCATTAGTATTGATAAGAGACCTCCCACTTCCCGATTGTTCCATAAAGACACATCACTGCACTGCAACTGCACTTTCGTGGATGCAGAAAGGGATTCAGGACTAATGGCACTGAGGATCTTTACATTGAGTTACGACAAGACTGACGATGACGTAAAAACAAATTGTTGAAACTACAGCGTGAAATTAGAGGACTATAACGAATGGCAGTTTAGTACAAAAACTGTCCAAACTATTACCATCTAGGACTTACTGCAGACCCGACAGTTTGTGCCCTCTCCCTCAATCCTGAAACATCCCTTAGCTAAAATGTCATTATTCAATCTGATGTGCAGCCTCCACGCAGCACGATCAAACCTTTCTGTTGTTTCAGGCCCCGCATTCAGCAGACTACTAAGACGCAACGGCTCAATCGTCACTCTCTCCTTGCATATTTCCACACCCTGCCGCTCTTCATGCTTCAGCTCCACCTTCATCACGCTACAAAATCATTCGCATCGTCCTCTGTGATCATCGACTAACCTTTAAGACTCCACATATCTCATGCTGTCTTCATACCTCTAGATACCTTTCTTGAGTCCTTTAAACATTTTATATTTCATCACTAACATAATTTTAATAGTAACAAAATAATTTGAATCTAACAGATATTACACATTCAAATGCTTCTTCCACATTTCTTCGTTCACAGATGTTTAGTATCAATCGTATGATCTAAGAGTTCACATGGCCTATCCTTTCCATTAGCCGTGCCTTGATTTCAAAACTAAGACAGAGATTTCTGGTCAGTTCAACTAAAAATTTGCAAGTGATTCACTTGGGCCAAAGTATGAGACAATTACATCAATGAAGTATTGTAACGAATAGTTCATCAGCCTTTTTTGATCAATTTTATTCATTTTGTTGCTTTTTTAAACTGTTTAAGTATTTTACGTGCACTAATGATCATTCATATGGTTTGAGTTCATAACTATCTTTGTGAGCAATTCACTGGCTCCTCAATACAGGCTAATTCATTTACATTTAACAAAGTAGTGAATATTCATACTATTCGCTCACATAGATGCAGTAATGATGATTTGTCATGAACTTCATATCAATGATGCTCTCTTAGGTGTTGCTTTTGTTGATCTTGCTATACTATATTCTTCTAGATTCTGGTGTCTTAAGATTTTATACAGAAAGGTTTTGAGTACTGAGCCTGTCCTAATGTAGTTATTAACTAATAATTAACATGAACTATGCTTTTATTACAGTTCTTATTGACTTTAAGCATTCAGACAACAAAGCATATTTCATCAATGGTAAAGTTCTAATTTCCCATGAATATAATTGTATTTTTATTCTTGATGCTGTAAATTTTAATAAATTATCGACAAAATGGCACTCATCATTTGAAATATCTCCTTAATTGGCTACTTCATTAACATTGTAACTTTAAATGTGCAGAGTCACCTTTAATACAGTTCAAATAATTTTATTCAAAAAACATTTCTTTCTCAACATCTGCTTTCATTATTTTCTTTGAAGTTTTTCTCATAGTCACTAAATACCATAAATATCATGTGACTTAAAATAATTCAAAGAACATTTTAAATTGGGTGACAATCACATCTGCTCCTTTACAGGATTGAAGTTTTTAAATTCGCTCTCTAACTAGTTGTTTTCTCAAATACATGAATATTCTTCCTCATGTTCTCACATAAATGACATTAGTTCAATACTCCACGCAACATGTGATTTTAGATCTTCACATCTGTTGTGATATTAGAATACATGTGTGTGTGTGTATGTTCTTATTTATGGTATTATTCAAATGTAATCTAAATATTACTAAAATATAAATATAAATATTTAGTCGAATAGAGTTTGGTTGATGGGTTCAGCAGTAGAGGACGAAGTTCCCAATTCTACGAAGTGACCAGTTGAACAACAAAATGAACTGATATTTATAAAATAGAAGATGTAGCATAATATAGATAATATATAATATAAATAATATAGAAAGTAACATTCAATGTTTATAAATCGAAAACTGATTTTGGAAAGTTTAGAAACCTGTAGACCTTATATCCATTTGTAATTTTGGACTTGATCACTTTATCAATAATGCAGATATTAGAAGCTGTTAAACAGTAAAAAGATAAAAACATTTACATATTTATAGACTGAGTGTAATACAAATTTATTGGGGATCTATTTGTAGTGTTTTGTTATTTCCCACTGTCTACTGGTAATCCTGATGTCGCTTGCGTCTGAGAAGGACAAGGTTCAAATTGGCATAGTGAATAACACGCTATGAATGACATATCAGATAAGAGTTTGTTCTGACGTTAAATCGGTAACCAGAGCCTTGTTTGGCGACGAGGGATCGAGATTCGCAAATTGGATTGACTTCGCATTTGACTCAGATGAGTGCGTTTTGAATAATAGAATACACAGTTACGTTTGATCCGAACGGCGAACAAATAATATTTCTCAATTAGGAAAGATGGCTGCTATTGATCTAAGCAGCCAGCAAAATATAACAGATGCAACGGAAAAAACGACGCTTTATATGATTTGGAACTTCAAGACGTTTTATGCAATTCGGACGCTGATACGGTGCGGAGGCGGGGATGCATACAACAAGACTAAGACGCATGACGGCATTACTGACCAACGAACAAAACATGCAGACGGCATTTTCGAGTTTGGCGCAAAGACGGTGAGACGTATTCAATTCATCCACACTGAACTGCGACCTTAAGCAAGATATTGCAGTTCATCAGTGATGACGAAGTAGAGACCAGGTAGTGAACCATTTGCTCAGCCAAGTCAAGAAGCAGATCCTCAAAAGGCGACGCGCTAAGTTACGAAATCGCTCAGCGTTTGAAGATTTATATCAGTTCGATAAAAAACATGAGCCAGAAATGCTGTCCCGGAAGAGCAAAAATTAACAAGCAACAGCATAAAACAACAGAAACGCTGTTATGGGGTGCGGTTATGTTAGGCACTACAAATCGACAAATTGTGACTGGTAAAACATTCGAAGCAGAGGAAGGTCATTTCTTCATGTTGCGAACAAAGACTGCGCAAGGCGTCAGGCGGTGCCACATCAAACGATGGCATCAGGGCAGCTTCAGGTTTGCAAATTACCTGAAGACGACAGCTACACATTTCACCTAGTGACTGATTTATATCAACAAGACCAACGGAAAATCGACTTGAAGGCAGGGTATGGAGGCGTACCTGTATGAATATGTTGGTAGATGAGGCAAAATGTAATCAATCGCGACAAATATTGGTGTGTGAAAGGTACAAACTCAAATCAAATATAAATCATCAAACAGATGAGAAATATTTATATGGACCAAAGCAATGCTTTGATTAATTCTTGAATTTGATTGCGTAATCAAGCTGGTAGAAAAGTAGACCTTGCTTCGTAGTCACGAGGATGGACAGGCGTTATTGGGTTATCACTACAGCAAAGCATTAGAATTGTAAAATCAGTACAGGTACAAGTGAATAGTTATTGTTGAAAAAGCGATACAGGTATTGCTTGGTGGGTTTGCTCAAGTTACCAATCGGCCCGTCATTTCCCCTATACTTTGTACTGCATCAGTGCCTTTAAAGGTCGCGATCGTCAAAAACGATTGATGACTTCTACGACAGGATAATCGAAAACAGAGGCCCGACTCCATAGGTTTCACCAATTGGCTATGAGACGCAGAAAATTTGATTTATGTCGGTATGCGTTGTAAATCAAGCTATCGATATATGACAGTTCCTTACCAGTATCGAAGTTTTGTACAAGTTGGTAATTTTTTTAATTACTCTGGACGACCGAGACGTATGTATCAGATCGAGCTCGACTTGAAATCCAAGTACAACTTTTATCGTGATTCAGGGCTTTATAGATACGAATCGAAAATCAGGGCAGTTCAGATTTCAGGTGGAAACTCAGATAGATTCAAGGTTTAGGTCGTAAACTTTTGTTCGTCTTTGTCGGTTGTCTCAATTGGTCAATTACGAACTTGGCGCTGAGTTCAGAAAATTTAGTGGACAGACGTAAAGAAAGGTCTTTTTGTGAAATAAAACAATTGATAGGAGATGCAAAAACATTAGTATTTATAGTGGATACTCAACGAGAGTTATGCTGATGCCGGACCAGATTCTGGTAGCGCAGTAGTAGTTCAGAAGGTCCTCCAGCTGGAGACCTATCGGATGCAGTAAAAGCCCTGAACCCAAACTTTTATTCACAGACCAGGAAAATGCTAGCATTGGTATTCTTGTTGAACGATTTCATATGGCTATATGGTATCAGTTTAATTAGTTCTGCCGATCAGACAGTATTTATTCCACATGAAATCAAGCCGTGCTCGCATCGAGTGGATTCTGAGATTACATGCTTATTCGTACAGATCAAATACGAAAGGGGTGTACAAATATCGCAGATCCGTTATCAAGATTAGTAAAGTTGCGACGAGTAAGAGAAAGAGATGTAAATCGGATTATTTACGTTTATACGATGCTAGAATCCCAGTTCAAGGCCATGAACCTATCAAATAGATTGTGAATCCAGAAGATGTAACAGTCAAAGTCGTCGCGCCATTATACAGGAAAATACGGACACTTTAAAACACGCATTTAAATTATTAAAAGATGAGCTATGCGTTTTAAAATATTGTCGCTGGTACTCATAGTCATCCTTTGCGAAACGAAGTGTGTGAAATTGCCATAGAGGACATCCAAGGAATTGTTGACAAAGTTTGATGGACGAGTATGAACCCAAAGTGAAAAATGTCCGTCATGTCATGGTTATCAATTAGTACGAAATCAGTTGTTCTTTGTAAAATGATTACCATGAGCCCTGGACACTTTGTATCGTTTGTTAGGCCCTTCCCTATGAGACAATCTTTTAGTAGTTTATAGACTATTATGTGGGTGTATAGTAGTTATTACTCAGAGCACAACTGAGTGATGCCGGTTATCATGAAATCTTTTGCGCGACGGTTTCCTTGTACATTAATCTGCGACCGTGGCCCCACAGATGTAAGTACTGAAATTGACAGATAGGCGAAAGGATGTGCGTACGATCAAGCATTCAGCGCCATTGTGACCTCAAGCAGACAGCGAGGTTGGGGCAAAATCAAACCTGCTAGAAAGGGTCAAAGTACTCATGGAAAAACATTAATTTGAAAGACGAATTGTTAACATTTATTAATGCCGATCGACGCCACATACTACAACTAAAGTATTTAGATCCAGCGGAATTGTTGTTGTGGGAAAATCAGATAAACACCTGAACTGAACAACAAATTTTGCTGAACGAAGAACCACGAAAGACGCTGCAAAAGATGAAGGAAAGACTATTTGATAAGCGAGCAGAGTTTAGGTGTAACTTGAGACCTGAGACAGTTCTAATAAATAAGACGAAAATCGCTAGGTCCAATTTGTGCAACCATTATGATTAATGCAAAAGGAAATACAGATTTTAGTCAAATCCATCCGAATATTTAGCAAATGCCTCAATGGTTGAAAAATATCTCAAACGATGATCAGTGCCAGAGCTACACATAAAACAAGTTGATCAGTTCAGACCGAGTTAAGTCATAAATAGTTCAATTATAAAAACACATTAGTAGACATCTACCTCACGAATCTTGAAATCAATTTGATTTGAATGTTCTAGACTCAGTATTTAGTAATTGAACAGCGTAAATTACCAAGCCTGCTATGAACCTTAGATGAGTATAAAATGTTATATTTTATTTGTATAATCAAATTCAATATAGACATTTTCTGCAATTTAGTTTATAAAGGTTTTATAATTATCTTACAATGATTCAAAAAAGAAAGATATATAGTGTTTGTGCTTTGCTCACACAAGTCATAATCTAGATGTCAAGCACGTGAGAAGGACAGTGAGGTTCAGTGGCTGTGCATGAATAACACGTATAGAACAAACATGTATCAATAAAGAGTTTGTTCTGACGTTAAAATCATTTAAACCTTACACTGTTGTATTTAACAGTCATCTATGTCCCCGTCTGAGATTGGGACTCATATGTAGTTACTTAGACGAAGGACATACTTTGAACAACTACAAAACTCTAGAAACCACCTTTATGTAGTGATGTGAGAGTAATAAGATATCAAGTTTAAAATGGAACTATCTTTATTCCTTTATGTACAAGTTCAAATATACCAACTCTACAGTGTTTGAAACAAAATAAAGTAGCCATTTTGTAAGCAAAAGTCTTCATGCCATGTTGAACAATATATTACAATATTTAATACTACTTCTCGATTCCTGTGCTTTGATTATTGTCTCTAGTCTTTTGCCACATAGTTTCCAATATAACATTGTATCAGGTCAGTGACTGATTCTCAACAAGCATAACAATATTTTATTAGACAAACTGTATTTCTACTTTCAAGCCCATAGCAATACATGACACTACAGTCATATGTGATCAGTAGTATCATGGAATTTAAAGTGAATAGATTTGCTTTCTTTCTTAGTATTTTCAGGTAGTTTGAAGGTAGTGTCACTCTAGTAGCGTCTCTAGGTAACCAGATTAGCTAACCAGAGGGCACCAGTATAGAAATAGTGCCACTCATTATCCATTGACTCATTACACGGACGTGATGATGCAAGTCTCGTCAGAATCCAATTCTTGTTAATATTCTGCTTCATAATTTACTATTATTTATTTTCCTCAAAGTTAAAACACAATATATTGTATATGTGAAGAAGTAGTGTGTGCACATTTTCAAATTCTATGATCCTACACCAAGTCCTTATACTTAAATTTTGAATTTTTCAAAGGAGAAAAAATAAAAACTCATACCAAATAAAATCTATTTTCAAAATAAATAAGCAATAAATTTGTTTGAAACAGAAAAAACTCCATGTAATAAATCTAACACCAGGATAAATAACGTAATTTGGGTACAAAGGGAGAAAAACAAAAACTCCATATAATCAAAATCAACACTAGATAAATAAGCAATGATTTGGCTCTTGTACTTTACCGCGACAACATAGAACGTGCTGAATAATTTGTATTTCACAGATTCTAGAAGACGTACATAAATGAAGGTCATTTATCTCAGAAGCAAACAGAGGCCATCTCAACATTTACTCAATGGATCAGGAAACTGGACGAAAACCTGATGAGATAAGGTCATTGTGGAAGTTGTAGTATCGTTATTACAGAGTTGTTTATACTCATTTATACAGTTAAATATTGACAATGCATTGTGTATCATTTTAAAATTAAATATTACTATTAACATAGATATATTATAGTCTAATTGTATAAAGCAGTTGTATGGCTGTTCACTTGTAGTTTAAGCACTATCAGTTAATCGTTTAATGTCATGTGGCAAGTGTTGTAAATAATGCTTGTGACAATTTTTGTAATGGCTATTGATACATCTGATGATATGATTTCTACGTCAGTGTTATAGTAATAGTCATTCACATTTCACAATGTCTTCCCTTATAGTAAGTCATTTTAAAACACTGATTCATTAAATGAAGACGACTAATGGTAAATTCTAGATTATTGAAAGAGCATGAATCCGTGGTGGGATTTGGTTGTGTTATTCTAGTTCGTTTTATAATCTAAGTCTGAATTCAGATGTTTCAGAATGTGTATATCTCGATGGATGAACATTCTTAGTATACAACAAACAGTATGAAGGCTATTTAATTTGCAAGAATTCTAGACGTAACATATAGACTTAATTTTGTATTCCAATTCACTTAAATGGACATTCATTTAGGTTTATTTGGAGTGAGACCTAAATGTTGTAACTGATCAATGTTTGTTCATTTCAATGGGCAGATTGTTTGTTGAAATGAAACACATCAAACAAATTTTCTTTTTAATTACTAATTTATTTCAGAACCAATTTGAAACATCTGATATTGTACTATTTATTGTTTCTTTATTTAAAAGGATGTTCAATGTGTCATAGAGAACCATTCTTCCGTTTGAATCATGAGGGCACTCATTTGCAGCAGTGAATGAATGGGACTAAATCGATCACTTGAGAACTCCACTTGCAACAGGCAGAGTGGAAAGTGCGTGTAATGTTCCATCATTCCAATGAAGTATTTCTGCTCTCGAGATGTTGTTTAGGCTAATTTCTGTAATCGACAATTACCACAGAATTCCATGAAGTATTGGAAAGTAAAATGTCATGATCAGCGTCAAAGCTTTGAAGATCTAAAATAATCCAGCCGGTGCCTCGTTTTGATCAATGATGAGAACGACATCTTTGAAAGAAATGCTAACTATTTCGTTGATTTTGATTTTTCTAAATCCATGTTGGCAATCTGAAGCGCGTCATGTTTAGTGAAAGTTTGTTGTATGTAAAAAGTCTCTCTAATATTTTGAAAGAGACTGATAGAGAAATGGGCAAATGTTTTGAATTTCTTTTATTATATTTTGAAAAACAATTTGTATTTTGAAAAGTCTGACTGTTCAGTGTATAGGTACATTAAATATAGTAGTTAACAGGTGTATAAGTAGCGTACTGATCTTTAACAGGAATCAGGTCATCTAAACCAGACAGATGTTATTTTTGATTTACCGATTATTTAGGAATTTCCTTGGAAAAGTTTCAGGCTAATTGTATCTAAAATTTTAGGTGAACTGTCTGTTTTTAGATTTTGTACTAGAAGACCATCAAGTGAATCAGCATGATTCTCGAAAGTATTAGTTAAAGAGACCCTTCACTGTTGCCGAGATGGTTCCATTTATATCATTATATTCAAACAACATTCTCTACAGTTTTCTAGTTGATTTGTAGTATTTTATTATATTCCATTGCTTTTATTTTGTGTTTGGATAATATCCTGATCATTTCATGATTTTATTGCCTGTGTTTTCATGTGTATTTGTATTTTTAATGGGCCAAAATGAAAATGAACGATGCCATTGTGATGTTAGGCAACAAATTTTGATCTCTCAATTCAGTCAAACCTTAAATAGACGTCGTTTTAGTGGTGAACACAATTAAGTTCATTATGCTACGCGTTCAAAATTCTTAAATTGATCAGCCTTCATACTGCTCATTGTGTATACTTCGCGAATATCATTCCGCCTGAGATGGCATAATATTCTGAGAAATACGTCTTATAGCTCTGAACTTTTAGATTACAAAACGGTATGCGAATAATAGCCGTCCACCACGTGATTCGTATAACTCTCTATTAATCTAGAATTTTACCATTTGCCGTATCTTTTTGTTACGAATCAGTGGTTTTGTAAAAATGACTTGCTCAAGGAGCAGAGTATTTTTCAGAAAATGCCCAAGTCTGTACACAACACTCGGCATGAAATCCGTATTCATCAGTGAAACATTATCAACAATCATTACAAAGAATTCACATACAATACATATACATTATTTTACAACACTTTGCACATGACGATAAACGGTCAGTTAATGAAAGTTTAAATCCAAGTGAAATCATTCTGCTGCATATGTTCTATACAATTGAGACTATACTAAACATCATGAAAGAACATAATTTTAACAATGATACATAAAGTACGTATGTATTTGGACGCTGTATAAATAGTATAAACAACCTCATAGTACTATTGTACTACAGCTTCAGGTCATACCCCATCTCAGTAGTTTTCATCAGTTCCCGATCATTGAAGCAAATGCTGGATAGCCTGTTTGTTTCTGAACAAACAACTTCATTTCTGTACGTCTTCTTGAATTCATTGAAATACAATTATTCAAATTATAATTCATTATTTGTCGTGGCAGGAGTATTGACCATTGTTAGCATTTTCTTTGAAAATGGAATTTTGTACATGGAGTTTTTGTTGTTTTTTCTCCTTTTAAAATTCAAAATTTGTGCTGTTATCATGTGTTTATACATGGAATTTAATTTCTCCTTCAAATTCAAATTATTGTATTTATCCTTGTAGGTTTATTACATGAATTTCTCTTTCAAAAATTAAAATTTTGATAGTGTGAAGATATGAGACTTAGTGTATGGATCATGATTTTAATCTGCCTATTTTTATAACACGTCCTGCACAATTTATACTGTTTTGTTGTCAAATAATAAATCAAATCTTGAATACGTCATGACGTTTAAATGAATGAAAATTCAGCATTTTTAAGATGTCTAATCACTTGTGTTATCAGGAGTACTTTTCGTAGAAATATTTAATTTTCGTTTTGAAAGCAGGTATTGAAATAAGTGAAGAGTTGAAAAAGAATTATATTTGTCGTTTGTATCAGCGATATTATAAGCCGTTTATGACTCCTCATCAGTATCAATGAATAAATTTAATTTACTTTTAGTAACAATCTAGTCATGCATGCTATTTTTGTATCGATGATCGCATTTCTTATAATGGTAAATTTGTGCATCGTGATCTATGTCTAAATCTTTGTTTCAACTTCATATCAGTATTGTTTTTGTGTTTATAATTTGATCAATTGCCTTCATCGAATGTTGTGATCGTATAGGTACATGGTGCCGTATCTAAATTGAAGATTAATTAAATTGAGAAACTTTCTTTCTCGCAGATTGACCAGAAAATCAATGTTGAAATCTCGGCATACATAATGATTCAAAAAGAGCAGTTGCACTTTGTTAAGTGTTCTCAGTTTCTAAGAACGAAATATATCTGCATTTCTTTGTTTGGAGGTCTATGAAGCTAAAGTAATATCCTTTTAGTAGTAGATGTACAGCAGAAATTTCGAAAATATTTCAATAACATTTAATTCCTTAGAGTTGATCATTATTTCTTGTCGTACAGACCTTCATACACATGCAGCCTTTATGGATTCTATCTCTGCAATAAAGCCTGCGGTAAAGTTTGGAATTTAAAATGCTAAGTTCATGGGAGATAACAATGTTCAACCATGAGACGTCCGTTTGATTTAGATCATCTGTAGAGCTGCCTCGATGAAACTCAGTTTTATTTGAAAGTTGTACATTATGGTAGAAATATTTTATTTTTACAAATACCTACAGATATTTTCAAACCATCTGACTGTCGTTGCTATCTCTTCTCCATTTTACTCAGTGCATGGTCCAGAAGGTTATGGTGTGTCAACAGTGACAGGTTGTAGGAAGATGGGGCATGGATGTAGACAGGTGGTAGTGAGAATGGAGGAAACAGGTGAGTTCAGAGGAAGAGGCAAACAAGGGTTCGAAATAAAGGTAGAGTGGAAACATGGAAGGTGAGGATAATTTTTGGCAGGAGACTGCGTAGGACTGGAGTTGATGTGCAAGCATTACCGACCATGTTTTCCAGCAAGGATGTGTGAAGACCATGCCAGGTGAAGTGTTTGCTGTGAGAGAGTAATTTCAAAAAGTGCTGACATTTGTTTCTCTCCCAGCTGCAGTTTCAGTGTTGGTTGCAGTGTAATCTCTTTGCATAGTGTTAGTCTATTTGTACCAGAAGGTGAGTCAAAGGACTACAATGTTAGTATTTAGGCAGCACATTGCCAATTTGTTAACATGTTTTCAGGTGTAAGGTGCCATGATTAATGTCATTTCTGCCCTCCTGCAGATAATGACTGTGTCCTGACCAGTCAGTGTTTTCGTGTGGGTGTATCAATTACGTCATCTAAACCTCCGATGAGTTTAAAAATAGATGGACTAAGTGGAGAATTATCCTGCGAGAATGGAGGAAAGATGGCAATATGACATCAGCTAAAATAAGTACCTGTTTTTAGGCTCGTGAATGTCTTTCATTTTCAAGTGAGCTGGATGCAGCTTTACGTATTTTGGTTTTGACGCATCTAGCCTGTTTGCGTTCAGTTCATGCATGTACTTGTCGATGGTAGAGAAGGTGGTGAGATCAACAAGGGCGGGGAAAATCATTTCATAATCTAAAACATAAATTTGTTTAGTTGTGACTGGATGCAGTGTCTGTCTTTGTACGATCTGGATGTACGTTGGTATTATTCATTGTGTTGCCGACATGCCCAACCGTCTGTGAAAGAACACCTCTTCGACAACAGATATGTTAGTCTATTCAAGTTCTATTAATTTCTATTGCTATTCATGTTAAATGGATCATTATTCATATGTTGGCAAATTTTAATTTCAAACACGTATACAATTCTCATGCAGATCAAATACAACCAATTTCGCACTGAAACATTGAGAACAATTTTTAAACACCATACTAACCTTGTCCCTAACGTGTTTTACAAATATCAAATTTCAGACAATACATGGCGCGATCGCATGATTTGTGATCGACGATTGTAAATCCATAATTCCTCTCACTTTCCTTTAATGAGAATCCATCCTCGTGTTAAAGGCCAAACTGCGGCCAGCCCTCCTAATGACCAATGCCTGTGCCGTCCTGACTGTACCTGCTCGTTATCCTTCAACTAAGATAACAGAAATTCCTGCTGGCCTGAATAGCGTTACAGTTTCTGTCAAGTAAGTTCAATGCAGCTGGTAATTAATCGGTCTCAAATATTTAATTGAAAAAGCACTACGTTGACGCAGTTATTCACTTTTCTATTATCAACTACCAATACAAACAATAAAAACCAGTCTTCTTTCTTGTTTATGTAACGATTACAGTAATATGTACAACTTTACACTACTATATTCATTAGCTAATAAACGTGAAGAAACGACAGAACTGTGAGAGACAAAAAATATAATTGACAAGCGACGATGTGCTAATTCCACGTCTGAGTGTTCAATCATTATCAGATATACTCAATGTACAGAATAAAGTGGTTGTGCAGGCTGATTTGGGCAGATCTTCAGCACAAGATAAGTCGCAACCAAACCCTTCTGATATTCCTGGTGATCATTTACATGTGTTTTGAATAACTAATGTTCTTGTTAAGTGCTGAATTCATAAGCACTGTTTTTTCAAATAAATTCTAATAAACTATATTTGATTATTATTTAAGACAGTTGCATAGGTAAATCTCTGCTGTGTGTATTGATGGTGTTTCAAGTATGTATGTATTGTCTTATATAACTCCAAACTTTTGCAAAACACTCTGTTTAAAACATTACATAAATAAGTTGAAAGACTAATAGTGAAAAATGATTAAGTAGAAAATGGTATAATTATCTTTCATTCTTGATATATTCTGAACAACATTCACAGGAAGTAACGAATAATTACAGAAAATATAGAATAACAAACATTCATTTCAGTACATTTCAGTTTTTAGGAACATACATTTTGTCACACAATAGATCTTCATTATATTAATTGCAATAATTGATTAATTGTGTATAATTTTCAAATATACAATTTGTCCGATTTATTACACACGATTCAAATAAACTTTGATTAAATTTACTATGCTGAATACATAAAACAATTGAATATTTGTAATATTGAAAAATTAAAACTTGTAATGGAAATAAGAGTTACTATGTTTTTAAGTACGCATTGAAGTCCCGATAGCTCAGTGGCGTGATGCAGTTTCCTGTAACATTACTGACCACCAGACTAGAGTTCGAGTTCCGACGTTCGGATGTTCGACTGTGGTTACATATAGGTCAGAAAAACATTGGAGCCGTTTTGACGAAAAGTCTGAAAAGTATAGAACTATTCAAATTTACTCAAATTAAAATTATTTTCAAAATCACTCAGGACCTGGATTAGGCCAGATCATTAATGGAAAGTGATTTGACAAAATTCTACGAATGGTTACACTAGATGTTCACAGAGAAACACACACAGATCAGTGGACATGGAGGAGACAGTTTTGAAATAATAACAACACTCTCTTAGTGCTTAAGACCCTAAAGATGTTCATTAAAATCTGGACATGTTGCAACATTACATACATACTGTTAAATATGCTTTTGATACTCCCAATCTTTACAGAAGTAATAAATATAATATAACATCACACACCACAGGTTGGTTACACACAAAGAACACCAATTACAGGCAATTCCTGCCCGTCAAATTAGGATTGTAATGTTACATAATGAAGTCCACAACTATGAATATCCCCACAACCTAAACAGTTCATATAACAAATGCAGAGTTTTGCTAGTGTGCAAAATCATGGTAAATATAATCATTAAGTATCATAATATTTTTAATTTTCGAGAAATTTAATCATCTTCGATTTTTAAATAGAACTATATATTTTATCATATAATAGATGAATCATGAAAGTGACTAAATGATATATATACTATCTTTGATAAGTAACTTGAGTATAAAGTGCGATTTCTGATATGTGATTTTGAGTCAAACAGGTAATCGTACAGCGGCCCTTGCAGCTCTCGCTTTTGGGAGATGGCTATGACGGCGTCTGAACGGTTGCGTCATGACAGAGGGTGGCAGTGGGGATGAAACATATTCACAGCAATTCTTGGTGTTGACACAGGTATCATAAATACCAATTTAACAATCGAATGAATGTTTTCCATTTATTTAGTTTACGCCTTCTACTAAATTTCAAAAACATTGATCGTTCAAAGAACGATATAAAAAATTGATAATAAGATGATGGTAATAATAATAAATATAGTTTTCCATTCAGATAGCCAACCACCGTCTCTTCGTTGTCGTCTCATTTTAACTAAAGCCAGTCCAACATCACTTACCTTCATACGACTGCTGATGCCAGATGGAAAGAAAACGGTACACTTCCGTCTTCTGCATTTCAAGTTTGAGGCAACACTTGGCGTTATGAAATGAAACACTCTAATCAAGGATGAGCAGTAGCAGATGCAGTGTCATTTTATTTAAGTTTGGTAAATTCACACTGATGAACTCTCAGTATTTCAAGTTTTTATTACTATTCTGGTAGTACGTGTTTAAATAGTTTAGTTACCACGAATAAGAAAGTATCTACCTATCTATTATTTGATGAATTAGGTAATGAAAATCTTTAAAGATTGTTTCAACCCATATATTAAAATAGTATGTTCCACACTAGTTCAGTTTTTGTAAGTATAAAGTGTCTTTGTGTGTATGTGTGTGTGTGTATGTGTGTATACTTACAATATTTTATTTCATTTCACTGATTATCATTGTTTTAGAATTCAGAAGATGGTTCACTCAGATGATTGCTGGAAAAATTCTCATTCAGATCATTATAGTGATGTTTGTTCTATATTTTCCTTCAGATCATAGATGCCACAATTACACATTATCTACATGTCCTCCAACACTCTCTCTTAACAAGACAATCAACGTCATGAGGCCACCTTCCCAAAACGACTATTTTTAATGTACTTGTTATGAAAACTGATGCCAAACATCTAATTTGCCTACTCAGGTATAGTAAATGCAACATATGATGCATCATTTTATTCCAATGTTCTATAATCATCATTGCTGATGAAAAATATGATTCAATTTAAAAACTCAAAGATGATTAAAGATCTCAAAACTAAAACTATTATAGAAATTCCCTCACCTGTCTATAATTCTGCTATGATTCACATTGTATTACCTGTCCTGGTTCATTGTTCTGAAGAAACTGCAACTCATTACCTAGCCGTTTAAGTTATAGAGGTAGTCCATATTTGTCGTTTACCAATCTCTCTCAAACATTAAAAACTATATAACATGATCGATGATCGTGAAGCGGTGTTATACTAACAGTGAATAAGGATGACCAAATACGTCTCATGGTACAAACCTCAGAGTATCATTATATGAAATTCAGGTATTCTATTTTTATTATTAAACTCAAAATATTACCAGTTATTTCAAATTAAATAAAACTATAATTTTGTAACAATAATATTAACGTACTGATAAACAATGCGAAACATCTAAATTTCTCATTACTCGTAAAAAACTAACATGCGATACATCATTTTATTCGATGTGCAATCTATCCATTGCTGAAAAGTGCTTGCAGAATGTGAACTTCATCGTCCGTTGCACTAATTTGAATTATGTTGATGTTTACTCAGAGACACAGGCACTCGAAAAAGAACACAATATATAAACAGGAATTGGGGATGCTATGATTGTATCATGTAGCTTCATTTGTTGACGATTCTTTCGCATGTGATTTTCTGAGTTTCATAAGTAACCTCGCTGTACGTATTTCAAAGACTGTGTAAACCGCAGTTCCTCGATTTTTGACGCGATAGTATGACCTCAAACAATCCATAGATTCAGAGTTAGTGTCAAAAGCATTTAGCGTATTGTGTCGATGAAATAATGCTTCTAAAGTTATTCTGAACGGAATGGTGAATTTTAAGCATTTGCCTGTTTACCTTCGGTGATATTGCCAACTGTGTACGTTCATTCCTTCAATTACAAATATCATAAATAAATATATGTCAATACTATATTATAATAGTATTGTACCTTCGCATGTTCATGCTGATGCTATATGCTTCTAAAGACAGACGTACTGGTTAGAATGAAATTGTGGATATTTATAACAATGTATTTCGTATTTGGAACGTGTAGATACTGAGGAGCAGGCTTTAATGTATATTTATACGTAGAGACAATTAATGTAAAATTATTTGTTTCTTGTATATTGGTGAAAAATTTTCACGATTTTATATGCAAAGTGGCCTAGGTGGATGGCAAGTGTTGCATTGCAACTTACAAACTCAGCCCTGTTCCTTATGAAACGTGTGGAGAAGTTGCAATTTTCACCGGAGGTGTTCTGAGCTAATTGATGACTCTTTCTTGCTGGGTGAAGATTGTTCAGTAGCCGATTCAGTATTTCAAAATTTATGCTGTATTGTTAAACAAATGGAACTTAGAGTATTTGAAAGTAAAAGTGGGAGTGAAACTAGGAATATCTAACCAGCAACCAATTTTCCTGCAATGCCAAGCGTTGGCCCTTGTCCTTCCACTCGTTAGGAACTGATGTTGCCGGAGAAACTAAACGAGCCATTGCAGGCAAACATGGTTTTCGCGTCAGAGCACCAAAAAATAGTTGTCATGACATACTAATTTCTTATAAACAATTACGTATCGAAAACAGAAAGTCTGCTAATTGGATTGCAAAGTACATCTGTTCAGCCAATTTAAAAATAATACATTTATTTGAAAAATTTAAAATGCTTCAACAATTCAATTTACAATTCTAAGTGGGAAAGATTCTCTTTATGTGACTGCAAATCGAATGAATCAGGGTTAGGAACAAAGTGAGGTTGGCATCAGACGAATCTATAAACAATTGCGTATCTCGAAACAAAATGATGTCAGTTGAATTGCGGAATTTTGAAACTTGTGTAAAGGTGAGATGAGAGAATAAAAGTTACAAGATTACATTATAACAATTTCAATTTTGCAATTCCCTGAAATCAGGAAAGGATTTTCTGATGTCAGTACCAAATATAGTTAACAATTTTGTAATTAACAATTTATAGTGATTGCAAGTGTACTATTCCTGCAGAATTGTCCCCATTATCTGATTTGATATTAACAAAATAATTTTGACATGGTCTAATTAATTGTAATATCTAGTTTTAATTATTGCTATTGATAAATATACGATTGGTCTTTGATTTTGCTCTTTTGTCGTCTTTCTAGTCTAGCAGTTAGAAGACAATATTTTGCATTTTACGATATAATATACATATGAACAATTGAAAATGTACAATTATAATCGATTTCTTATCCAACAAATTCTAGTAAACTGGTCATTTGATAAATTCATAAATTGTGTTTGGACAGAATGTTGGGTGCGTGTATAAGAACATAGTAGTTCAGAATTAGTGTTATTTATCTGATGGATGAATTTCTTCGAAAATTGTGTTAACGATGATTCATTGTGTGTTCATACTATTCAGTAATTTACTTTCATGTTCGCTGATGTTTTCATGTATTTTATTATTTTAATGCTTCCATCGAGACTAGCAGCGACCGCCATTTTGTACGTCAATAATTTGTTGGGCCTCCCCCTGCATCAGATTGGCTACGATGGTTATGAGGCTCATACCGACGTTTCATCATGACAAGAGGCTGGCCAAGCCATTGCAAAAGCTGAACTTATGCAACGATACGATCAATTGTTTCAGTACTGTACCTAAATGCGTAAGTTTCAGAAGAATGTCTCCATTCGTTAAGCACACATATAGCATTAGTATGACAAATTTGATAAGGATGTCAAGACAAGTTCATTTACTGGAACGTGAGCATGATATAGTTGCAACAGTACAATCAATAACGTGGGACAAACTGGCCTTGATCAAACAAGATGAAGACATTCATGTTAAGTCTTCTTTACGACTTAATTCTTTATCTCATTACAATTCGTTGTCATAGATTTGACTTTGAGACATTTAGACACAGGAGGTTGGAGAGTTCCCGACTCATTTCAGAAACACTGAATTGGTCGTGACTCTGTACAATGTTAGAGTAGATGACTTGCAATGCACATGACATGTGTTATATAGAGTGGAATTAAGATCAGAAAATGTAGATCAGTATAGTGATTTGTGTGAACTGTATCCATGCGCCGATGTTGTAACTACTCATATTCATACGCCGTTGGTATGTTTGATTTTGAATGAGTGTCTATTCTAACAGTTGTTATAGTATCAACTGTGTAAGGCAGGAGTGTTCGTAGTATTTAGGAGTTTGTAATGCTGCATTGATAGAGATGCAACAACACTCTCTCAATTAAGCTTTTCAGCAGACAGACCCTCCATACACGACCACTCACCATTTGCACTGTCATTCTGTTGTTATCTTCTGTGAGTCTCTCTTGTAGCTGTCTGTAGATCTTTTGAGTTAGACATTTGCCAGAACATACTAACAGTCATCGATCAGACCTTGGATTGCTAAGACTGAGAGCCTCGAGCAGACCACATGTGGTGTTCACCCTTGTGGATTCAGCGGTGCAATTACACCTCATGAAACTGTTTTGAGACAGAACATTTGAGGCGTTCAACATATGGATAAACATTAACACTGCTAAATGCATTTCTTTGTGTATCTTTTCATGTTGAGCATTCATAAGGTGCTCTGTATGTATCCACATGTCTGCTAAATTACCATCCTCTCTGACTCTTTCCCTTTGGCACATTTGTAGGGCTGCCTTTGAAGATACCGCTGAATCATGTGCTCATATTACCTCTCAATGTAGAGCACCGGCAGACGGAACATCCATAGGGCGCTCACAGCTATGGATCCGTGTATCTAATTAAATTACTCCTCTCTGTGAAACTCTTTTGGCAGACAGGAACATTTGTGAGCGCTTCTGCTCACGATCAGCATATAGTTCACTAAACTACCTCTCACTATGAAACTCTTTGCTTTGATTATTGTAAAGGCATTCACCACTGTGGAAACGCATGCGTAACCGTGGCTACTCTCTGTAAACTCATTTGTAGATGGAACATTTATGAGGACATTCACCGCTGTATGAATCCGCTATATTTAACTAAATAGCTTCTCTCTATGACTTTTGTGAATAGGTATTTGTGAGCGTTCACCTGTGAATCCATGTATTTAACTAAACCGCTATTCACTGTAGCTCTTTGGCAGACGGAACATTATTGAAGGCACTCACGCTGTGAATCGCATGGATTCACTCAGCTTCGCCTCTGTAAACTCTGTTGGCACACAGAGCACATGAGGCATTCACCTGTGGGCATGTGTAACCGTGACTGTATTCACTGTGAAACTCTTTGTAGACAAACATTTATGAGACGTTCACACATGGATTCACGTAGCAACTTCGTGGTGCTCACTGCAAACTCTTTAGACAATTGGAACACCTGAGCGCTCACCGATGTGAATCCACGCCATAGTTGTGACTACACATTCCTTGTAAACTCTTTTGGCAGATGGAACATTTGTGACGTTACCGCTATAGTCGATGTGCCAAGCAAACTGCACTATCTTTTTAGTCTTTTCTGGCAGATCCAGGCATTCATAAGGCTTACCACTTCAATGGAATTCCACGCATGTAGTTAACTAAGTGGTCCTCATGAAACTCTTTTCCTTTGGAACAATAGTGAGCACTCACCGCTGTAGGTCTCAGTACGCCAATAAATTTCTTCTATGTAAAGCCCTTTTACTTAATGGCATCATTAAAGTATCAGCCTTTAGATCCACATATACCTTCTTGACTTTATATCCATTACCACCTTCTCTTTCTACTCAACCTTCACCACTATCGGCAAGCTCCCTCACAGACGGATTATTTCATCCGCATGCTTTAAGTATAGCTTCTGAACTGCTTCTCATTGTACTGACTTACTTGCACTGGTTCATCCTTTCCTCTCATCTCAAGGTTATATGGTTGCATCGTAGCATAAGGGTGTACAGTGCCATTACAGATTCGAGACTTTGATCTGAAGTCACCAGTTAAGCATGTATTCACCACTAATGGGAAGAATACTTTGTTGCTGTTTGTCATTTAAAGAAAATAAAGTCTCAACGACAGACCTCAAATAAATCTCAGAGCCGCTCTTTGTGAATTAATATATAGCTTAATGGCAAAAAATGGTAGTGTTAATTCTTGGCTGTAGCTAAACATAATGCATGCGTGAGGCTGGGCCTCAACATCTATTTCTTTCTCTAAAGGGAGGAATAGGAATTCAATTGATCAGTGTAATTTGGTCTATGAACTCATTTCCTCCATGTAATGTATACTGGTCGTATATTTACATTATCAAATGTACAATAATTTCGATGAGGTGCCAGTATTAGGCGCCAATAGTATGAATATCATGCAAAAACATGCTTGAGTGATATAAATGACGGTTAGCTATTACAGGTATTAGACTAAAAAGCATGACACAAAATAATTTCACTCAGTTTCGATTTATTTGCTACCACTCAGAAGATACCTCTAAGCATGTGCCATGGATGTAATTTTATGGGTAATGTCACAAATGCGGCATTTTGGAATTAGCCGCAGGCGTTTCGAACGCAGATGTGCTGTGTGCATCGTGTTGTTCGTTCATGACGACTAGTCCACTGTTTCATCTGCGTCCATCGCTCCTTTATTTTCCTCTCTTTGCCATACAGAAAACATTGAACTGACTTTTGAGAAAAGTTTTAAATGGTTTCAGTGACTAAGTTTCTCAAATTACTGAAACTACTTATGTACTAAAGCAAGTTGACTGTTCACGATCTCGTTTTATGATATTTCTTAGGATAAAATGTCTGTCTTCACTAATATAGTTATGGAAGAGACAGAAAGCATTTGAACCTCGCTATTCTGAAATATCTGCGCATGTAGGATCTACCTCATTCTTTTAAGCATCTTTCACACTATCTGAGCTTAGGATTTAAATCGAATTCGATCATTTTCTGAGAAAATTTTTGACTACTTGCGAGCTTCGATGCAAACCCTCTCCCAAAATTTCCATTGCAAACTCACATGACCTTAAGTTCATTAAAATATCGAATATAGATTTTCAGAGACATTGGCTCCTGATTTTGGCCACAGCGTTGACCAAAGACAGAAGACAGATAATTGCTGCGTCGTAATCGATTTTCAGTATGGGACCGACAAAATGCTTATTCGTGTTAGAATGATGATCCTCATGCTGGAAAAGGTCGATCACTCTAAAACAGACTCAAAAAGAGCTTTTCATCAAAGGTATTTTCCAACGATTACAATGCTTATCTTGGAAGGTGAAAGTAAAGCACAGCAATTTCTCATGAAATGATATTCATTTGTATTAGTAATGTATTATGAATGAGTTTTATGACATCGACAGATGACCTTTGAATCATTTATTCACATATGCAAAATAAGATATCTGCTGCAGTTCAAAATTCATGCCTTTCTAACGCTCAGTTTACTGATAAGGCGGATTAATGAAATATCATTTTCTTTTCACTTTACAACTTGCACTAGTATAAGTGAATTTTTGTTAAAACAAAGTAAATTATCACATTATGGATCCCTTTCCTTTTGTTGTTGTACCATTCTTTGCATTGTCATCGTTCCGGTATTTTCCTCTTTCGTCATTTTCTGCCTTACCTCTTTATAATCATTTTCCATTACATTTTATGCTGATTTCATCGATTCTTCCGTTTTAAAATTGCCCCGCTTTAAATGATATTAGGAGATCAATCCATTCTGATAACCTGTTAGTTTGGCTCAAGAAATATGATATCAATGGTGGCATGTAATCTAAGTTGTGACTTCTTTGCGCCATTGTCGATTCAGCCATTTCAGCATAACTTCTGGACAGCTTTTATTAAAGGCACAGCCGACAAAACATAGCTGAAGTCATTGCAAATAGAAAGAACCCTTATTCGCTGTGCTTATACCTAGCATAGTTATCCATCAGATCGTTCAATGCTAAGACATTTTCCTGTGCTTTGGAGCATTTTAAAGCATTTCAGACATTTATTGGCCATTTTTGATATTTAAGTCATCGAAATCCCTCTTATAATCAACATTAAAACACACCATTGTTTATAATAATGGATCTCTCTTCGTTCATAGTGTAATCCTTCTGTCTCCGTCTCTCCATCTCCAAATCCATCCACTGGAGTCAATCCATCTATCCATCACCTGTATGCATTATATGAAACACTATTGTCAATATATTTGTCCTGTCTATCCACCCACTTGCAATACTAAGAACAAATATGCTGGATAATCAATTAATTATACTTGGGTTTTCTAACGGGCATCAGTGTATCTCAAGATGGAATATGGCGCAGCTTTCTCAGTCATTACCCTTAGGTCATACCTGATCACAGCACTGCAGTATAATACTGATCAAGCGACATGTGAGACCGAGAAGGACTAATCATCCATTCTATCTTGGACATACTCACAGATGCATTCAAAAAACAAAATATAAATATAAACTATAAATAAGTACAACATGTGTTAGTACTTGTTTTGTATGCCTGTGAACTTCTCGCTATTACAGCGAAAATTCAGTATCAAACACCAGAGTTACAAGTGAAAGAACAATTGGTAAATATGTAGTGACACAATGTCGATTGCCTCAGTTCATTTTCACCAGGTGAAGTAATAATTATTAACACAGCTATCGACCAATTTATGCAAGAATTTACAAAGCACACTGGGTAATGCAAATAAATCGCTATCTCAATGTCTATAAATTAATGATACAAAAGGAAGGTAAATTCTCACTGAACTCTGAATCTTTTTTAACCATGATCAAATTTTTCATCATGTATAAATAATAAAGCAGGATCTCTAGACATCGAATCTGTGCGTTATAATTCGTATAGAAACATCAAACGACTGACGTGTTACATATTCTAGTTATCATACTTCAAGATTTGACGTAAATATCCTGTTGTTCAGGGTGAGAAACGAACCTAAGTTCCTCATCAACGAGCATTCCTAAACGTCTTGTCCGGATCAAGCGAAAGTGCAAATGCTACCACAACGATTTCTTTGAAAATCTGGCTAAGTTTTCGCTCAATTATATTGGCCTAAAGTAGATTTGGTAACGAATCAACATAACTTTTAGGACCGAATCGCTCTAGGACCTTTAACGTCATTTGTAGTTTTAAGTCGATCCCATTTCGATAGAAAGATTGCAGGCGACCAGATCAGAAGTTTCAAAGTGAAAGAGCTGAAAGGTGAACGAGTCGTCCATTTTCTGCCGTATTAATGGACAGAAGGACTCAGATTTTATACGTTTATTCCGCTTCGTCCTGATTTCTGATCGCAGATCAAATGAACCAGTTTCTCAGTTTGCATAATTCAAACATATGCACGAACAATGTTGCACGATCTATTCGACAGTATTATGACTTCACATATGTATGAGTATGTCTGACACAATCGACTTATAAAAAATTATTAAATGAATAAATACGGAGCGCTGTCAACACATTGAAATGAATTAAACTCAAGGTACATAAAATAAATGGTCAATTTGATGAATTTTACAATAACAGCCACTTCAAGAATATCTGTATTTTAAAAGAATGGCAATCTTTTCCGAAAAAAATGTCTCGGAGAAAATTGAGTTTAAAATTTTATTGGGCGAAATGCAAACCGGCGCAGCCTCTGCCGATGGGGATGGGCCGCGTTTGCAGTGAAACGTCAAAGTGAAACAAACGTGGAATACGTGCACCGATTTTGGTTGGGTGCTGCGCATCCCCCTTTTACGTCACGAACCACGTGACCACAGCACGGCCACTTCGTTTGAAAACCAGCCCAATCGACTTTTTTGAAGGGGTACAAAGTAACAATTTTCAACAGTAACCAACGAAAATATCGCGATGAAGGTGTACAAGACGGAATATTCGCTTATTAATTTTATTTATTTATTTTATGTAAAACTGTTAAAACTGTGTATGACGCTATGAGAAGTGAAATCTTGCACATTTTCCCAATTCTTAACCCCTCCCTAACGCATATACTACTCAAATTTTGAATAAAAAACCACCTTTCCCCATGTAATAAAATATATTTTTAAAGGATAAATAAGCAATAAATGTTGGGCTCTTATCCATGATGTCCTTGTCAAGGAATAATAGTTCCTGGCGACAACATGAAACGATCATTTGAATAACTATATTTCCACTGAATTTAAAAACGTTCACAGTTAATGAAGTTACATTTATGTCAGAAGCAAATAAAGGCCATCTCGCATTTGCTCAATGGATCAGAAACTGGACGATAAACCTGATCGAGATGGGGTTATTGGCCAGAAGCTGCGTACAATACTTTTACATATTGTTTAGAATGATCAACCCAATGGTAAATAATACATAATAATCACTAAAATTAATGTTCTTCGTGATACTCAGTATAGTTCTAATTGTATAGAAACAGTTACTAGAAGAAACGATTTCACTTGATTTAAACTTCTTCATCAAAATTTAATCGTTTAATGTCATCTGAAGTGTTGTAAAAAAATGTACATGTACTATGTGAAGTTTTGTAATGGGCGTTGAGCTGAGAGACAAACATTTTGTTGCCTTAACATCAATCAATGGTACACCGTTCATTTTCAATGGAGCACAGAATGGTTTTTTTTCAAATGAAAACTGCATTAAAACAGTTTTCTTTTCGTTACTATTAATTTGATTTTCGAAATCAATTTGAAACATCATTACGGTTTTTATTGCAAAGGATGTTCGTATCATCAAAGAACTGTTCTTCCGTTTGCAATCGTCGAGGGCATATCGTTTAAGTAGGGAAAAGAATAGGCTAAAATCGACCCTTGAGGGAACTCCCCTGCAATGGGCAAAGTCGTAAAATGCGTACATAATGTTCCATCATTCCAGTTAGGTATTTTTACTCTCTGAGATCGTTGTTTAAGGTACGAACATAATCACTCTAGAACAATACCACGGATTTCATATGAAACTAATTTTTGTAAAGTAAATGCCATGATCAATGACGTCAAAGCGTTTGAGAATCAAAAATAATCAATAGGTGCTTGTTTTGATCAATGAAGAGGCGACATCTTTAAGAAAGAAATATGGCCTTTTCCGTTGATTTGATTCTCTAAATCCATGCTGAATCTGAAAGCGGTCGTGTTTACTGAAAGTTTTCCCAGTAGTACGTCAAAAGTCTCTCTAAATTTTGAAAACTGATAGTAGAAATGAGCCGATAATTTTGAATTTAATTTTTGTGGCCTGTGTTGATGAGCGGCTGAATTTTAGCTGTTTTAAAATATCTGAAACTTTCCGGTCCATGGATGCATTAAATGTAGTCAACGTGTACCCTGGCAAACGCACAGTTTTTACCAAAGAACCCGAGAATCATCAAAACCGGACGAATATTTAATTTTAATTTACCGATTATTTTGAGAATTTCATAGGAAAAGTTTCGAAAACGAACATTGTGTCTAAAATCTTGGGGAAATATTTGTAATTGAATTGTGGCTGAAAACCCAGTGAGATTGCAGCAATTCCCCAAAGTATTAGTTAAGACACTGTTGCCGGATCGTTTACATTTATATCGTTATATTTTAAAACAACATTCTCTACTAGGTTTTCTAGTTGATTTGGTCGTATGTTGTTATATTCCAAACAAATGCTTCATAAATCTTTTAATGTCTTGTAACGGGGTGATAATTTTGGAATCAGGTTGCATTTAAAATTTTCGCTAATAAGACATAATAAACTGGTGTCTGACGTTCAATGGCTGACGTCGGATACAATGCGCAAAGCCCCCTCGCCACCACAGTCCTTTAACAGTATCAACCTCTTTGAAGTACTTTTTATAATCTAATAATCTACTAAACTTCAATTTTTGTAATACATTATAACCCAGTATGCAGCAGTAACAACGTTTACGATTGAACACGAAACCAACCTCATGAAAGTAAAAAATCCGGGAATGCTGAATTATCTTATGCATCTTCAGGGTGAACGAATGCCGTGTGATTTAGAAGCTTCGATGAATGATAGTCCATTGCAGTTTCTTTCCTTAATATCAGGACATATGCTGACGGCTTTGTACAGCGAAAATGTGTGTTCGTTAAAGATGGAGTTCATTGATTATTTCTAGGCTCCCAGTTCGAAGTGCTGAAATTTCGAAAGTTTCTTTTTTTCGACAGCTCAAGCTAACTATAGTGTAGTTAGATAATCCGATAAATGGTTTACACGAATGATCATATAGACGTTCTTTCCCTCGGATATAGTAATTGCTCCTTATAAAGGTTATCTAAAAAATGTGTCGGAGAACAATGGATATTTAATGAGTTTCTTTAAAACAATAGAGCAAAGAACGTTATTATTGCTAACGGATTGTGGTCTGATGTAACAATTTCATAACGAGTAGGAATACCTTACTGGAATGATGGAACATTATGAACTCACAATTTCGACTCTATGGCAATTGCACGTGGAGTCCCGCAGGGATCTATTTTAGGCTCTATTCTCTTCCTACTATGCGTAAACGATAAGCCTTCAACGATTCGAAACGGAAGAACAGTTTGCTTTGCAGATGATACGATACATTCGCCTGGTATTGATCGGAGAAACCGCGGAAAACTACCGATCCGAGCAGTCAGCCGCTAGAATTCTCCTTCAAACAGGGACTGAACTCGACCTACCTAAGTAGCTGGAGCAGGCGCGGCTCGTCATTAAAGGCTGTATGGCGGAGCCTCCCCTACAAAAATCGCCGCCCAAAAGAATGTAAAAGATATTTATAAATGTATTTATTTATTAATAATGGCTTTCTGAGTTAAATTATGTAATAATCCATCAAAATGTTTATATGACAGTTCTACAACGCTCGTTCGTAACGCATTTTAAGCTGTTGATAGGGAAGAGAAAAGCGTTAGGCTCCCACTTCATTCTGCCATAAGCCCCTGTGTAAAACGAGGAGGGCGTGACGTCATGCATTCACTGCACAGGCTTACGGGCGGACGAAGGCTGCGGCCTGGCAGCCTTCAAGGGTCGGGACGTGCCCGCGGGCCGCAGCCTGGGTGGGGCGTGGGACTGGAGAACGGCGGACTCACCAGATATTTTTATTGTGTCAGTATTCATATTATTAGTAATTGTAAATTTGTGCATCGTGGTCACTGTAACCTAGATTATTCGTTATTATTTCATATCTAGTTGTGGTTTTGTTAATTATAATTTGATCTATACTTGATCTATATTGATAGCAATACTATGTAGCTCAGTGAGAAGCACTGAGCATTAACTGATTGTTCAAATACGCGGTAGGAGCGCTACTCCTTATCGGAATGTGTATAGAAATACGTTAATTAAAACCAAGTCCTAATGAAAATCGTAGACAAAATGTCAAGAACAGTTCCCCTGCTGTCCCCATAAATAAAAATCTAGTACTACCCCAAAATTAACTTCAAGGGGCTGGCGGGAAAAACGACACGCCCTGCTTCTGAAGTGCCGTTAGGTACGCACCACAGAGCAGTTTGTGTATGGTACAAAGTTAAGTGGTTGTCTGATGTCTTGTTAGCGGTGAAGGTGATTGTGCGTAAGTCATAGTGTGATATTGTGTAGCTGCGTTTGATTCATTTGTGATGTTGAGTAGTTTTGTGGGTTTCATTGAAGTTGGTGTATTTGTTGTAAAGATGAATTCAGGGAAGAATATACGTGGTAACAATTTGGATCTTCATTCGGATAGAGGTGAAAACCCTTGCAGAACGTTGCTTTATACTCTGAAAAGGGGGAAGACCTTCATTCGAAACACAATGAAAGAAGATCGACTGTGTACGTTCCATTGAAATGGAGTTGACATGTGTTCCATTGAAAAGGAGTTATTGTCATCACCGAACTTCAATGAACTCGTTATAGACTACTTTGCAGAACAGGAAGAGGAGATCTGACTTCATTTACAAACAAATAAACTAGGTAAGCCCAATATTATAAGTATGTAACGTAAACATAGTTGTACTGCAGGTGCACCCCAGCAATTAAACAGTTGCAGCCTACCCATTTAGAAGACCACGAGCCGCGACTGAGCTGAGTCAAAATCTTGCCCCGTCGGTCTCGAAACAAGAACCTCCGGTCAGAGGCACTGTAATGTTATCAGTTGATGCACTAAACCACGTTTCAAAACAGGACTTATGCCTTTTGATAATTTAACTGGACGAAAATTTGCATTTTTGTTAAAATTAGTAATATAATTTTTGTTTGCGTCTTTACGAATAATAAAAATAACCTATCACATTTCTTCTAAAGCCTTCCTCCACAAAAAATTTTCAAACTCTCACCAAGTATAGTAGTTACAGTGTCCTACATATGGGGCAATCCAAATTTTGGACATATGTGAACAAAATATGTTTTGTTGATGGCCGATGTTAAATTAGGAAGTATATCAAATTCAATTTCATCACTAAAACTAAAAATCATGACTGAAAGGTTATATCATGCCCAACCCCAGACAATATATCTTATAACACACAATATAAAAACTCATACTCTATGAAAACAATATAATAAATATATAATAAAATTTCTGAAACCTGAGAAATAACTGAGAATTACACAGCATGAAAAATATTAACCCATGAAAATCTATTTTCTCTTCAACAGAGACATACATTGTAACAGCATAGCAGGCCTAATGAAATTGCTATACTTTATTATATCTATACGCCTTACTAATAAAGGTCGATTTAAACCCCTGGAGAACATATTTATTTTAAGTAACTATTTTAGAGTAAGCGTGGAGGGTAGTAGTTTTCAAAATAATCCGGGTAATCGATGAAACTACCCCAGCACTCCACAAACTTTTAAACAACGTTTAAAAAACCCGTCGACCTCAAATCAATGTTCTATAGTTACTTTCGTTCGGCGTCTTTTTGAATCAGTGTGAGTGAGCGTGAAAAAGAAGTCAGCATGGATATTAACAAATTTGAAGCCTGGGGACGTTGGAATGTCGACATTTTTGGGGTGAAGGCCGCCCGAGGAAAAAAAAGTATATCGCCTCAGACGGTCCTTTCGGGAATACACGGCGGAGAAATTCCGGGCTACAGATTTTCAAAGGAAGGAGCGACGGACTCAATATATTCGGGGGGGTTTTCTTCTAAAAGTGCCGAGGTGGTAAATTTCCCCGGATATTCAAAAAACCACCTCAGGTGCTGGGGCGAAATAGGTAACGTATTAGTGGATTATTGGTAAAATATTATCACAATATTTGCAATATTTAGCACGAATCCAAAATTAATTATTTTCAACATCAAAATTTGACTAACTAAAAAGAATCGAAACCCATGAAATTTAAATTTGGTTAGAATTCACTTTTTGGACATTAATCAAGCACAATTTTGAATTCCAGAGTTTTTCAGATCTAGTAATTCACTATATAAAAAATTCTCTCATAAAAAAAAATATTAATTCCCCCGTGTTGCAAGTATATGCAAAGGCCACCATCTATAATTATTTTCTTGATTATCTGGTTCCGTTTTAAAAACACAGATAATGTTTTTTTAAAATTATTTTATCACTTTAAATGGTTTGGGATCTCAGAAAGAAAGATTTTATATCCAATCAAATTCGTTTGGGGCATTCTGAAAATCTAGTGGCACGGATTGGATTGATTGATTGATTGGGTTTAAAAGGCCTTAATACTAGGTCATTGGCCCCATGTCAAATATTTCAAAAAAAATCAAAAAGTTTGTTGAAAGGGGTTCCCTTTCCAGCAAATTTTAAAAAGTCTATAACCAAAAGGAAATCACCCATTACGCAAAAAAAATTTCAGGCAACAAGAAAATTTTTTAAAAAACAAATCGGGGGCAGAGAAAAAATTTTTTCCCCATATGCAGATTTTATATTCCCTTTCTCTCAAAAAAAAAAACTTTGGGGGCCGGAATCGTCACCCCGAGCACCCGTGAGGTTCCCAGAATGTCTTGCGACTGCCAACAAATTTCAAACACTGCGGAGGACGTGTTCCACAGAAAGATCCGCCCACATCTATCACCCAGAGACACCACCTCAAAGGAGGAAATTTGGGAAAAGTGGCGGTTCCGATACAAGACTTTAAAAAAGCTTCCTCGCGCCTGAAGGTCGGGACGGGGGAACGCCAAAATTAACAAGTCCTTTTGCACTTGGTTTTTGGTGGTTTTTTGCCACTTGTTCCCACGCTCAAAAAGATGGATCTTTTTAAAGGGGAACAACATCAACGATGGTACAAAGGAATGTCAACACAAAGTACTTCCGTCGCCGGTTTCGCCGCCCGATCAGCCATCTCGTTTCCCAGCCCCTGGCCTGGGACCCAACTTATACCAGGTCATGTGGTGAGAAAAAGGGCGATGGATGAGGTTTTGTTGCATGGAGTCTGATGAACAACGGGGACAGCAGTGCTCAGAGAATCAGAACAGAACTACTGGCCAAATTTCCCGGACTCGATGTTTTTTGGGCTTCAGAATTGATAATTTCAGCAGTGAAGATATGCACTGGAATGTAGTCGATATGATTTGGGCTCGTACAAAAAAAACTACATGCCACTGTCCCTTTGCACATGAACCATCTGTAAAAGAATCATGATTGGAGGGACCTCATGTCCAAAAATGCATCTGGTAAACAAGGGCTCCCGTTTTTTTGGGGAAAGCTTGGATAGTCTGAGATCAATTTTCGGACGGGGGAGTTTCGGGGGAATCTACTTGGGGTTTGGGGTGGGAAGTCAACTTTAAAGGTCAGAAAAAGTTTTGCAATCAAATCCGGGAGGGTGGGCAGCTATTTCGAAGAATATGGGTTTTTTTCATATTTATGAGGGGTAATTTTTGGCGAAAAGAATGATTAGGAAGTCCTAAAATTTTGCCCCGTTAGATGCTAAAAAATCTTTTAAGGAGGGCTCACCGGCCCGGCTGAAAATAATTTCGGCTGGTGCGATACGCACCATTTAAAAGACCTATCAGCGTTTTAAAATATTAAGGAGAGACACATCTGGTTTGTAATCCAGGATATGAGCACGCCACGAGTTTAAAAGGCCCCAAACAGCAGATTCCCCCAATGGGCGTTTTCCCCCCAAAAAGCCTTTTTTTGGCGAAATCGTCAAAAAGCAAACATTTTTGGAGAAAAATTTAAAAGCGTTGAGACTCCATTCGGGGAGCTTTTTAAACCCATTGGAGTTGCCTCTGTATCCCCTGATGCTGGGGGATAACGAAGATGGCAAAGTAGCCCCAAAACAACGCCCCTTTACGGGTTCTCGCAGGGTCGACGCTATACCATTGATGGGGATGGCAAACAGTGTGACACTGGGACTGATCCGGGGATACCTTTTTAAAAGGGTGACTACGAGAAAGTATCGCCCCACGAACACGGAAGGATGTCCAAAAGGAAGCTTTGAAGGCAAAAGGGGAAAGGCCCAAAACCCAAGAGTGCAGGGTTTCTGCCATGCCCCAGGTGGTGTCGACCCTTTCTATTGGGGAAAAATCCACAAATGTTCCTCGGCGAACGATGTACAAACAGCTGTTGCCAACAAGGATATGGCCCAAGGTTGAACGGTTTCTTCAAACGCTTTGGATTGGCGTCAACAGTTTTTTATACCCCAAGGTCAACCAGCCCTGATTCACCTCTTTCCAGAACTACTTACGCAGCTTGGAGGAGATAGTCGATAACGATGGCGTGATCGATCTTTGCCTTCTTTGGGAACGGGGACGATGATGGCTTCCCCCAAAGGTGGGAATGGTGTGCTTTTCCCCAAATACGGTTAAAGATGGAGAAAAAAATTGTGATTTCGGGAAGATGTTCAGCTTTGTTTGAATTTGGTCTGGACCTGGTGTGGTTCTTTTGCAAGCATTAGAGAAGAACTCATTTCACACATGGAGAAATGGGTTTTTTAAGTCCTCAGGGCTCTCTAGAAAAACCAAAGCGCGGGTTTTTCCCTTCTTTCTTTGAAAGTGAAGTTTGGAGATGTTTTGGGAAATCGACATGTTTTTATAAAAGTGGAAGTACCTCTGCAATTCGTCTCGAGCTGTGATAACCTGACCATATTTTTTAAGACCTGGCACAGAGTTTGGGGGGATATCCTTTCATTTTGGCACCTTCCTCCGTACCACTGTTGGCGTTTCAATTCAAAAGGAGAGATGACCTATGATGCATTTTACTTTTTAAAAAGGTTCTCCCGCCTTTTTTGCACCTTTTGTACTGATTAAGTTATCCGGTTGGGTAGTGTTTTAATCTCCCGAAAATTTCTTACAGCACTAACAGCCCGGCAACAAAATTCCACCACGGGACAAAGGGGGTCGCGATTCCAGTCGACTTGGGTTGAAATTTTCCCCAGCTCGTAATACAGCTTTGTTAAAATGTGCTGCCAATTCCTCACACTGACCAATCCTCCTCCCATACACGACGTTCGCGGAATTAGTCAAGTCCACACACCATTGAGGGGCGCCAACCCACGGCTGCCCCTCAAAAAGGGACGATAATGGGGTAATGGTCGCTTCCGTACAGGTCATCTAGGATGGACCATTGCAGAACGTTGCAAAAAAGGGCTGCAGGTGCTAGATCGATAAAGTGCTTGAGTTTGTGGGGCGCTAAAGTGGTTGGGTTTACGGGAAATTTAGAGTCCCGGTTCGCTAGTCAAAACCCACTCTAATACACTACCTCTCGGGCAAGTGGGGGAAAAGCCCCAAAAAGACTTGGGGATTTTCATCCCGACTATCCAAACGGGGGGCGGTTTGGGTTTATCAGACCCAAAGTTCGAGCAGTAAATCCCGTCCTGGGGAATGAATTGCAAACAGTGAGTGGAGGATGGAAGGTGCACCCCCACACTGCTTGGGAAATCGGTCTGAAGGGACCTCTGGACAGCAGCGAATCATGAACCAATGAAGGGCTCCGCCAGGGGGCGGAGGCCATCGTCACGTCTTGCCTGTGAACAAAGCCGCGTAAAAGGGGGGGCTCAGAACGGAGATGGTTTCCTGCAGGAGATAATCACGGGTCATGAAAACAATTTAAATTCAATTGTCCAAACGGGGAAAGGCCATTTCGTTCCATGAGGAGGCCTTTTTTTGGTTCTGGTTCTTAGGTTTAGGTTCAGGGTGGGTTATGTATCAGGTTTCTTTTCTTCTTTTTTCTTTTTTGGGCGGTAATGGCTTGGGTTTATGCGGGTTCCTCATTCCCTTTCCCCATTCCTCTTGACTATTTTGGGGAGGTCGATGTATTGGGGGCCCACGGTCCTGAGACAGGCGACCTAGACGGGTAGGGCCTGTCGGCCTCAGTTTCTCTGGGGGTGTTTGGTGTTTGTTGAAATATTTATGGTTTTTTTTTCAGGCTGGGCAAGAGATTTGGTATTGCATTTCCCCCGATGTCATCAAAGGACACCTGGGAGGCTGTCGCGCAAAGTGGAGGCTTTAGGCGTTTGGGTTTCAGAGTTGACTTTCTTTTTTGACCCACGGGGTCACAAACTTGGGGCCCTTCACGGGCCCGGGCTGGGAACGGCGTCGCCCCGGAAAAAAATTTTTTTAGAGACCCCGATCTTCTGGGTTTTTCTTTTTTTAGAAATATGGGGACTGGTTGGAATTTGGGGATGTTTTTTACTACGTTTTCGCATTTCCCCTTGGGGGCATTGAGCACTACAGGCCTCCCCTTTCCCCGAACGCGCGGTTCCTATGCAGGTGGGCCAAACCTCGCAAAACAGCGCAGAGGTTTTGGAACATACTGCCGGACACGGAGATTGAAAGCACACGATATCTTCTCTGGGAGATGGACGGTCGAAGGGCAGGATCAGAGTTGAGGGGGTGGTACCCCCTTTACCCCCCTGAATCCCGTAAATCTCTGAAAACCATATGGCCGAAGAAGGCTTTCAAATTTTCTTCCCATTGGGGAGAAGTCTTCAGTTAACCACACCCGCAGAGGGTTTTAAAGGGCGGGGGGCAGACACTTGCCCCGGGGGCCCGGCTATTTCTTTGAGGGAGGGTCTTGCTGATCTGTTCGTCAGAGCGACATTCAAAAGGTTGTCCCTTTTTTCCGAGGGCAACCCCTGGAAAATTTCCAAACTTTATTTCCCCGACAAGTTTGATTGGGGGGCCCCTTCATAGTTTCATTTTTCTTTACTTGACATGATGAAAGGGGGGTTATAGGTCTGTCGCTGTTACAATAAAACCCCAGTTTACTGATTTAAATAATCTCCCTTCCATGGAAAAGGGCGGGTTTTCCCTTAAAGGATATCAGATTCATCCCCCGGTCCCCACCCCCCACGGGCCCAAGGGGACATTCCATCGGGGGGGGGTTGCCCGGGAAAAGTGGGGTACCACAGCGCTGCACCCCTGGGTCCCCCTCCCCGAGTTCAGAAGACCTAGTCCGCCGGTTTATCGGGGGAGCCCCGACCCCCCTCAGAAGAGTCCTAGCCAAAAAAGGATTGGACCTACAAGGGAATTTCCCAAAAATCGTAAAAGCAGTCCCCCGATGCCGAAAGAAGTAACGGGGGAGTTGGGAAACAGACGGGCCTCAACCGCCGGACATACATTCCCCCCGCCGGGGCGCCATGCAGGGAAACACATGGGGGGGGGCGTTCAGCATACAGAGGGGCCCGTGGAAAAAAAGGGAGAAAAAGAAAGGAAGTAATAAAAGGAACGAGAATTGGGAGAAGAAAAAAACGGCGAAAAAAAAATCTTAGGCCCCCCTTTTACCCTGAATCTGAACAGGAAATTTTCGCGATTAATCACCAAAGTCATGATATCTTCAGTCGAAATGAGATTTTGCTGACAATCATGAATATGTGAAACCTTTTTTTAATGACCCCAGCATTTGTTTTGGGTAGTGGCGCCCAAAAATCGTCCAGTCATTCAATCCCCTTGTTTTGGGATGGATTGGAAACAAATCACGAGTGGAATAGAGGGGTTTCCCGTGAGAAAACTGACCCGTGTCTGAAATTTTTTAATTGCGTTAGGTAAATATTTTTTGCTTTTCTGTTTGTCTTTTTGATAACTTTTGAATTTTATAGTGAACATTTTAAAAATAAGATAAGGTTTGAAAATGGTTAAAACCACGTATTTGTTTTTTAACGAAAACATGTAACTTAAAGAGTTTTAGTGTAACTGATTGGGGTAGGGGAAATATCTGACGTAAAGAAATTTTTATCTATAAAGTTGTAAAAAGTCCAAAATGCTCTCGATTACACCACACCAGAGCCGGGCATGCCAGAAAACTATTAACTCTTTCTTTGGTTTTTCTAATTTAGTTTAATGACACCAGTCCAGGAGTGGAGTTTTGAAGAAGTGTAAGAGAAAGTGCGGTTGCTAACTGGGGACTAACACTGAATATTTTGAAAGGTATTTTAATTTGCCAAAGACTGCTGTAATACTGATTTATTTTGATCAGTGTTCCTTGCTTTCCTTAGTCAATAAACACATATTTTACTCATTTACATGGCGAGGCTAGTTTGGCAGAGTGGAGGGGGAGTGCAGATGGTACATCAAAGCCATTTGCCACTCCTGAGGTTCCCTATCCAGGCCTTATAATTCTGCCAGTTAGTATGATTTTGTATGTAATCTGAAAATAAAGTAACCATTTTCCTCACATAACTTCTTGACCTATCTATGTTTCTGTTTTAGGAGGGCTCTAATTTGCATCTGGAGGAATTGGAAAGGAGAAAAACCTTCAAGAAAAATGTCCAGCAATATTTGATATGGGTGAAAGGATAGAAAAACTATTCTGGTTTTGTTCAGGGTGATGGTTGGTTTTAACATCTGCCCTTTTTTAATAATAAAATATTCCTTCACCCATGGCAGCATTTGACCTTTTTAAATTAATATTTACAACAAATTTGGCATACTCAACATTAGCAATTTTTTTTCATTTTTAGCAGTATATAATGATTATATCCTTTGAGTATTTAATTTGAAATAAAAACTCAGTTGGGTTTCTGTAATAAACCCTCCTCCTGGGAAATGAACAATGCTTCTGCAATTGTTCAATTATCAAAACCTTCTACTATTGGAGTTAAGTTTTGTTATATCATAGAAATTTGATTCTTTTGTTCTGTGTCTGGTATTTACTTCATAGATTGACTTAAAGATTGTCCCAATATCAAGTATGGCCCAATTCTCAATTCATCTAATGTCTTCATATCCAGGCGACTTTCATGTTCTATGTACACAAGATCTCCTTTTTTAATTCAGTTTGTCTCCTGTGTAGGTCGAATGTTTTTTGTTGTCATTATGAGGTTTTATTGTATTCTTGAGTGCTATTTTCCTCGCTCTTTCTAAATCTTCGTCTGTGCATTTTATTTTTAATTCATGTGGTAGGATATTTATGATTTTACCCTCTAGAAAGTATTTTGTTGAGACTTATGTCACTATGTTCTGTCTCATATTTCTCCACAGCTTTTTTCACAATAGTTGTCCATAGCAATAGCAGCCTTTTTGTCAGTTTCATACATAATACATCTTATTTTATTCACCAAGTCAGATTAATCTTTCATTGAGACCATTGGCGCATCTATGGCAGTAAAAGATCTATTTTATTTTTTATTTGGAATTGTTTTAATTCTTCTGAATTTATTCGTGGATATTAATCTGTTAGTACCATCTGGATATCATGGTTTTTTGTTACTTCCTCAGTTAGTTTAACGAAATCATCAGCATTTTGATTTTTTGATGTTAAAATATAAGTATATCTTGTGAAATGGTCGACCAGTAGGTGTGGGTATTTTTTTGTTGACCGGGATCCTCCGTAACCTCTGATGGTATCTATAGAAACTATCTTAAAAGGGTACGTTGCTTGACCTAGGTGTGACATTAATCCAAATTTTGATTTTCTTCATGATTTATTCTTTAAGCCGATGTCACAAGTTTCACAAATCTTCTCTATGTATATCTTTATATTTTTCGCTGTAAAGAATGGTGTTACTTTATTTATCATTCGCGCTCTTCCCAGATAACAATAAGTATTGTGTACATATTTTAGTAATATTTTACTAAATTCTTCTGATAATGAGTTTTTCTCTTTTCAATTTTTATAATAAATTTCATTTTTTTTCTTTGATCCTTTTTTATGTCTTCTAATTTCACTGGGTTTACAAATTTTATTATGTCATCGGAATTTTCATCAGGCTCTAGAACTGGATGCCTGTTTAAACAGTCTGCCTCTTGGTTTAATTTTCCAGCATTATATTTAACTTTAAAATTGTATAGGGACAGATAGTATGTCAAAAGGAAATTGACTTGTGAACTAATAATTGTGGGTGTAAATCACCCAGTTCTTAATGTGTTCTTGCTTTTATATTTACATTTTTTAAAGGTTTATAATTGGAGTATACCAAAAATTCTCTTCCAAGTAGCCAATGTTGCCAATATATCACAACCTCTTTTATTGCCAAGCACTCAAGGTAAATTGTTTGTTGTTTTTTTTTCCTTTTGAGCTTCACTCAATTTTTTCGAAAAATATGCCGCAGGCTTATTATCCCCATTTTTGTCGTTGTTTTAGAACAGCTCCGATTTCTTTTATGCGTGCGTTCTTTTCCAATTGTTCCATTCCGATTCTACTGTATTTTTCAAAAATCATACTTGAGTACCAATCTGTCAAGGGAAAATTTTAGAATTTCTCTTCCACAAAACAGCGTTCAAACTCGTTTATCCATTGGCATGCGTTTGAGTGTCTTCCATTAAAATATATTGATAATAAAATCATTGGCAATTTTTCTCAAATTTTTTACTTCAGATATTGATGCTTATCTTCTAAAACTTTTATTAAAAGTTTCTCAATTGTTTCATCTGAGGTACTCGGGTAGATTTTTCAACTTTTTCCTCTGTAATCTCTTCTATGTAGTAGTTGTAAAATTGCAAATTTTCCTCTTTATCCAAATATACTTTTGATAGATTTTCTGATAAAAAATCCAGACTTTTCGAAATTGATGTATCTTTTTTTTTAAGTATTTCTTACCCTACCAAATATTTGTGTTGTAATTAGCTCCTTGTGAAATTTGTGTTTTGGAGTTCATCTGGTAAGCCATTTAAAATTTTTACCTCAAGTGAATTAGTAGCTTAGAACTTGCGCTTCTTGACACATACCTTCATTCATCAATTGTATTCCTGTCTTTGAAATCAGTAGCCAGGTGCCTCCATTGCGGTGTCAGGTATCAGTCATTTGTTCGGTAGCATGGCAGATTCGAAATTTTAGGAAACAATACACAATGCTCTTTGTTTTCTTTATACACATATATGTGTATATATACATGTGTATACATATATATGTATATATGTACATAGAAACAAAGGCATGCAGTGCTGTTAGCATTTCCAATTTTAAGCTTCCTTTCTATTTTCAAGGATCTAAATTTTCTTTCATTTCATCTTCCTTCTAAATTTCCTTTCATTTCATTTTAACACTTGCTTTCCTCTTCAAAAACGAAAATTAAATATTTCACGGAAAAGCAATTCTTGGATAACACAAGGGATAAGGACATCTTGTAAAAACAAGCGAATTCTTTCTTTCATTTCTAAACGTCATGACGTATCTCAAGATTTCCTTATCTACTTTAAAAAATACAAAACATTGTTACGAAAAGTCATAAGGCAGGCTAAAATCATGAAAAACGATCAGGATATTTTGAACTCAAATAATAAAACAAAAGCAATGTGCAATATAATAAAAAAAACTACCAAATCAACTAGAAAACCCGTAGAGAATGTTGTTTTAAAATATAACGATATAAATGTGAACCATCCGGCAACAGTGGCTAGTCTCTTTAACCAATACTTTTCGAGAATTGCTGCCGATCTCACTAAGGGTCTTCAGGCACAAAATTCAAAAACAGACAGTTCACCCTAAAATTTTAGACACAATGTTCGTTTCGAAACTTCTTCCTATGAAATTCTCAAAATAATCGGTAAACTAAAAATAAATATTCGTCCGGTTTAGATGAATTCCGGATTCTTTGTTAAAGACTTGCGAATGCCATTATACACCCGTTAACTACATATTTAATGCATATTTATGCACTGGAACGTTTCCAGATATTTTCAAAACAGCTAAAATTAAGCCGCTTTTCAAAACGGCAACAAAATGAAATTCAAAATTATCGGCCCATTTCTCTTCTATCAGTCTTTTCAAAAATATGAGAGAGACTTTTTTACATACGAATGGAAACCCTTCTCACTAAACACGACGCGCTTTCAGATTGCCAACATGGATTTAGAAGATCAAAATCAACGGAAACAGCTATATTTTCTTTTCTTAAAGATGTCGCCTCATCATTGGATCAAAACGAAGGCACCTATTGGATTATTTTAGATCTCTCAAAGCTTTTGACGTCATTGATCATGACATTTTACTTTCCAAATTACCTTCATATGGAATTCGTGGTATTGCTCTAGATTGGTTATGTTCGTACCTTAAACAACGATCTCAAAGAGTTGAAATACCTTACTGGAATGATGGAACATTACGTACGCACCTTTCCGACTCTTTGCCCACTGCGTAGAGTTCCTCAAAGATCCATTTTAGGCCCTATTCTGTTCCTACTTTATGTAAACGATATGCCTCTACGATTCAAAACGGAAGAACGGTTCTTTGCAGATGATACGAACATCCTTTGCAATAAAGAAACCGTAAATAGTAATTACCAGACGTTTCAAATTGGTTCCGAAATAACAAATTAATAGTAAACGAAAAGAAAACGGTTTTAATGCAGTTTTCCATTTCAAATAAACAATTCTGTGCTCCATTGAAAATGAACGGTGTACCATTGACTGATGTTAAGGCAACAAAATTTTAGGTCTCTCAATTCAGTCAAACCTTAAAAGAACGTCCTTTTTAATTTAACTGAGCACAAAATTAAGTTCATTATGCTACGTATTCAGAAATTTTTCAAAGTCAATCTTCATACTGCTGCTTGGGTACAATCTGCGAATGTAAATTTCCATTTGAGATACATAGTGTTCTGGTGGAAAACATCTTATAGCTCCCAGACTTTTAGATTACAAAAACGAATTGTACGAATAATAACCAAATCCCGCCCACGTGATTCATGTAAGCCTCTCTTCATTAATCTAGGAATTCTACCATTACCGTGTCTTCTTATTTACGAATCAGTGGTTTTTGTAAAAAACGACTTGCTTAAGGGCGGGAATATATTTTCAGAAAATGCCGAAGTCTATTACTATAACACTCGACGTAGAAATCATATTCATCAGGGGTGACAGTATCAACAGCTCATTACAAAAATCTACATACAATACATGTACATTATTTGCAACACTTTGCCAGATGACATGAAAGATTAAATTCGATAGACACGTTTGAATCTCAAGTGAACTCGTTTTTGCTGCATAACTGTTTGTAGTGTTACAGTTAGAGTTGTTACAATTAGAGACTATACTGAGCATCGACAGGAAAGTAACATTAATATTAAAAGTGATATACGCATTATTTACCATTTGAATCATAAATGAGTATAAACAACCTGGAACAACAATTGTACTACAGCTTCCGGGTCAATGACCCTCATCTCGATCAGGTTTTTCGTCCAGTTTCCCTGATCCATTGAGCAAATGCTGAGATGGCCCCTTGTTTTGCTTCTGGACATAAATGTAACTTCATTTTCTGTGCACGCCTTCTAGAATTCAGTGGGAAATACAATTATTCAAATTATCGTTTCCATGTCGTCGCGGCAGGAAGTAATAAGAGCCAAAATTTATTGCTTATTTATCCTTGAAAATAGATTTTATTACATGGGAGTTTTTTTGTTTTTTTCTCTCCCTTTCAAAATTCAAAATTTATTGCTTATTTATTTTTGAAAATAGATTTTACTACATGGGAGTTTTTGTTTTTTTCTCCCTTTCAAAATTCAAAATTTAAGTAGTATCAGACTTAGTGTAGGGATCACAGAATTTTGAAAATGTGCACACAATTCACTTTTCCCCATAGCACGTCATACGCAGTTTTAACTGTTTTTTTTGACGTAAAATAAAATAAAATAAAATATTTATTTTAAATGACCAGAAAATAACAACAAAATCAAGAACAATTTAGAAACCAATCCAACTATTATGAAAAGTGTGAACGTAAATAGATACTACAAAAGTTTTAAAATTTATCAAAAATCAAAATGATAATTTAAAAGTGACCATTACTAAGCATTTTAATATTAGTTTAAATAGAGGAGGGTCTTGATTGAAAAATATAAGTCTATTATAAAATTATAAAAATATAAGTCTATAAATCTACTATTAGCTATACAAACTAATAGTTTTGAATAACAGTCAACTGTAACTTACATGTAAGAGTCAACTGAATCAAACCTGGTTTTGCTGTAAAGTGAAATCCCCCAATAAGTCTTCCAAAATTGAAAATAATTATTTTTAATATAAAAATAACGATTTATGTAGCACATTAATATGGCTAAAATAATTAAATTTATTTCAAATAAAACTGAGATATCAGAAAAGGAATCAAAAATCTTTAAAAAGAAAATAATTACTTTCAATTGTGAGACATTAAGAAATGAATAAGAAAGACAATTCACTATTTTTATTCAATTTATTCAGACAATAATAACTATATACTTATTGTAGACATGATAGTAATAAGAAACATTGTTTAAATTTCTTAAGATGTGCTGTATTAAATAAATTGAACCAGGAAGAGCTGATGAAGATAGTGATGATCAGGATAATAAAGATCATGATCATAATGACAATAATGAAGAATGTCGTACTGAATCACTAAGTTAAGATGTAAGAGAAGGTTATGCCTTAATATTTTTTGCTTTCCTGGCCATGTTACTACACCAGTAAAAAAATAATGATTACAAAGTGTTTGAAACACACAAAATCATATGAAAGAATAAATTCAAACAATTGATGTGTGACCTTAGGCATAAAAATTGATTAAATTAAACTACAATGTCTAATAACCAAATACGAGTGTAAAAAATTGAATGAAACAAAGCTGAATCCATATTAAGATCTGTTCAGTTCCTTTATTTCATCTTCCTCGTCACTATATTTTAGGTCAATTAATGCTTTGGGCATTTAAGTAAAATTTTTAATTTCCTTATTCCAACAATCCAAAATTATTTTTTCAGTAAGAGTAAAATACTGATTTCACTTGTTACATGTCACCTAAAATATTAATATTTGTTTGTAAATATATAATTTGTAATAATATTAATTTGTATATACTCGTAATACAGTAACAACATAACAGAAATAGCCAACAAAACATACTTTAGTCAATACAGTACACTTAAAATAACTCACTTACTTACAGGTACATCGCAATTAGCAGTATCAATTCTGACTTGTAGTTTATCCTCTTCTGCTTCTTTTCATAAAGTAATATAAGAAATAATTATTGGCTTTTTCAATGTACTTTGCAGGGTGGTAATCTTGTAAGATTGTAAATTTGTACAGTGTGAGTTAATGAACTTGGCCATAGATATTTATAAAATATGCACAAAATACTAATATGGCAGTTAAATATTTTTCATTTCTAGCTTGTCCTTTCACTATGTGCACATTCAAATGTGCAAATTTGTGGGAAATACTACAAGTTTTCAGTGCTCAATACCAATCCTGTCGAATAAAACTAAGTTTAATATATATTATAATAATTTTAGAAGAATATTTTTAGTGGTTTGTCATTTCCTTTAATACATTGTTAACGCGCAATTAACTGTTAGTTTGTTTTAAATTATTGCTAATTAGAGAGTCTTCATAATAATTATATTTGATGGAAATTTTCAAGAGTTTAACCCGTTAGTTATATATGTTATGGTGCCTGCACAACACATCAAAAAAATGCACGTTACAGGGTAAAAACTGACAAAATATGAACAATCAAATTTCAGTTTCTCGTATACGTACGTAATATAAAGTTATGTAATGCTGCGGCAAAAAATGATAATTTTTCGTGATAATTAATAGTGGGGTCCTGGTACAGAAAAAAAGTGGATAAATCCTATTCTAATATGTGGCAAATTACTCACTTAAACAGGTTGTGTAGACATATTTCACGAATGGTGAGTCCTAGATACCGAAAAAGTGTATTTTTTCAAAACTGTGGACAACACTAGTGCCTAACATATGCATAGAATTTTTTCCAAAATGAATATACTCTGGTCGATCTGGGCCCACTCGAAACTCTGCAATTTTGAATAACAGTCATTATCTTTTGGGGGTACTTTAAATGAAGCTCCTAGGACATTTTCAAAAATTTCTCAAAAATGGTTCCCAAGTTTTACATTCTCGCTACCGCGGTAGAAAGTTATGTAATGCTGCGCGAAAAAACGACAAATTTTCGGAAGAAAAAACTCTTATTTCAGGGCCCTGCTAACGAAAAAGTTAATCAATCCAGTTGCTAAATTTAGAAAAAAATCCTCTAACACGTGATGTAGCCATAATTTATGTTTTGTGGGTCTTTGATACCGATAAATCGATTGACGGCAAAACATCTGTCCGTTTTTCTGTGCACAACGCTAGCGGCTAAACCGTTCAGCCGATTTTCCTCAAAATTGATATACCCCAATCAATCTAGCTGATGTCGCGGACCCTTGAATTGGAAGTTTATATTTTAATTTTCGGGGGTTATTTACATGGAGACTGGGATGGAACTACAATTACGAAAATAATCATTTTTCTTAATGAATTGGGTTCATGAATAATAGATCTAAAAAGAATGTCATGCTTAATTTTTCAAACACATGAATATTTTTGCGAAATTTTGGGTCAGACATTGCCAATTTTTATTTTCTTTAAACCATTTTTTCTTAAAAATAGCACATTTTTTAGAGAATGGAAATTGCTTAAGAGAATGGTGCAGGGCTCATGTTTATAGAAATGCTAATTTTTTGAAAATTTAATAAAATTACAAATTTTTCGGCATCTTCCTACAACTACGGAAATTTAAACTCATTTTCACAGAAAACTTATCAGTTTTAGAGAATCCTTATATGACATCATTTAAATCTCATGGACTCATAAATGCAATAATTCGAACAAAGCGCCTCTAAAGTAAATATTAACGACGTGCGAACTATTTAAAGAAGCATATCTTTGTAATTTAAAAAACAAAAGAATAAAGAAAAATGGCGTGTATGTCAACTTATAGGCTGCATTTAGTACAATCCCTACTAACAGTTTAAAGAAAAAATGTGGAGCCGTTTTGAAAATAATTCTTGTTTTTGTTATTTTTTAATATTGCACATATGACACGCAATATTGCACGAAAACTACTAAAATAAAAAAAATGAGAATGACTTTAATCAAAGAACTTGTTATGGGAAAAATCAAGAAAAAATTTAGTTGGAAGAAAAATCTTAATCTTTAATTTTGTAGTTGTAGGAAGACGCCGAAAAAATTCAAGGGCAAGAAGTTTGTTTTTTATAACTGCTACTGTTCATCTGCTCAACGTTTCTTGTCTTAGGTATTTTTTAACGCTTTAACTGAACGTGTTTCATTTAACGAGATACACAGCTAAGAGAAGATCTACGTATCACTATTCATGATTTGTTAGCGGAATCAGCATTTGTAAAGAAAGGATGTATTGGCCGCCCAGGTAGGCCGCTACACCCAGGAGCAAGCGGGTCGAGGGACCGAGCCCCTTCCCCCCTATTTGAGATGTTTCCATTGTAATACGTACGAAAGAATAATTGGTAACGTTGTATGTCAATCCGAGAATGGGTATGTCAATCCGGGTCAATGACCCCCATCTCGATCAGATTTTTCGCCCAGTTTCCCTGATCCATTGAGCAAATGCTGAGATGGCCCCTTGTTTTGCTTCTGGACATAAATGTAACTTCGTTTTCTGTGCACGTCTTCTAGAATTCAGTGGGAAATACAATTATTCAAATTATCGTTTCCATGTTGTCGCGGCAGGAAGTAATAAGAGCCAAAATTTATTGCTTACCTTTGAAAATAGATTTTATTACATGGGAGTTTTTTTCTCCCTTTCAAAAATTCAAAATTTATGTAGTATATGACTTAGTGTAGGGATCACAGAATTTTGAAAATGTGCACACAATTCACTTTTCCCCACAGCACGTCATACGCAGTTTTTAACTGTTTTTTGACGTAAAATAAATGAATAAAAAGAACCCAGCACGGTGAGTGTTGAGAGTAAGGATTGACGGAAAGCCACGAATGATTTGAAGAGTAATGGAATTTGTAGTTAGAAAACTACAAATGGTGGAGAATGGTGCAGGGCTCATGTTCATAGAAATGCTAATTTTTTGAAAATTTAATAAAATTACAAATTTTTCGGCATCTTCCTACAACTACAACTACGGAAATTTAAACTCATTTTCACAGAAAACTTATCAGTTTTAGAGAATCCTTATATGACATCATTTAAATCTCATGGACTCATAAATGCAATAATGCGAACAAATCGCCTCTAATGTAAATATTAACGACGTGCGAAAGAAAGATGACTGGTTGAGCCAAACGTTCTGAAACGAAGCAGCGCGTGTAAAAATATAGACTGCGGTCCAAATTCTATTCCTACGTCTTTTAATTTTATTGCAGCTTCTTTGTCAAGTGCAATGCGTTTTGCCTCGCGAATGCCTTTTGTTTAGTTCGCGCGAAAATGGCAACCCTGGAGCAGAAGGCGTTTGGGTCCTTGAGATTGCGAAGTACAGCTGGTTATTACAGTACAGAGGCTTGTGACGTACCAAAGCAACCCATCTTATGAATGAAACATTCTGAGATGTTATATACAATTCGCAGGCTCGGGTTATGTGAGGGAAAGAGTTCTGGACGACCGCATGTGTCGGAAGAGAATGTTAGGAGAATCCAAGCGGTTTTTGAGCGCACTCTTAAGAAATATACTCGTCATTCTGCTGGTTCAAATATCTCAAAAAGTTTGGAGAGTTTTGAGACGTCGGTTGCGTATGAAATCGTACAAACTACAATGGATACAGCCTCTGAAGAAGTGGCGGACGGTAAAGAATTCTATTGGTGGTGTGGTTAGTGAGAATGGAGCCCCCTCAGAAATCTCAAGAGGTCACAGCATGCTGAGTTCACCGAAGGACGGTACATGAAGAAGAGGGGAGACCTTATGCGTATGAGAGCGTACCCCACCTCTCCGAGCAAAGACGAAAAATCAGGGCATCGGGACCATGAGGTAGTCTTCTCGATGAAGGTAGTGCCATTCGTGTAGTCTCTGGAACAGAATGTAAACTACTGCGCCAGTTCGACATTGTCACCGCCTCCTTCATAAAGGAACGCATGCCAACACTGCGTTCTTTATACAGCGTTAAATGGGCTGAAACGATGCCAATCCGTAGGTGGCTGCGGGTGAGAAAGGGACTGGCAGATATCGCTGCGTCCTGGGCGTTTGAAGAGGTTTATTTATTTTACGTAAAAAAAACAGTTAAAAACTGCGTATGACGTGCTATGGGGAAAAGTGAATTGTGTGCACATTTTCAAAATTCTCTGATCCCTACACTAAGTCATATACTACTTAAATTTTGAATTTTTGAAAGGGAGAAAAAAAAAACAAAAACTCCCATGTAATAAAATCTATGTTCAAGTATAAAAAGGCAATAAATTTTTAATTTTGAAAGGGAGAAAAAAACAAAAAAACTCCCATGTAATAAAATCTATTTTCAAGGATAACTAGTAATAAATTTTGAATTTTGAAAGGGAGAAAAAACTCCTATGTAATAAAATCTATTTTCAAGGATAAATAAGCAACAAATTTTGGCTCTTATTACTTCCTGCCGCGACAACATGGAAACGATAATTTGAATAATTGTATTTCCCACTGAATTCTAGAAGACGTGCGCAGAAAATGAAGTTACATTTACGTCCAGAAGCAAAATAAGGGGCCATCTCAGCATTTGCTCAATGGATCAGGGAAACTGGACGAAAAACCTGATCGAGATGGGTTGTTTGATAGTTTTAGAGAAGAGTTTGATGGAGCATAGAAGGACTAAACACTCATTAAAATTAATTTCTATAAAGAAAAACATATCCGCCTACGGTAGGCGCTGAGTGGATCGAGTAGCTCAGTAGCCGCCGTTGCCGGTACCAAACTCGAGTAAAGGACGAGGGTTGGAGAAATGGGGCTGCAACCCCTTCTTTGTAAAAACTCTGAAGTGCATTTTCCCCAATACAAAAACCTCGGATATGGATAGTAACTTTGGCTACGGAATAGAACAATCTCAATCGGTACATGGAATGTGCAAGGTTTGAGACCGAAACAGACAGAAGCTGTGGCAGAAATACATAAACTGAAACTGGATATTGTGGTCCTAACAGAAACTAAGAAGAAGGGGTACGGAGAAGAAGTTACTATCACATTTGGAGTGGAGAACAAAATCACAACATGCAAAATCTGGCGTCTCGATACTTATTAATAATAAACAGAAAACATGTTACAAATTTTGAACAAATAAAGAAAAATTGATCAAAGTCGAAGTTATTCACAACCAATGTACAACTATCATTGGAGTATATGGAGTTAATGACAAGGCTTTAAGTGAAGAAAAAGATGCTTTCTTAGTGAGCTTGGTGATATTATAGAAGAAGCGTATGCTGTTGAACTAATTGTCATTGGAGATTTGAATTGTAGAGTTGGACACACGAAAAGAGGTAGTTGGGTCTCTTTTGGAGAAGATGTGGTAAACGACAATGGCAACAGACTTATTGATCTATGTAGGGAGCAAGAATTTGCTGTAACAAATACTATGTTTCAACATAAGGACATACATGATGTTACATGGGAAGATCCCACAAGACAACGTAAGTCTATTATAGATTTAATGATAATGAGGAGGATGAGACAAACATCATTAAAGGATGTGCGGGTTTATAGACAACCTGAATGTGCCAGCAACCATCAAGGCATGTTAGTGGAAAGCAATTATATGAATGTTAAGAAACCGCTCCAAAAATAGACAATGAGCTTATAGAGAACAAGGAATCAATATTCAAGACAGACCTCTTGAATCAGTATAGTGTCAAAATGCTCTACCAAAATAGACTGAGAAACAAATTAAATTTGGAAAAAGATGGCAATCCCACAGAAATGTATCAACACTTGAAGGATAGTATTTTGAAAGCAGCTAAGGAAGCCCTTAGGGAAGAAGAAAGGAAAAGGAAATATACGGAAAAGTTTTCTGAGAATTTAGAAGAAATGATTTATTTATTTATTTATTTTCGTCAAAAAACAGCTAAAAACTGCGTATGACGTGCTATGGGGAAAAGTGAATTGTGTGCACATTTTCAAAATTCTGTGATCCCTACACCAAGTCATATACTACTTAAATTTTGAATTTTCAAAGGGAGAAAAAAAAACAAAAACTCCCATGTAGTAAAATCTATTTTCAAAAATAAATAAGCAATAAAATTTTGAATTTTTTCAAGAGAAGAAGAAGGCACATATGAAATGGTTAAATGATAAAACACCAGAGTCAAGAGAGAAATATGTTCTGATTCGACAAAAAGTTAAAACAGGTGTAAAAATAGAAAAAAATGAACATTGGGATAGGTTATGTGCATACACCGATGGAACTGTAGGATACAATAAATCTTCGGAAGCCTGGAAAATTATAAATAAAATTAGAAGAAATGAGGAAAAGAGCAGTACAAAGAACCCTCTTAAAAATGGATACACCATTACTCAATGCTTCTACAAGAAAACAGACCAGAATGTGAAGGAGAAGAAGAAATAAGAGATGTGGAGAAAAGCAATTTTGAAATAACTGAGGAAGATATTAAGAAGGCACTCTGCAAAGCAAAAACAAATAAAGCCTCAGGACCTGGAAATATAACGGAGCTCCTGAAATATGGTGGAGATGTGGTTGCCAAATACCTAAAGAAAATGTTCAATAAGATAGAATTAGGTGAGGATCCACCTGTAGAATGGAACATATCCTACATCTCTTCTATATTTAAAAAAGGGGACAAAAAATCATGTGCAAATTACAGGGGAATAAGTGTTATACCGTCAACAGCAAGATTGTTGTTTTCTAGTATTCTAAGTAAAAAAATCGAAGAAGATAAACCTGTATTGGAGTGAAGAGCAGAGGCTTTAGACGAGGACGACAATGCCTAGATAACATCCACTGTATCAGACAAGCAGAGAAACATAAAAGTAGAAATATGAATGAAGAATGTGACCTTTATAGACTTCCTGAAAGCATATGATAGTGTCCCAAGAAAAAATATATGGAAAGGGTTGATATAAAAGAAAAATGCATCAATCTGATTAAAAAACTTTACAAAAACGCCGAAGCCCAAATAAAAATTGGAGATAAGTTAACGGGAAGCTTTCTAATAAACAAAGGTTTAAAAGAAGGATACGGGTTATCTCCCATTTTGTTCAATATCTACCTAGAACAAGTCCTCTATAACTGCACAGAAAATGTTCTTGGCATGGGAATAAAATCGGAGATGACACCTTTCACCCTTCTCATTTGCTGACGACCAGGTAATCTTTGCCTGAAGATGAAGAGGATATGGTGTACATGCTAAGAAAGCTAATAGCAGAATATAATAATGGGGATTGAAATAAATTTTAATAAAACTGAATGTATGTGCATTGACAAGGAATAACAGATATAGACGTGAATGGTAACAAATTGCAAGCTGTAACACCTTCCAAATATCTTGGACTTTAATAAACAAGTCGGGTACATGTGCTGCAGATATAAACTCGAGAATAATTATGGGGAAGAAAGCAACCAAGGCTTTACACAGCATATTACGGAATAACAATATACGCCAAGATGTCAAAGGAAGGATATTCCATTGTGTAGTAGAAAATATAGTACTATATGGAGCGGAAATGTGGCCACAAACACAAAAAATAAGAGATAAGATAAGGACAGTGGAAATGGACTACATGAGACATTGCCTACAACTTACTCACAAGGACAGAGGAAATGAAGAAATATGAGAAGGATGAATATAATTTGCTCTATTACGAAGACCTTGGAAAATAGAGCACTACAGTGGTATGGACATGTTCAGAGAATGTCCGAAAACAGATGGCCACACAAGATCGTAAAATGGCAACCACTGGAGAGGCGAAAAAGAGGAAGACCAGCTTTAGAATGGGAAAAATACATCCAAGAAGCTATGAAGGATAGAGGCCTCAAACCACGAGATTGGGAGGATCGAGAGTTGTGGAGGGGAAAAACGGCAAGCTCCTAAGGGGAAAATGCCGAAGAAGAAGAAGAAGAAGAAGAAAAACATTTCTGAAGAAATGAAACTTAATACACACACTTGTAGTGAAAAATTTCTATTCTTTCCATTTTGTTGGTGGATTGAAGGCATATTGGCACTGCCTTACAAACCGCCGCTGCTTTGAAGCATAAAGAGAAAAGAAAGCGAGTGGAATTTGCTAGCCAAATACTGAACGCTGTCGAAGGGGGCGACAGTTTCACGGCAAGAACTTTGTCAGCAACGAAGCAATTTTTCGCCAATGAATAATTTTTATAATCTAGAGATACAATATAATACATTAACAGAACCTAATGTAAATGTAATTTATATTTATTTGGCATTGAAAAATAAATTACTTTCAACTGTGTGATTCGAACACTGTTATTAGTAATTTCTCTACACCATTTTCGAGTTCTTGATTTCTCCATATGTAATTCTGAACCCTGTACTGCATTTAAGTATCGCAATGCACACTTGACACTCATCAATGCCTCCAGCACTGATGGACCACACCTCTCTGAAGGCCCTTTTACTCGCCTAATAACATACGAGATCTTTTCGGCAGCGCCATGGCGCAAGCAAATAATGTAACAACTAACCGCTGTATAAATCATTCGGGGTTCGCTATCTTCATCGCAGGCGGACTTCTTAGATTCTGACATTTACCAGACAAAATATTTCTCAGTTGCGTGTTAGAATTCCTACCACTAAGGCAATTTATATCTATTATTTTTAGAAGGGAAATAATAACCACTCGTAGTATTCCCTACGTTCACTGTAGCCAAGGTCCAGTATTCACTATTCCCACAATTTCTTACGCTTATTTGTTACGTAAGTGCAGCGGGACCAGTGACGTAGATTCACTATAACCAAGAGTTCACTATAAGGAGTTTGTGCATGCCATTGCGGACAATAAAATCGTTAATCTGCGCATGCATAGCAGCACAAAAAGTGCGCAACTTTCCGCATATCTGCGTTACAAACGTTTCCTTCTCTTGCCGCGTCCGCAGCGCTGTGATATTTAAGCTATTATTACAAGAGAAGAGGACACGCAGAAAATTCTCCTCTAAGGATTTCTCATGTTTTCGCATCACGTAAAAAGCACGATCTTCATTAAACATTCTCAGCACATTCTCACCATTCCATCATTTATCGCGACTTCTCCGCAAGTTCCTTTAATTTCACGATTAATTTTAGCTGATTTCATATCCCTTGCTTCCAAAAACTTAATCACAGCACGTATCTCACAGTCGGCGGGAGAACTGTCTTAAGCATTTAAAAAGTCCGCAGAAAGAAGAAAACACAACGTGAAGCAATTAAAATGGCGACAATGTAAGGCCTGTAAACAAGACTGACCAGTGCGCATGCCCGGGGCGTTAACCACAGCGTTGCGAAGGCATTAGAATGGAAGAGTACTTACTCTCCGGATTCGCTTCAAATACTATATTAGTGTTCTGAATTTTCGAAATTACATTTCCGACATTCGATGCAGCTGCAACCACAAGATTCTCTCTGCACCCGACGCCACTGGTTAAGACTGTAGACACCAGTGAACTTCCGGCCAGTTCTGTCCGCTCTTTATTTTCGTCCTTTCGGTCCGTCACAGACATGTCTAGCAGCCCGCAAGAAGGAGCGCAGCTTTCTACAGGTCCCTTTGCAGAGAACCCACAGGACAGATAATGTCTGTGCAATACAGCACAAATACACACTGCACGCACAACACAATCGATCACACCGGACCGTCCGCTCCTTCAGGAAGGCAAGCAGAGACACACACAGACCTATCGACAGCATGATGAACGGCCCAACAAGCTGTTGGACACCCAACGGGTCGGGCCTGAACTCCGCTTCCACCAGGATTTGACCGTTCAGAGCTCGCAAATGCCGCTGCGCTGCCGCCCAGTGCGAATACAATCCCCCTTCCACAACACGATGGACGATGTCAATGAACCTTTCAGTGAAGTAGTGATTTCGTCTCACTGTGTACGTGTGGTGAACTGGAGAGAAGAAGGATTCCTTTACTCGGTGGATATTCCCGTAGTTACTTCCACTAGAAACGGCAAGAGATTCGTACAACTGGTGGGATGTAACGATTGCTGATCTGTTCCCTGCAGCAATTGCTTTGAAGATACTTTCAAATTCCTCGACTTGTTTGAAGCTGACCAACTTATTTTCAAAACGATCTCGTGGGCCAAGCTTTATCTAGTAGCATTCGAAACACTTGTTCAGCATATATCCGATCCACTGATTTTGTTGCATCTCTAATAGTGTTCGGATTCGATAGTGAACAGGAACCGTGATGAACCCCAGTAGTAGTCCGCTATAGGCATTACCAAGTAGGAGCCCGAGGACGATTCCACAGAGCGCGGCGATGCGTTCGGATCTACGGAGTCCGTTGAAGGCGATGGAGCCCGTCACTAGCATCTGCATGACGTCCAGAACAGCAGCGATCGCGGCCCCGCTGGATAAGGGCCGAGCGTACTGTGAAGCGCTGGTGGAGCGAGCGTAGGAAGCGGGCGTGACGGAGCGTAGAACCAACCAGGCGAAGGCCAAGATAAAAACAGCGGCGCCTACGGTGGCCCACAACTTGCCTTCGAAAGGAAGTAGAACAACCAGTGAGAAGGGCACACGATCAGCTTTTGTTGTGTACATGTAGAGGTCGTTTTGCTCAACGCTCACAGATTGTTCATTTCCGGGTAATGATAAAACAATTGTGCTTTGTATTTTGGCAATATATGGCACATTTTTATCGAACAGCCCGTGGGTAGTTATATTACCTACAGTTCGATTTTTCATAATTTCCAAAATTTTCTTATCTGGACCGTCGCAATGCATTTTTCTTTCTCTGTCTTGCCAACTTATTGCAAGATGATATATTTTGTCAAAATAAACATTGTAAATCAGAGCCATACGCTGGTGTAATATTTCAACGTCACTACTGTTAAAATTATCACAAAAAATGCAAGTAGAAAAACGGTCAAGTTTTATTGGCAATGAATTGGTAGAAACAAACGATCTTCGATGCTCTGAATGAATTGTGTAGATGAACGATTCTCGATCTTTCTCGTGTCGTGGATCTAAGAGAATCAATTGTCCTGTGCCGATTTCCAGTGCGAATGACGTAAAATGTATTTTTATTTGAATTGCTGAAGCTGGGTGTTCGCCCATGAGAATGACCACGAAAACGCCCCTCGCATTGGTAGCCGCCTGGCCACCGATAAAACGCCAGATTTCTCTGCTCTGGGAGAGTGAGTTGAGGGTGGGTAAGTTGACGAGGTGAAAGGGGCCACGTGAGAAAACCTGCACGAAAGAGATGTCGGCGCCAACCAAATACACGACGGGAACGCCTGCGCGATGGAACTCGCGTGGGAGGCTGTACGTTAAGGACCCTAACGCCTTGGGAAAGAGCAGCGTGGCCTGGTGGTGCGGGCGGATGAGCGGGCAGCGCAACACGACGGCCAGTTGGGCGGCGGCGGCGAGGCCATGGGCGTCTTGGCCTTTGGGCGGCTCCTGCAGGGCGACACGCCCACGGCTTAACGGCCAGGAGGTCTGTCTTCGGAGCGACCACTCAAAAGGCGACCCCGGGTGCGCCCAGGCTGAAGGGACGCTCAATGACAGCAGCATGCACCTGGATGGCAAGACGTGAGAATACAAGATAGTTATACTTCAGTGAAAAGATTTAGTCCATTGACTTCGACAGCTGTGATGCTCTCATCGAATTGGAAGTTTGAACGTCACTATAATGATTTCATAATCGTGACATTTAAGTTCCCAATTCTATGACATCCCACTGTTGACGAAGTGTCCGTGGACTTAATGTTTTATTCGTACTATAGTGACATCACAATCGTGACGGACAAACTCGCGATGGGATGGCAGCGTCACAACTGGGGATTTCTCAAAGAAGTTGATATTTTAAGGAATTATAGGTGATGAGTAATTTCGACAGTTTCGATGTTGGAAAATAGTACTCACATTTGGACCTAGTGGCATGCATCAGTAAAAATGCTGCTAAGCAAACACATGACTTGGTTTTCCAGGATGCAGCACAAACACTGCTCAAAATAACAAATAATATCGTAGTGGAGGGGGATAGGTAATAACGTAGGGTACACTGTCAGAAATTTCTGCATTAATTTTAATGTAAACTACATGAAAGTAATTAATGTACATGTCTAGTAAATTTAATGCATTTTATGCATTAAATTAATGCAATTTAATGCATTAAAATTAATTAGTATAACAGTAATCCTGAAGCATTAAAATGAGGTAAAAATTAAATCTAGGTGTCACGTGCGTTAAGTAGTTGTAAAAATCATGGGTAACAAAGATCTTTTTTATTGTTAGTAATATTAGAACCCTTATAATGCCCTTGGCGCATAAATAACCATTAACTTGTATACCAAATATTATCGAATTAATTTCGCCAAGAACTTATATAAGAAATACGGAAGAATGAATAAATATTATACTTTTAATAATAAACAAAAAAATATTTTATTGGAAAATACAAAACTATCAGCATTTAAGAAATGAAGCATTCACAACTTATTACAATATACCCTTCATAGTATTTTGTCCATATTTTTTACCACTTTAAGAACTACAGAAACAAATTTTTTCCATCTTTTGTATGGCCTTTAATCTCCTCCTGTTGGATTTATTTTTATAATTTCCCTGAAAGTAAACTTTTTATTTGTAATAAAAATTATTTATTCAGCATTACCTTTTTTCACACTTAAACAAATAACAATAAAAGGAACCGACATTGGCAATGGATTTACTTGTACGTAGGCACTGAATACAAGAGGGAGAAAGATACAGGCGCAATAAAAAACCAAAATGGAAAAGAACTATTTTTTATGTAAAATAAAACTACTAGTAATATTATTACTAGATGGTAATATTATAAATATATAATGTTATATATCTTTCGCCTTCGGTCTTTCTAGAAATTACTAAATCGGAAAACTATTGTGTTCATAAGGATACAACACACTTTCTATTTAACAATATCAATTTTGACAATATTTTCTTTTATGCAATTTTTCGGTTTCTTAAAACTGTGACAAATTGTCAGTTCATTAAAAATTCTCAAGGTTGTAATATAACGGATCACACAAACATGGATGAAGGCAATCGATCAAATTATAATCAACAAAACTACTACTCGATATGGAGTTAAAACAAAAGATTAGGATACAGTAACCACAGTGCACAAATTCAAACCATTATAAGGAATGCGATCACTGACACAATAAACATTACACGTTTAACTAGATTGTTTACAAAAAGTATAATTACATTATTCATTGATTACTTGATGCAAGTTTCATGGGAACCGGTTTATAATACTGTTGAAACAAACGACAAATATAATTTTTTTTTCAACACTTTCATTTCATTTTAACACTTGCTTTCCTCTTCAAAGAAGAAAATTAAATATTTCACGGAAAATCAATTCTTGGATAACACAAGGGATTAGGATATCATGTAAAAACAAGCGAATTCTTCATTTCAGTTCTAAACCACGTAACGTATCTCAAGATTTCCTTATCTACTTTAAAAAATACAAAACATCGTTACGAAAAGTCATAAGGCAGGATAAAATCATGAAACACGATCGGGATATTTTGAAATCAAATAACAAAACAAAATCAATGTGGAATATAATAAAAAATACGACCAAATCAACTAGAAACCATGTAGAGAATGTTGTTTTAAAATATAACGATATAAATGTGAACGATCCGTCCACAGTGGATAATCTCTTTAACCAATACTTTTTGAGAATTGCTGCCGATCTCACTCAGGGTCTTCAGCCACAAAATTCAAAAACAGACAGTTCACCCAAAATTTTAGACACGATGTTCGTTTCCGAAACTTCTTCCTATGAAATTCTTAAAATAATCGGTAAACTAAAAAATTAATATTCGTCCGGTTTAGATGAATTCCCGGATTCTTTGCTAAAGACTTGTGCGTATGCCATTATACATACGTTAACTCAGATATTTAATGCATCTTTATGCACCGGAACGTTTCCAGATATTTTCAAAACAGCTAAATTTAAACCGATCATCAAAAAAGGCAACAAAAATGAAATTCAAAATTATCAGCCCATTTCTCTTCCATCAGTTTTTTCAAAAATATTAGAGAGACTTGTTTACGTACGAATGGAACCCTTTCTCAGTAAACATGACGCGCTTTCATATTTCCAACATGGATTTAGAAAATCAAAATCAACGAAAACAGCTATATTTTCTTTTCTCAAAGATGTCGCCTCATCATTGGATCAAAACGAGGCACCTATTGGATTATTTTTAGATCTTTCAAAAGCTTTTGACGTCATTTATCATGACATTTTACTTTCAAAATTACCTTCATATGGAATCCGTGGTATTGCTCTAAATTGGTTATGTTCGTACCTTAAACAACGATCTCAGAGAGTTGAAATACCTTACTGGAATGATGGAACATTACGTACGCACCTTTCCGACTCTTTCCCGTTGCATGGAGTTCCTCAAGGATCGATTTTAGGCCCTATTCTGTTCCTACTTTACGTAAACGATATGCTTTCGACGATTCGAAACGGAAGAACGGTTCTCTTTGCGGATGAAACGAACATCCTTTGCAATAAAGAAACAGTAAATAGTACAATATCAGATGTTTCAAATTGGTTCCGAAATAACAAATTAATAGTAAACGAAAAGAAAACGGTTTTAATGCAGTTTTCCAATTAAAATAAACAATTCTCTGCTCCATTGAAAATGAACGGTATACCATTGACTGATGTTAAGGCAACAACATTTTTAGGTCTCTCAATTCAGTCAAACCTTCAATGGAACGTCCATTTAAATGAATTGAACACAAAATTAAGTTCATTATGTTACGCGTTCAGAACTCTTGCAAATTCAGTCCGCCTTCATACTGCTCGTTATGTATATTTTGCGAATGTTCATTCCCGCCTGAGATATGGCATAATATTCTGGGGAAATACATCTTATAGCTCCCAGACTTTTAGATTACAAAAACGAATTGTACGAATAATAATCAAATTCCACCCACGTGATTCATGTAAGCCACTCTTCATTAATGTAGAAATTTTACCATTACGTTTTCCGTTTATTCACGAATCAGTGTTTTTTTTTCAAAAATGACTTGCTTAATGGCGACAGTAGCAACAGCTCATTACAAAAACTTCACATACAATACATTTACATTATTTTATAACACTTTGCCAGATGACATTAAGCGATTAAATTCGATAGAAAATTTATATCCCAAGTGAAATCGTTTCTGCTGCATAACTTTTTCTATACAATTGGAGACAATACTGAGCATTACAAGAAAAGTAATATTAATTTTAACAATTATACATAATGCATTCTTTAACATTTGAACTGTATAAATGGGTACAACCAACCTGTAACAAGTATTGTATTGAAGTTTCCGGGTCAATGACCCCCATCACGATAAGGTTTTTCGTCTAGTTTCCCTGATTCATTGAGCAAATGCTGAGATGGCGCGTATTTTTGCTTCTGGACATAAATGTAACTTCACTGTCTGTGCACGTCTTCTAGAATTTAGTGGGAAATACAATTATTGAAATTATCGTTTCCATGTTGTCGCGGCAGGAAGTATTATTCCAAAGAGCAATATGGATAAGAGCAAAAATATATTGCCTTTCTATCCTTGAAAATAGATTTTATTACATGGGACCTTTTTTTCCCTCTTCTTCTTCTTCAAAATTTAAGTAGTATATGACTTAGTGTAGAGATCACAGAATTTTGAAAATGTGCACACAATTCACTTTCCCCATAGCACGTAATACGCAGTTTTTAACTGCTTTTTTGATGTAAAAGAAATAAAAAAATAAATAAAATGTAACGTTAAGACAATGCGTAAAATAAACATTGAAATATGCTAAGTGAGACTGTAGAATTCGTTATATTTTACTTTAGCAAAATTGAAATTTTGTTATAAACTTTCATCTCAGAATTACGATCAGAAAAATGTTCATTTGCACTTGTAACTTTCTCGTTACTGCTTACCCAGAATAGAGAAATTTATGTAATGCTGCGGAAAAAAATAGCGAGTTATCAAACAAAAGAACTCTAACACAATTCCTGCGACCTGGTAACGATAAATGATAAATGTAGTTGCTACAAATAGATAAAATTTTCCTTCTCTTATACTGATGAAGCTAGAATTCACGTTTAGTGGGTCATTGATAGCCAAATATTGGTTGTTAAATGTCCGTCCACCTATCTTTGAACAAGGCAAGAGTCTAAACCGTCCAGTGATTTTTTCCTATAGTAAAAATGCCCAATCAACCTGGCTGATACCCTGGCCCATTTATTTGAATCCGATTATTAGAATGTGGGGAATACTCTGCACAATACCGGGGCCCCGACAATAAGTTTTCCGGTCCCGATTACATAATTTGTCGGAAAGTAGTTTAAATTAACAACAAAGAAAACAATTTTAAATTTAGCTTCCGCGATTTTACTTGGAAAACAGATTCATCAGGTGAAATCTATCAAGGAGACAAACGCAGTTTGAGATCAAAATCAGTCGCAAGATTAAAGAGCTCGTACGTAATCTCGCTCATACTTTCTAGTAGAGGAATGATAACGGAAGATATTAGAAGTAAAATGTAGTAAAATAAGATGTTATGGCATAGAATATTGGTGATATCTACACATTAATTCCATTTTCTTTTGAAGTCAGTTTCCAAATCGGAATCGATATTTTGAGTACCGCCTCAAATAAATGTTTGATGTATTCGAAGGAAGACGAAATATGTGAACAGATATATGAGTTTTATACGACTATTACAGATGATATGAGACCGTTTGGTTTGTTACAGCATCACTAGTTTGATAAGTGGAAAAAATATATTGAGATTGGAAAGGACGAAACCATAAACCGACTGCGGCTTGCCTGCCAGAGGCACGGCCTCCTTCCGTGCCGCAAGTGCGGGTTTAGCCATTCGGCCGCGTCGAGACCCCAAAGGGGTCAGGTGACACAACTGCGTGAAGCGGGAAGGGAGTTCAGGTATTTTTCAAATCTTTGAAATCTTTTTTGAAAAACAGCATCGTTGCGTAAATTATATTTTAAAAGGAGTCAATTTCGTTTACAGATCGAAAATCGGACAATTTGTTCAGACGTTATCGATCTAATAAATTCCGTAAATAGTGCTGATCATTTATTTTGCCTTGCCTTTCCTATTTTCGGTGCATTTACCTTAAAGTCGTATACGTTCCAGTTTTTACATTAAATAATGATTTGCATGCAGTGCAGAAATGTATTTCTATTTGAGCTATTCGAACTAGTTAAACAGATTATACAATCAGAGGTTATAGTAACAAAACAAAGGATTTCACGGGTTAAAGTTACACAGAGCTTTTAATAACACGAAATGGGACTCTGGGTGATCTCATAGCTAACTACTTCCCACTCTCACACTTAGCCGATAAGGCATTTCACGATATCAATAACCTATTTCTATATGTGTGGATGCAGCCTCCTAGCCTCTTTCGACATTTCATCCACTTTTCTGGCAACGCATCTCTCTGTGTGTTTGGGCCTTACAACATCAATTACATCTTGAATACACCCAGAAAAATTCTTTTGCATGCAACAGCATTAACATATATTTTAAAGAGGTACATGCCAAACAGCATCCTTTCATAGTCATTTTGATATAAAAATGTTTGGTCATCTGTTTTCCAACTTTCACTTTTCCTCTTGATCTATATAAATTCTTTCGTCGTATTTATTAAGATTTTTTTCATTACATTTACTCATAATTTTCCACAACTGTATGACTGGCACTCTATCATAGGCCTAGTGGCGAGTTCTCCGATACACCGCGAATACCGCCGTTTCAACTAGAAAGCCTCGAGAAAAAACATGCACTACACTTCAGGACTAATGACTAACGCCGTTGACACGAAAAAATCAATCAATAAGTTTGATAATCTTATAAAAGTTATTGAGATTTTGAAAAGCTTTAAAACAGATGCGAAAAAACCGTCAGTCTTCCCATTTGTAAGCGCTATGAATTGAGTTCCAACAGTTCTAATGCTTCCAGAGAATTCGCTCGCGCACGCGAAGGCACCGCATGCCAACGGAGATAACTTACAGCTCCTTATGCGGGAGGGGGGTCTGGACGGTCGGTGGCGCCGCAGAAGATTGCGATGAACAGTCCTTCACTGGTCGTGAGATGATTCATAATTTAATGGTTTGTAGATTGTCTTATAGAACAATTATAAAGAACGGAATTTCATAGTATGGGATTTCAGAAAGCTCAGAATGAAGACAACGGTAGAGTAACTTCCGTAAAGTGCCGTATACTTAAAATAATGTTCAGGATTCGCCACTGTATAGGCCTTTGCTATATCAAGGATTCTCTCTCCGTTTGTCACGTCTTGTGCATCACCTGGGACAGACAAAACAGGTTATCTATGGAGGATCCTTACCCCTAAAACCACTCTGTTCTTCTTCATCTTCGTACTCCTGTATTTCTCGTCTATTAATTCTTAACATTCTTCTATTGTGATTCCAGAAGATCTACTTTCCATGAAAACTGGAACCGCCCTGTTCTATTACGGCCCTTGTTGTGTCTGGTGCTCTGCAACCTAATCTGTCTTGGGACACCTTGAGGAGTGTGAGTACCGAAGCAAGGGAAAATCGATCCTTCGCCGAAAAGAGGACGAGGCTGCTCGCGGTGACAGTCACCCCGAGCCACGCGGCCCTCCAGCACGAAACACAGCGCGAACTGCACAAGCGAAACATGGCGGCCTTCGGTCAGCAGTGGACGCAAACACGTAAGCGGTGAATTTTCATTTGAATACCATCAACAGACAAGTATCTGAGTTGACATGCTGTAACAACTTCATTGCAACCCCATCAGTGTCAGGCGGAAGTGCCATTTGTGGTCAGGCGGAAGAGCAGGCTAAATGGCTGGCCTCGCCACAATAAAGACATTTATTTATTTATTTATTTTATTTATCAGCGGGACACGGTCCCAGCCGGGACCGGAAAGGTAGGAAAGATTGCGGTGCGGGGCTCGTTTGTTAGAGTACTGCTCCGCCATTCGCCTGGTGTTGATCGGAAGCCACACAAAATGTACGATCAGAGCAGCCGACCACTAGAATTCTGGCACAATTTCAGCTATCTAGTCAGAAACTCCTGCCGGCACGCAGGCAGGGATTGGAGCCCTAAACCTCCCGACCATAAGTACTGAAATAACATCGTATCCTGAGCCAACTCAGCCGGTGCGGATATTCGACAACAGGAAGGCAGTAGGAGGTCAATCCAGCCGCTCCAGCGCGCTGTCTGGAGGAAAACTCTGGCAACTGGCTGCTCTAATAGGCAGTAGGTTTCTCCGACCAAAATCAGGCGCATACCAGAGTAACACCTAACAAAAAGGGCCATGGACCGTAAGCGATATTTCCTTCGTCCTTGTCCATCATTTCTCCTACGAGATTCACGCACACGCGCGCGCTGCATGTCAAATGCAACCCGCAATATCGCGCGTTTCTGAATATATGTTAAATGCTCCTAAACAAGCGTTCTAGGACCTTAAAACCGGAAATTTTTGATGGTCTGGTGCTTCTCGATATTAGTCCTGCCAGGGCGTGTAGAATTTACAACTGAAAGTGAAACTAAACTAATTACTGGATTTAATGTGAATTGAATAACATGGCTGTCCCTGTCAGCTGGGTAATAAAGTTAAACAAGAAGAGAGACAAAACTCCGCTAACTCCTGGGATATAATTCGATGGACATATTACACGACACGTTGATGCCTTAGAGATCGAATCTTGACACAAAAAGCTTTACATCTTTAAATGGGAGGGCAAACAACATAATAAATTTCATTACGCATGAATCTTTATGAGACTGGCATATGTTTCATAATTCGCGCAGACACTAAAAGTTTTTAAATACGTTTCTTAGAATATAATTAAATTAAATATGTTTTCCTAAACATGGCGTCTCCACATAATATTAAAACTAAGAGGTGACGAAGGTCGTTTGTCGCAGCCAGACCGTTTTGCGAGCATCAATTGAAATGATACTACTCGTGACAGATCCCTGGGTAATTCTCAAAAGCAGTAATGCTGACCTTGGTTAAGGCAACCTAAATCAATCCTCGCAGGCTTATTGCCTCAGATCAGGTCACGAATAGAGAACTGCCAGAGATACGTACGAGGGAAATGTAGTGTAACATCTTTCAAGGAAAGAACTTGGGTTCAGACAAAAAAATGTGTCTCAAATTTTGCATGTAAGACCATTGTGTACTTCGGGCGATTGTCGTTTTTCTTCAAACATCCACTAGATGTCACTGTATGGGTCAGCCGTAATGAAGATTTTTTAACAGTAAATTCAAAGTGAGAACTCTCAAACAATGTTTGATCAATATGAAGAACGAAAGGACTACTGAAGAAAAGTAAATCAGCAGTGTATCATCAAAATTCTGGACTGACTTTTGAAAAGAAATGCTATAGATGCTTGCGAAGTGAAAGTAAAACTGTAAATTCTTGGAAAAGTATTTTCACGCATTGCTTTTTATTTTATTGCTACTGCTTACGCAGTAAAGACAAAATATTGCAATGCTGCGGAAAAATATACGAATGTCCAATTTTCGACACAAAAACTATTATTGCCGAGCCATGGTAACGTAGAAGAGGATAAATATTGTCCCTATGCAGAGTAAAGTACGTTCCTGGCTATCGTAATAAACGCAGGTACGCATGACAGGCGCTTCGTTTGAATGGGTTGAATTTTACTTTTTCAAGTTCAAGTTATTAATTATTCAAGAGTTTTTAAGCATGGCAGAAGTTACAATATTTCAATATTACGTAACTATTTCCACTAATGCGAGAAAGTATGTGTTGTTGAAGACCTCTAGCTTTTTTTTTTCGATTACGAAAGTCGACTATTACGTTGCCTCGATTTTTCTTTCTTGTCTTATTAAGTGATTACATATTAAAGGGAAAATATTGTAATACTGCTGCAACAAATGTCGAGTTTCAATAGAAAATATTTTATTGTGGGGTCCTAATATGGAAAAAGGAGATAAATATTGTTGTAATCTAAATAATGTTAAAAAACTTGAAATTTTGTTGCTACTTTGAGAGAACCTGAAATGGAAAGGATGTCTCTTGCGTTCATCGGTGGGGGAACGGCCCTTCAACCAGAAACGTCTAGACGTTACAAGAGGAGAATTTCCAAGAAACTTTAGTGCGGCGGCGATGCAGTTCTCAGCAAAATGGCATTGAAAACATTTGTCCGGAGAGGGCGGTGGTGTATTTCCCATTTGAAATGGCTCACTTTTTTCGTGGGGAAGGGCGCAGACTATGCTTTCGGGAAGCAATGCGTAACTTCATCCAATAATTCATATATGTTCCAGCTTTGTTTTGGAAGTTCATTTGTATTTTACTAGGATATCTACATCGCTCATATCCTACGTTATTAGTTATTTGAAAGTTTGATACGTTTTGTAGAACAACGAGAAGTGTTAGCTCATTCAGAGACCAATAAGCTAACATTTACGACAGATACCCCATCTCGATCAGGTTTTTCGTCCAGTTTCCCTGATCCATTGAGCAAATGCTGAGATGGCCCCTTGTTTTGCTTCTGGACATAAATGTAACTTCATTTTCTGTGCATGTCTTCTAGAATTCAGTGGGAAACACAATTCTTCAAATTATCGTTTCCATGTTGTCGCGGCAGGAAGTAATAAGAGCCAAAATTTATTGCTTATTTATCCTTGAAAATAGATTTTATTACATGGGTTTTGTTTGTTTTCTCCTTTCAATTCAAATGTATGTTTTATCCTTGAAAATAGATTTTACTACATGGGATTTTTTTCTCCTTTCAAAATTCAAAATTTAAGTAGTATATGACTTATGTAGGATCACAGAATTTTGAAAATGTCACAATTCACTTTTTCCCATAGCATGTCCTACGCAGTTTTTAACTGTTTTTTGACGTAAAATAAATAAATAAATAAATAAATAGATATGTTTGTTCTTATCCAAATACTTTCTTGTTAGACAAGCGAGTAGGTGTTGGTCTATTTTATTCTTGTATTTTGTTCCAGAATAAAACTGTACATCAAATTGTGTCTTATGACCGGATTAATTGAAGCCGCTGTCGAGGTCATATTTTGGGTCACTACAAAAAGGCCGAAGTCGGGGAATATCTACGATTACGATTTGCCTTACCGGTGCACGGGCTATGTGACGGATTTCGCCCGCGCGGTGTGCGTGGCCTGGCTGGCCGCCCCCGAGACGGGCTACTTCGCACCCATCATGAAGAGGCTGCGAGGGGAGCGGTCGACAAAACTCAGTGTGTGCGCGAAATAATGGGAAACAAAGATCACCAGATCCTCCTCGAGATACTGTTATATTTGGAAACGTTCTGCCCAGTTTCGTCAACAAAGTGTAAACTGTAATATTCCATATTTGAAGTGTGCACCACTTAGTTATTATTGACATATTTTCTTTCTAATCCGAGTACAGCTTAGGAACCATCGGCGTACATTGGATCCCCAGTCACGAAATGTAATTTGAAAAATTCTCTCCCGAGTCAAACTTTAAAATGTATTTGATGCAGTAGAAAAGTGTGAATTTTCAATAATTGGAATTTATGGATATATCTTAAAATAGGAGTTTACATTTGGTCTTGAAATTGAAATACTCTCAATCCGTATATTTTGGTTATTTCTACAAACATTTTCGGTTTCTGGAGAAAGTGGTTGATTCGGATTTGAAAGCAACAAAACACAGTCACAGTGAAATAAGTTTAGTGTAATTTTCGGCAAATGAAAAGAGACTATTAGATAAATAAATTATTATCATTCAAGAATTACCAGAAGTGATGTTGCCGGGAAAATCGACAAATATGGAACCAAGCGACTTCGCTAATTTTAAATAAGGCACCGCAGCCGCATGTATATTTCTGATCACTATTCAGAAGAGCCTCAAAAACTATTGACATCGTCAGTTTGAAACCACGTTGTAATTTTTAACCATCATACAATTAAAGAATAACAGAATTAAACACTAAATTAAGTTCATTTTTTACGCATTCAAATTTTGTCAGCTTTCATGCACCTCATTGCGTGTATTTTGGAAATGTACATTCTCGCCTGAGATACGGCCTAATATTAATAATATAAGGATAACTCCATCGGAAATCTTAATCATCTCCGCTAGTAATAAACAACTCCCCCATCACCTGGACCCCACCATCAAAACCCATACAATACTTGCGGCTTCATCTGGACACAAAACTAACCTGGAAAACCCACATAGATATCAAACTTAAACAAGCAAGAAATAAATTATTCCTACTCCGGCCACTAATCAACAAACACAAATCTCTGTCATACATAAACAGTACAACAATATACAAAACCATAATCAGACCACTACTGCTTTATGCATGGACAAACGCAGCCCCCACAAATATCAATAAAATCAAGTAATGCAGAACAAATTTTTAAGATTAATCACAAATGCCTCCTGGTTCATAAGTAATAAACAACTTCATTCAGTATTAAACATCAATACAATAATAAACAAAATAACACATATATCACACAACTTCTACCAAAACCTAACAGAGATACTAGCAGCAGCTCATTATAAACTACCGAAAAATCCAATCCACACCCAAATAAAAAATAGATTTCCGTTTGAAGCCTTCCTCAGAATTTTAGCCAACCAGGATTCATAACCCCGAGATTGTCCCCTAGAGTATCTCTTCAATGTATAGATTAAGTTAGATTAGAATTTGAACTAGAATAAGTATGAAAAACTTCTGTAAAGTGATTGTAACTGAACGATGTAATCCATCTAAAATTAATAAATGTGTTTAAAAAATATTACCGACGAGAATAGATTAGTATAACGTTTATGGATTATGATGGGGTTGGTTGGGCACTAACGCTACCAAACATTTAAAGAAAAAATTTGGAGCCGTTTTTGAGGAAATGTTTTTTAATTTTTTTAAATTGAAAATATTGCACAAAAAATCTAAAATTATCAAAAATGTCTACATGATATTAATGAAAGAACTATTTATGGACAACAAAATTCATTTGAAGGAAAAATATCTGTCTTGAATATAATAGTTGTAGGAAGACACCGGTTGTAGGAAGACAAACTTTTGCAATTTTAGAAACTTCAGAGTTAACCGTGAAAATCTGATCTATGCCACCTTTTTAAGTGAGTTGTTTACTCTATTCTTGCAAGAAATTTAAATAAAAAGTTTGAGCCGTTTTTGAGAAAATGTTGAAAATGTCGGGGGGCTTCATATAAAGTAGCCCAAATTTTAAAGAATGTTTTTCAAAATTTCAAGCTTCAACTAGAGCCAGATGGACAGAGGTTTCTTCAATTTGAAAAGATCGTATGTGTGGTTCAGGCGCTATGTTTGTTCACATACGACAGACGGACGGACGTTTTGCTTTCAATTGTTTTTTCGGCATCGCGGACGCATAAAACAGTGATTCGAGCTATTTCACGTGGCACAAGACTATTTTTCTTAATTTAGCAACTGGATTTATTTGCTTTTTCGTTGTCAGGGCTCTGCAATTAATTTTTTGTACCGAAAATCCGCCGTTTTTCGGTCATTATATAACTTTCTCTATACTATGTATATTATTCCCGTATATACGTATGTATACGAGACAGTAAAAAAGAAATCGCCGAAATGTAAGCGAATAACTTGCGAACGACAAACCAAATTGGATAATTCTTTGTGTATGTATGTGTGTGTGCGTTCGTTATTGTCAAGACAAGGTTTGTATAAAAGAAATTTTTTTTAAATCTCATAATATGAAAAGTGAATGAATGAATGAGACAGAAGACTGTGAGATCTTCATTATATTAACAAAACATTGACAGATTGGCGTTCAAGTGTTCAGCCAGCAGTGGATAACTTCAAAAATATTGACATTATGGATAAATTGATATTAATTCGTATACAATTAGCGTTTCTTTCGCAACAACAAAACGGTATTTCGTGTGTTTTGATGTGTTTAGAAGTTTATCGTCATGTTAGTGAGAGGAGGAGGAGTGAGAGGGGTGGCTTGAGAGTAGGCGACGTGGGAAGGAGCATGAGAGGGGCGGCGTGGAAGAGGAGGGGGGTGAAGGGGTCTGAAGAGGAGGCGGTGGGAGACGGACAGAGAATGGACGTCAGAGGGTGGGTGGCAGAGAGGGGGGGAAGGGCATAAGACGTGTGGAGGGGGGGGGAGAGGAGATGGCAGTAGGAGGACGGCGTGAGAATTATTGATAATCCGATTGGTTTCCTTAGTCTGCGACTGTACACCGCCCGTGTGAAGCTGAGGCTGGCATATATAGTAAAACACGTCTTTCAGGAACCAACGAAAGATACGCTAATTCTTTGGCGATTGTAGAACTTTTCTTTAAAATTCGCATTACAACATGCAAGGACTTCCACGTTTTTTTTCGCTACCTAAGCTTCTCCCACCCTAATTTACTATGACACCTAGATGAATGCCTAAATACTTGCATGATGAGACTCTTGGAATGATGATCTCACGTGAACGACGTCTAAATAATAAGTCTAAATAAGCATAAGAAGATTTGCTTATATTGAAACTGAACCTCGGCTATAATGAACGCTGGAAATACGTCCTAGAAATTAATTCCTTACTGGAAAAGAATATATCGCCTCTGTGGCACAAATTCCAACACCAGGCAGCTGGGAAATAATATCGTCAGTCAAAGGTTGTGATTGAAGAAGTCTCCTGAGGTGAAAGTAGCGGACCTGGAATTGGGAGTTTCCTAATGATGACCTTATACCACTTAGTTTCACTGCGAAAATGAAGGTAGTGTCCTGCGTAGGCTACAACTGGCGGCGGCGACGCGCGATTCAGTTTCAAGCTTGTGATATAATCCGTTGGATAAAGCGGTTGTCGTTCAATTCTACGCGAGTGCGTTCAGAAACTTTAATAAATTATCGCAAGGGATATCTTTTACTGCTGACGCGATCTCTTGCAATTCGGTAACACTATAATTGCATCTTGTCGTGTCTTGACGTTCTCGGGTGCTTCTCAAAAATCAATGGAACCGACATATGGGCGGTTACAAAAAATATAATCCACAATACAAGTGACTAACATTGTTATGCTCTATACGTTCAAATTCAGTCGTATTATACATACAATTATTTGACACTTTTTTTAAAAAATTTAAAATTAAAAAAAATTTAAACCTTTTTTTTTTTACAAATCGTTGGAATCCGAGTGTTTCGAGTAACGGAACTTCACGAGAAAAACCTTTCTGGAGCTGAAGTAATATGCTCCAATGTCTTCGGAACGACATTCCGAACGAGAATTTGCTAAGTCAGCATTCCGAACGCGCACTTTGAATTTTGCCATTTTGGCCAGGTTTTTGGTGAAAAAAATGATTGTAGGATATAAAATATTAAGAAAAAATATATAAAAATTCGAAAATGTCAATGTAGGCACTTAACGCTTGAATAGGCAATGATCTCTAAAATAGGATTTATGGGCACTGTAATACGCTCACAAAAGTCATTTCTTGTGTAACATGGATAATGGGGTAAGTGGCTCAAAAATACATCCAAAGAAATGAAATAGGCAAATAGGGCATTGCCCGGCCTCTATTTATAAACTATCATCCTACTACTTTATAAACGATGTTGACCCGATTGCGACTCCATTCACAATCGTTGCTGAATAGGCATTACGCCTTAAATTCAATTTAAATTTTCCTTTTTTAAAAAAATTTTTTTTTGAAAACGAATGCATCATTTCGCTTTGCATGTAAGGTGCCGGAATGACGAGCAATTTGTGCAAAACTAGTTGTTTTGATGAATATAGCAATATTATTTTTCATTATTATTTTTTCTATCCATTTCCATTTTGTTGCTAGCTGTATCAAGAATGCTGATTTGCAAAATGTGCATGACATGTGAATCAGCGGCCATTGTTGCTTTGACAACGTCGCACAGGCAACAGAAGGCGGTAGTGCCGGCCGTCGCTGGTTCGCAATATTATAATAATTTTATTTATTGCTAAAATACACGTCAGGCATCGTTGGTACATTTATATAGAACGTGAATATACCGAATTCAATGGCAGAAAGCTGCCTTACGTTTGAATTAAAAAGTATATGTATTTTTCGCGCTTGATTTGTCGAAGCATTTTTCAAATGGTAGCTGAAGTGTGAGACAGAAATCGTCACATTATAATATTACATAACCAATAACAATATTGGGAGAAAGTATATGACGTTAAAGCACTACTTTGCACAAAACCCGGGACATTTTAACATCCCGAAATGATTTGTCGGGACACAGGAATTTAATATCATTTAAAGGGACAAAGGTTAAAAATCTGGGACTGTCCAGGGAAAACCGGGACGTATGGGATCTCTATCAAACATAACAACTTTCGGTGTGCGATCAAACACTAGAAACGAATGATTACTAATCCTGTGTCATTTTACACTAGTGGCCCCGTACAACGTGAATGATTCGTGATATATATTGCTGCAAGTGGTCTCATAAACTGAATCAATTTTCTGCACTTGTACAAACAACAAACGAGATTACGTGCATGACTAGTACGAAGTAATCACATCTCGTGGGTTGTTACGCGTAGAAATTCCTCCTTGTTTTCTCCGGGGGGGTCATGTTTTCGTATCAAATCACTATGCAAGTGCAATCTCATTGTTTGCCCAGTCTGACTGAGCACGAACACTTGATTAGTAAGCATTATATCTTCTCTGCCCCTCCAGACATTCTTCTGGTGGTCGTTTTTGCTTTCCGAACGATCCAGCGCGACGCGATAAGGCGGTTATATGTCTGGGCCGCACAACGGGAGATAAAACAGATCGCCTCAGGCCGCGAAAATGAGCTGTTGTGGCTGTAGCTGTTAGTTCTCGTCGCGTGTCGTTCACAATTCGTTCGTAAAAACAATGGAGCCGTGTACTTCAGACAGCAGCTGTGACAGTGACAACCTGCCTTCGGAGAAGACATTGGATTATGCACACCTCATGCTCGACTCCAGCACTTTGTTTTGCAACTTGGAACAAGTGAAAAGCGCTAACAAAAAGGCGATCAAAGACATTGAGATTCTGTTGTTGCAAAACAATCGACTGCGCTCTCTACCACCCAACATTGATATTTTGAGTAGTCTCAGAGTTTTGGATGTCAGTTCAAACGGGCTGACGCACATTCCTGAAGAGATCGCTGTCTGTCCCTTAGTGACCTTTGCAGCAAAGAATAACGCGTTAGAGGATGAATCGCTTCCGAAATCTCTGTCTTCTATGAAAACATTGAAGGAAATCAACCTGAGTGGCAATCGTCTAACTGCATTTCCCCCACAAATCCTGGAACTATCCAACGTCAAGTATTTGTATCTGGGAGGAAACCAAATAACATGCGTCCCAAGAGATATCTGGAAACTAATAAGGTAAGTAAATGCATTGTAAATAGCTATTTTTTGTATGTGTAAATTGTTTTTGACCTAATTGTTTGTAGCCGGGGGTCATAATGGTAGCCCGTTTCAAAGAGAAGAGAGGCGGTTTAAGAGCCATAAATATAAATTATTCATAATATAATATACTATCTAATAACCAATCGTATGCAAAATTTAGGCGAATTGTATGCAAATGCGTTGTTCAGTATCATTTGAAGGAAATTTGCATTCTTATGATGAAATGTGATTAACATAGGAAACAGTTTTCTTTTACCGGTTGATTTTTCCGGTAAACTAGTTTTACTTCCTCGTCTACTACGAACTTACGCAGTAAAGAGTAAATTTTAAGTTGCAGCGGAAAGTGGCGATTTTTCGACAGAAAAATCTCGTATTGTGGGGCCGTAATATCCAAAAAGTAAATATATTTTGTTTGTATTTTTCAACTTTATTTACCCGTTCGGCCCTTATGGCCTTACAAAATTTGTTTTTTTCTTTCTTACATTACAATGTGTATAAATCACGTAAGCATTGTTAGTAGAAAAACTTATTAAAATTCATTTTTTCTTGTTCGAGCTTATCCATCTGAACTATCTACTGTAAACATACACAGTAACGGAACAGACACTACAATAACGGAAAATTATACAATGCATTATCATTAACTATTTACAACAATAGCAGGTAAGTCTTACACATAATGTGAAATATTTTAAATTATTTTTAAACAATATATTAAATTTCAGACTATATATTTATATTTTATTATTTTAAACAATTGTTTGACACATTTATTTATATAAATATTTTAACCATTGTTAAATTATTTCATTTTACTATTTCGCCCTTTCGAAGGTACTTCGTAAGGAGAGAACGTTATGTAATCGTGCGCCGAAAAATGGCGAATTTTCGGCAGAAAAACTCTTGTCGCGCCCTGATAACGAAAAAGTGGATAAAGCCAATTGTTAAATAAAGAAAAAAATTCCTCTAACACATATGCAGCCAGAAACCATGTTTTGTGGGTCCTTGATTCTGAAAACTCGATTGACGGTAAAACATTAGTCTGACTTCTTCTGTGGTCAACGACAAACGCTTAAACCATTCAGTGGATTTTCAAATAAATTGATATTCTCCGATCGATCTGAAGGATCTCGAGGTTTTAGGAGTTTCAAACTGATATTTCGATGTTTGAGGGATTTTTACATGAAACGAACATTTACGTTTACATGAAACGAACATTTACATGAAACGAACGTTTACCCATCTCGATCAGGTTTTTCGTCCAGTTTCCCTGATCCATTGAGCAAATGCTGAGATGGCCCCTTGTTTTGCTTCTGGACATAAATGTAACTTCATTTTCTGTGCACGTCTTCTAGAATTCAGTGGGAAATACAATTATTCAAATTATCGTTTCCATGTTGTCGCGGCAGGAAGTAATAAGAGCCAAAATTTATTACTTATTTATCCTTGAAAATAGATTTTATTACATGGGAGTTTTTTTCTCCCTTTCAAAATTCAAAATTTAAGTAGTATATGACTTGGTGTAGGGATCACAGAATTTTGAAAATGTGCACACAATTCACTTTTCCCCATAGCACGTCATACGCAGTTTTTAACTGTTTTTTTTTGACGTAAAATAAATAAATAATAAATACATTTTGATGTGTCTGTCGGAGTTCGACGTATTTGGCGCGTCTGTGGTGTAATGGTAGGAGTGACGGCAAATTAACTCTGAGGATGTAAATTTGGGTCTCGGTGCGGAAAAAAATTTGCCGGTTGAAAATACTTTTGCAGGTTTATGTAGCAGTGTAATATATCGAAGCAGTTACAAATAATGCGAGAAAGTATGTACTTTCGTAACTCCATCAATTTAATTAATCTGACGCGGGAGTCCAATGGCATAAGCATGAGTGCCGTGTGGATAAATTATCACTGAGAAGTCAATACAAAATGCGGCTCTAGACAACCAGAGGAATTAGCAATTCGGCCCAGGTAGTACTTTACGAGAATATTGTTATTGATTGAGACGCACTGTTTCAGGTTACTGTTTTCTTAACATAATCCGCGCAAGTTTCTCCGGAGTTCATTTCGCTTGATACTAGAGGAGTGGAACTGTTGGTTATTTCGACAACTGAACCGTTATATCAAATCTATAGCTTATTTTTCGATGCAAATAGTTTCTCTTACCGGAGAGGAAACATTTCTTGTTATCAAAGGCTGACAACGCTCTTTGCTCTTTTATTTTTAACAATTCAACTAAATGTTGGTAAAGGGTGTAAGGATTCCAGAGTTCAACGAGACATGCATTGTGCCTTTAATAACATTTTCCCATTTTCTTATTAAAAAGCAATAATTTATTTCCCTTACATTACAGAATTACATTACATTCCCTAACATTACAAAGCGTAAAATGAATAGGCACCTGCATAGTAATTTAACATTTCATATGCTGTTTGCGTTTTACACATCGTTTTCCTAGGCTAATGGAAATCGTTTCTTAGCAAGATCACAGATCCGAATGAATGGACGTTGGAGCACATTTCCAAATCATTTGTTCTTCGTATTTCGTTTCGCATTTGTTTACTTGCGCGAGAGGTTTAGCTACTCAGCATACTCTGGCATACCTGCATATCAGTTGCAACCACATCCATTTTCCATAATGGTAACATTTATCGTTCACGCTTCAGGGCATCACATGCAATAGCGTATTCCCACATTCTGTAACGTAACAAGGGTTAGCGAACGCGCACAGGTTCCGAAGTTGTTGCTTATCGTATACGATATCTTCCTTCCCGCAAAACTTGTTTTTTGCTATTCAATAAATGGATAATGAAACGGGTTTTCCATTTAGGATGAGTGCGTTTTATTGATTTCAAATCGCAAGTCAGTGTAAGAAAGTTGTTCTTTAAATGTTTAATTTATACAAGAAAAGAAAGCATATTAGTTTTACTTAATAGAAACTGTCGGTATTGTTGTATACACAAAATGTCATAGTTATTACAGAGGGGGCCATGATTTTACTAGTAGTTTTGACTGATCCATTCTCAGATCAGGTATATACAGTAACTCATAAATATTCGGCCACATTGTATTTGTTTAATATCTTCATTTTATCGCAAAGAATTTAAGTTATAATGCAATAGAACACGAAACAAAATAAACCAGCACGTCATGAAACCATAATTTTACACTCAATTTTAATCAAATGATATAAATTAACCTTTTATTATTATTTTACAAAAAACAATCAAAAATATTCGGCCACGTAGCATAATTTAACGCAAACAACTCTTCTCCTAACATATTTACAATACAAAATTAAAAGCTCAGTACTTTGTAGAGCCTCCTTTACTTTTTGTCACCTCTTCCAGTCGTCTGGGCATGTAAACAGGTGTAATGATGAATCTTATGCATATTTGAATGAATATATGACAATGCATATTTGAATTCTTCTGAATAAGTACTATTTCACGGAGTGCCTATATTTTAGTGATGATCGTCTAATTTTCGAATATTTCATTAGCGACCGAATATTTTTGGGAGTAACTGTATATGATTTAGAATATATTACCAATGGTCGAGGAGGAGTACAAAACGGTGATTTCATAGTTGTTATTTTTTATTTACAACTGCTTTGCTATGTAGTAAATCCATCTGGATTCACTCACAATTTTATCTAGTCTCCATTCTATTCAAGCACGCATCACTACATTTGCTTTAGTTTATCTCTTTTCTCTATGTTCATACTCTATTTTATCGTGATGTAAGTAATACGGTTTTGTCATTCCTGAAAATTCATAATAACCATCCCCAAAGAGGTGCGTTATTCCTTGTAGTTGAGCTACTGGTGTCAAGGAGAACACGTGAAAGCGAAAGAGATTAGCTGCTTTTGATATGATAAAGTGTTTGCTGAACAAATAAGATTCTTGTTGTTTCTGTGGGGGCAATTAGAAGATTACTTGGCATTCGCATTTTATTTATTCTCATTACTCCCTTCAACGTCATGTTGCTAATAAACATTTCATGCAGTATTGTATTCGCTCTCTTTGGTTATTTTCACCAGCGATTTATACTTACGTAATTTCTGTTATTTTCCTTTTATTTCTATTCACTTTGTTGTACTTATTACGACTTGTATATTTCTTTGCTTTGACGGGTGTTATACTAGCACTCACTGCTTTCGCCATTCATGCTGCTTGTATAAACTTGCATCAACTTTTATGTTCACTGCAGTGTATAATTCATTTACATGTACATTCATTCATTTAGTGAATTCTATTTTGAGTTTATATAAGTTATATTAATTTATTTCAATTACTTCTATTGATTGCATGATTCACCTAAAAGGTACACTGCCTTAAAATAAATTTACAAGAATAAATTTTATTATTTAATGATTAAATAAATAAAGTCTATAGGTAGCGAAGCTCAAGCCATTTACCCTAATCTTCCGCCTGACTACAAAATTAATGAAAGAAACGTAATTAAATGAATTCTATTGAATTTCAAACATATTATAAAAACCCCTTTTCAAATTATATTTACAAAACATCATTTACATTGAATACGTGCACATTAAAATAAAATTAAATGTTACTTATTTAATTCATTAGAATCAATTCAGTTATTTCCTTGAGAAAAAAAGGAAAATTTTTGTTCAAATGGTTATTATTTAAAAACAAACACTTATGACAATTATTTACATCATTAACTATTTTGTATGAATGAGCAAGAACTCTGAAACCTTCATTTTTTCAGACTAGGGAAATTGCGGTATTAGATTGATTATCACATATTTTGCATATAACGTATTTATAAATGTGTTTATGAGTTATGTTTTATGGTAAAATTAGCGTATATTTATTAATTAACCTCGCATCTTTAAAAATATACATTTGAATTTCGCGCAGAGCTTTAAATAACACCAACCACAGCGAATGTTACAATATAATTTTTACCTGACTTTTGATTTGTTTGTAGGACATTAAAGCTCTTGTAAATTGCTTCTCCAGATATTTTCGATAGCAATTGTGTACAAACAACTGTCGTAGTTTCGTTTCAGAAAAAAATGAATAATGACAAAAAAAATACATATTATACGATTCATAGAAATTGGCTCACTTAGGATTGTCCGTTATCCGCACATAGTATTTCGTGAAAGTATTTGCTGACCAAACTCGTTCTTTAAGAGTCTGCCACTTTAACCTGACCTTCACCAACTGCAGTTTAACCGATTGTATCGCACCGCATTGTCACAACTGCTTATTGTATAAAAAGTGCATAATCCTATATTTTACATTTATTAATCAAAGTTCATTGTTGGTCCCTGTACAATTTTTCACACTCTATTTTGTACTCTCTAGATCAAACATGATTCTCAATAGGTGGCCCCTCTATCTCACATTCCTAATATACTTGTTCTAATAAACCCTAATAATAAACTCTAATATTAATTGTGGTAAAAACATCTTGCTTACGGACAGAGGACAGACATTTTCCCGTAAATCAGTTTTTCGGTATGAAGGTACCCACAAAACGTGGATTCTGGAAATGTAGACCTACGAAACGCGTAAAAGGAAGTAATGAACTACAAATAGGAACACGATGTCCACGTTTTTGGGTTTGGGGACCAATAATAAGAATGTTTACACTGAAAAATTTCCATAGCATATCCGTTACATATCTTTCTCTGTACTACAGGCCCCTTAGTATGGTGAAGAGTAAAAATCATAGAATTTTCGGTCAGAAAAGCAACGACAGTGAAAATAAAAACATTAGATAAGAGATGGATGTTTACTATGACCTGGTGACAAAAGAGTTCGGGAGATGCAGTTCTGATAACTGCGACCGAGAACGAAAGTAGCTTCGTTGCGGCGCTGCTCGTCAGGCGCTCGGGGAGGAAGTGCTTAAGGAAATGTCGCCTTGCAGTGGCGCCATAGCGGCCGCTTCAACACACACGAACTTTCTCAGAGGTCACGCGCCCGGAAACTCTCGAGCGAGTGATCAGCTTCAGCGTTGCCGCTGCCTGTGCAGCGACTCTTGAGTCCTAGGGTTCGAGTCCTCCCCGGCCGTGTAAATCGGCGCCTGATCTCACCATCCAATGCGAGATGAGTGAGAAGTTTGGTTATTTTGACAAAAAAAATTTATATCGAATTTCTGATTTGTTTTTCGGTGCAAAATAATTTATATTACACGGCAACAAACATTTCTGGTTATCATATTTTGTCAAACAATGCTTGTTGCTGTCATATATTGTTAAATTCAATTGTTAGCAAAGGAGTGGGGGTAGGTATTCCGGGGCTCAAGAAAACGTGCGCGTATAATAGTCACCTTGAGGAGATAAAAACATTCACTACACCGAAGGGACTACTGACCGTCGCAGTTGACGTGCCCGGAAGCATCCATCAATAAATCTCGAGCGAGTGAGTGTTGTGTTACAGAGCGCCACGTACTCCAATACTCCCGTTAGTGTAGTGAATATTTTGCGAGAAGTGGCGATGTTCGTTCCTCATAGGAACGTGTCATCCGCGCTGACCTCCACGTTGACGGGTACAGACTAGAGGTCTGCATTCGGGCGAAAACAAGCGCCCGAGACTCGCGAGGCACAGCGTCGACGCTCGGCAGAAGGGCGGACCGTGCTCAGGGGCGGGAGGGGGGGAGATCGCTGTTTAACGGACATTTTCACCGGCCGTGCAGAACAGTCGAGCGTCGCCGAGCGCTCGACCACTCGACCGCCGTCGCACGCTAGGTAGCTCCAAGGTGTAAAATATTACTTACACCGTGAGATATACCTTACACCGTGGTAGATCCGCCGCCCAACGCATGGACAGAATTTCGCCGCGCATAGTGATCGCAAAACTCTTTCAATTAATTGTTATTAATTAATTATAATCAAAAGAAAACCCAATTAGTGAAATGAAAGGATTAAGTGGTTGAAAAGTAACAATTTATTGATTAAATGTAATGAAATTCATCACACCGAAAAGAAATTCATCACACAAGCATCATCGAGCACGACAAGAAAAGTTACATTAATTTTAACAATGATACATAATGCATTATTTACCATTTGAACAGTAAAAATGTGTATAAACAACCTGTAACAAGTATTGTATTGCAGCCTCCGGGTTAATGACCCCATCTCGATCAGGTTTTTCGTCCAGTTTCCCTGATCCATTGAGCAAATGCTGAGATGGCCCCTTGTTTGCTTCTGACATAAATGTAACTTTATTTTCTGTGCACGTCTTCCAGAATTCAGGGAAATACAAATTTTTCAAATTATCGTTTCATGTTGTTGCGGCAGGAAGTATTATCTGAAGGACAACATGGATAAGAGCCAAAAGTTATTGCCTTTTTATCCTTGGAAATAGATTTTATTACATGGGAGCTTTTTTTTTCAAAATTTAAGTAGTATATGACAGTGTAGGGATCACAGAATTTTGAAAATGCGCACACAATTCGCTTTTCCCCATAGCACGTCATACGCAGTTTTTAACGGTTTTTTGACGTAAAATAAAAAATAAATAAATTTAAAATCAACTTTTTACAATCAATGCTATTTACTATATCAATACTATTTGATATACATATACTATATCAATACAATGGAATACCTAGAGGTGCTACAGAATGGCACAGAGTTTTTCGTAGTTAAGTTTTCTCATTTTCTCTGTGTGAACTACTGTGGACAGACGGACGGACATTTTGAAAAACAAACAAAAGCAAAAAAACATTTTTTCAGTATCAGGGAACCATAAAACATGCATTTCCGTCAAAATCTCGAAATGGATTTTCCGCACCATTACTTAACTTTCTCTATACTACTTATATTACAATAGTTAAATAGTATACGTATGTATACGAGAAAATAAAACTAAAGAACTAAAATAATTTTCAATTTTTTTACATTTAAAGTTATTAAACAATATTGAAAAAGGTTTATTAATGGGAATCTTTAATAATGTGAATGTGGACCTATAGTATATTTTCAAATAAGCAAAGTAAATACTATATAAAGCAAAAAATTTACATTCCGGAATATTATATGGAAGCACAAAAATTATTGGTTATGAAAATAATTCGTTTAGTGCCAATTATAATGTCCTATAAGACATTTTATTAAACACATGAACATTTGCAATAATTACATGAGTACATAAATGCTAACAAAACTGAGGTGGGTACTATTTTTCCTTGCGTGAAAACTCTTATCATAAGAAGGAAAAGTAAACTAAAATACAAAATTGGAGGGGAATTGCACTAATATATTTCATGAACTTGTATCTAAATATACCATAATATTTGCGTGTACACCATATAAAATGAGGGAAAATTAATGATTTTATAACATTCTAATTTAGTATAATTCCAATTATGACAAAAATAAATGTTCTAATTTCCTTTAATGTTCGTAACTGGTATACAAAAGAGATCAAACACGTAATTCTTTGAATTAACAGAGCCTTGCTACCCTTCCATTACTTTCCTGGACGAACATCTCGAACGGTGAGAGATCAATGTCGGAGGTCGAGATTATCGACTTGCCCCTTAGGACGCGAGTAATATGTTTGCATCGCGAATCTGACGCAGCGCTCGCCCATGCCCACCGGTCACCTACGATCCATCGCTTTTTTCCTTGTGTGAAGAAGTGGGAAAAAAGCGAGCTCTTGATATCTATAATAATAGAATATGAAATTCAAGCACAACATCCTCTATGTAGTGCTACACAAAAAATAGAGATTCTATGGAATTTTATAGATTCTCTAGATACATTCTAGAGAAAATAGAAACCTAGATAGATTGCTAATCCTAGTAGATACTAGGATTAGCAAAAGTCAAAATGACTTAAACACAAATTTTAACCAAGACTAGAAGAAAATAGAAATAAATTTCAAGAAAAAAACTCAGAAAGTTAAATAGGTTAAAATACATGTACGTGAAATAAAGCAAAATCAGAATTTTAATTAATTAATGATTATTTTTCTTAATTCTTGCATTTATGAGCATGTACAAATGTTCATTAGAATAAAACAGGCAATTTCCTAAATACCCGATGTCTAGTCATTACAAAGAAAGGAATTTATCTCGAACAAGTGATTTCTTTGAATTCACAGTAGATTCAGTAGATTCACTTCAGGTTCCCCAGTGCGTCGGGGTGTGTAATGTTTTAGTTTTTTTTTTTTAATTATTTACATATAAATTCAGTTGTGTAAAATGGAAATTATTGGTCGTCTAATTTAAAAACCAATCAATACTGCTTCCTTTCCCTGATCCGGTATTTACTCCGACGTGGCGGCCGAGTCTTGTGAGGCGCACTTCGCCGGAACGCTGTCCGCCGGTTAGCGGCAACCGACCGAGACTCGGCGGTCCCGGCCGGTCACCCCAACCGACAGCGCAGGACGGTCGAGCTCGTGATCTCGAGAGAAAAAGCGGCGAGCGAGCGCTGTCGGTTAAAAATCGTGGAGAATGCAGACCTCTAGCACGGACATCCCTCTCCAGGTATCTCATCGCCTCGGAAATCACCTCCAGCTGCAATAAGTATCCGGTGTATGCGGTAGTATAGTGCATGCAAGTGTGAGTGTAACTAAGGGGGGAGGAAACTGGAGGCTGCTGGAATTTCCCTCCAGACAATTGAGTTGAACCCTGCTCAGTAACTTGTATCGAAATTCCCGCCCCGTCAGGAGTCACTCCCACGGACTCTGGTCTTCGATGATAGCTATAATATCACTGAGCCATTGCAGACAAATCCAAAAACTACCGAAGGCCGAACTCACAACGGAATACCGTAACAGCAGTATTAACCGCTCTGAGCTGAGTCAGAACCTGCTATTAAAAACGGCAATGATGTTGATAGCAAATAAGTAATCTGGAAAATAAGTGAAGGGGACAATACTTCAAACAAATGTTATGATTGTAGATAGTGCGATATTTACGTTTTCTTTTGTTGCACGTTGCTACCAACATTATTTTCTGTTGCAAGAACCAATGCGCCACTGCGGAGAGACTTTCCTGGCGCGCAGTAGTACGATTGGAGTGTCTACAGAATTACAAACTCGTACTTGAAGATGAAATTTGGACTAAATTACATTGCCGTTACTTCGTCAGTTATCTGCCGGGAAATAAATGGTTTAAAATGTTTTCATCTGAAACATTTAGTGATGTATAAGCATTACATAAATCAGATGTGTATGTATTAATATTTTTGGGAGGATTAAACGACTTTGCCGCGCAGCTAACATATTTCACATAATTTGTTGTTGTTTTTTAGGATAGATAGCGGATACATGAAAGTACCACGGCATATTTTAATATTAGAGAGTTTTTGCAAGGCACGGATTCGAACGCGACAATTCTGGGGAGAATTGTACTGCGCATGCGCCGGCATCAAATGACGGGATTTCGATTGTTGGGTCCCGTCATTCTCCCTGTTTTGTCGTCTACGACAAACTTAGACTTTACGTAGTTCTCGCCGCCACTACTAAATACGAATTCAAGACTGACACACAATGAGCATGGAAGTAATGAAAAATACAATATCCATACTACCAATATAATATAGCAGAAACTAATGGTTAATTGTTTCTCAAGTTAATTAATTAACATGTCAGGAATAAACTAACATAACTTCTTTAGGATTTGGAGGTTATGTATATGGTGAGGCTACATTGGTTGTCACGAAAAAAAAATTATTTATCCATAGGACCATGCGAAACATTTCCCTTTCCTAATATAAACAATATAAATATGTTATAGTAAAATAGCGGGGTTATCTAGGAAGTTTTAGTTTTCTTTGGAGATAGACAAGTATTACATATTCGTATGATATGAGATTTCGTGTATTGTATTTACTATCTTGTAATCCTATAGGATTTATTATAATAAAAAATAGGATTTATTATAATAAAAGCAAAAATAAGTCAGAGATACACAGATGTTCCACGAAAGCTTTTAGGTCCTGATAGAGGTATTCAGTTCCAATTAGTTATTATTTTTAACGTACATTTTCGAATACGACATACAAAAACTCATTTTTCTGAAGATTCGTTATTTCCTTTTGACGATAATGTTTACGTACTAGGACAATTGATTTCCCCGTCTTGAAAATACTATTTTAGACTAGCGCCTTATTAGCTCCAAATAGCACAGGTATTTATTTGTAACAGTTATTAGACATGAAAAGAAATAATTTCTATTGTTATTCCATCGCCCTGACCGAATCTGACCCCCTTGTTCTTAAATCGGGCTTCCAAAAGCTCACACGTGTCCGCGAACAAAATTATATTAATACACAATACATTAATTTCTCGACCTTTCACCACGTCAACATTCCTATTTTCAATGCCCAATTATAAATTGGATTGTCCAGAAATCGTCTTTACAACTTCACGCAAGGTTGATAATCTAAAATTGTTTATTATTGTGGGCTGTGACGTTTCAAACCTTAGATCTAATCCCCGCGAGGCTCTGCGCCGGCTGAGGTCACCCCATCGGTGGCTCTGGCCAGCGACTGATGCCCCGCAGTGCTCGGGAGCGGAGCCCCAGGTTCCGGTCCCGGCGGCGGTAGGATTCTCGACATTTCAAAATTCAAAATGTATTGCTTATTTATTTTTGAAAATAGATTTTACTACATGGGAGTTTTTTTTCTCCCTTTCAAAATTTAAGTAATATATGACTTGGTGTAAGGATCACAGAATTTTGAAATGTGCACAAAATCTCATTTTTCCCCCATAGGACGTCAAAAGCATTTTTTAACTTTTTTTTGACGAAAAATAAAAAATAAATAAATAAATAAAAATAAATAAATAAATAAATAAATAAATAAATAAATAAATAAATAAATAAATAAATAAATAAATAAAAAATAAATAAATAAATAAATAAATAAATAAATAAATAAATAAATAAATAAATAAATAGATTGTCAGCTAGGTCGAATTCGTCCGCTGTCTGGAGGGGAGTTCTAGCGGTCACCTGCTGGGATCGATGCTTTCTCCGATCAACACCGGACGAATGCGGGAACAGTACCTAACAAACGGGCCACGGATCGTGCGCAATATATCCTTCTTCCTCCTGGTCCAATCGTCACCCCTTACTTACACACACACTTACCATACATGTCGGGAGACAAGTCGGGAGCTTAGGAGCTTGTCCAGGCTGATGGGAGATACCTGTTATGTGATCAGATTTGGAGACCCCAGCAAATTCCTCTGAGAAAAAGGATTACGGCAGTTTGTATTCTATTTCTGTCGTTTGTCGTCATCGTCCACATTTCCCCCCGTACAATCCTGCTGGAATTGCCATCGTTTTATAAAACTTGATCTCTGTGTCTTTTCTGGTTTTGTTCTTTAAAGTATTTTTAAAGTTCTACATGAAAGGTTGAAATTTTTCAATCAACATCGAGTCCTCCGTAATTAGTTGCAGTCCAGAAAGTTAAATGAAGAGTGGAATAGATTCAAATAAGAATCCACGACACAAATGCTGTGATTATTTATTTTATGTGAAATTGAATATGAATGTTTAACAATATCAGAATTTTTGTAGTTAGGAACCAATGTGAAGTTATATTCACTTTTAAAACAATTATTTTAATGTCCGAATATTCGTACGTGTTCTACTTATTTAATTTTAAAATATTTTAATATTTTATATCATATAACAAATTATATTATATATTTAATATTATATAACAAATAAATAAAAGTTATTTCAAATAACAAATTTAAATAAAAAAGTTAGAAAGAAATTAAGAACAAACAAACCCTTGTGATTACTTCGCACAAAAATAAGAACCATAGAAAAGTTACATCTGAAAAGTGCATGTGCCCTGTACGGTAAATCGAAAACCCCAAAAGTGTAGTTTCATGTCCTTCACTATTTAAGACTAAAGAAACTATGGAGATTTGCAAATTCTGGAACAACGTAGTCGTTATTCACTATTAAAACAGACTTACACGTGCTTCTGAAAATGTTATTTATATTTACCAAGATCTGAATCTATATGTTGAAGTACATTATGCAATTTTTTAATTTAAAACGTAATGAAATTAAAAATAATTGTAAATCATTTATTTCTTGTAAAGAAACTCGTATATCAAACGATTCCCGTATACTGCGTTTGAACTCACAAGTTTCACTAAAACATGTTGGAAACTGAAATCTTCTCATCGCTATTACACATGTACATGCTTGCACGCGCCAGGCCAAGAAATTAAACTCCTTCGAAAAATGTCTAGTCACAACCAAACTACGAAATGAACAAATGACGGTAGAAAAGCATTCATTCGATTAATTTTAAGATTTTATTAAAATTTATTGTTTGTACCATGAAGCTGGTTAATAATAGCAAATGATAACAGATCTGAAGTCGTACTATCTTTCATTCAAAGCAGAAGTCACGGAATTTCGTTGAGAAGGAAGCGCAAATTCCGTTCTAAATGATGACTAGGGAACGGATTCTCATGTAAATACATATAAGTCGAAAATGAACATTTCTCGTACGAGTTCGAAATATATGTTACTTGAAAACTAACTTTGTTACTGAAATGCTTGCGAAGACACGAAATGCGCTTATATTAACGCCGGACCTTCGCGATTAAACTTACCTCCCTCCGCCCCATCTGCTTTTAAAACCCGCAGTCGGGATCAAGGATGAAACGGAATGTATGTGAAGAGAAGGAACTCAACCAGGGCTAACTCATTTTCATAGACCCATGCGTAACCGAAAAAATCAGATCATTGTCTTATCCCTTTCCTGGAGTTGGGGGATGGGGGCGTAAGCTCCCTTTTACCTCCTCCCTCCCCTCTATCACAGGCTACATGGAGCTATTCTCTTGAGCGCCGACTCCTCGTAAACATTGTATATAGTACATAAGTATTGCATATTTCGGATGAAACTAGCTGAATAATTGCTTCTGTACATGTAGAACTTTCTTTCAGCCTCTGAACCCATGTTGAGATTTGTGCAACTACCTGCCTGAATATTTTGGGAGAATGGAATTGTAAACATTATAAGAATTTTTTCAATATTTTCTTTTTTTTCTTACATATTTTAGAAAATGTTAGTACATATATATATGTACATATTTTGCTTTTTTATTACAATAAATTCCCTTCCCTAATGATGATTTTTAGTGTTTGAAACATAAAGATGGAGGAGCTCTAACTCTGCATTTACCCTTGGTTATAATTTAATAACTACTGACTGCAGACACTTAATACTGGTGTAGACCCTCGTAACTATAAGTACGTCATTACATAAAGCATCCAGTACCCAGTAACAACCCTGATTATAACGTGTGTGTGTGTGTGTGTGTGGAATAGATTTAGATTTCTCGTAGTTGGCTATCAGTCTGGTTGGGGCCAGAGAGAACTCATCGTTACCAGATGACCCCGGCGAACAAGATCTATTTCGCAAGAGGCGAAAGCTGCCATTGTGCTTCTATGAAGATAGTGAACACCATGCCCTCTCACAGATTTCTGTTCGTGTACTTGAGTTATCTAGATCCAGAAAATATTTCAATTTCAGTTCACCAACCCCATAGATTCTTTTAAAAATATTTTTTTGCCCCTAAGGGCGAATATTTGAAACTCATTGGGACCCAAGCCTGGGACATTCTGTTATTCCAGACAGATGCTCGAGCGAGTGAGTGGTGGAGTCAAACATTGCATTCGTGATAATTTAACGATCTTACAGCAATCAGCTTTCATATAAATAATGTAATTGGCGTGAAGGGTAATTCTTTTCGTTCTTCACCAATCCCATTTGTATCGATTTGATTGATTTTTTCGTGTTTCCGGGCGCGTCAACTGCTTTGGTCATTAGTCCCGTTAGTTAGTGTAGTGCATGTTTTTTTATCGGGAGATGGCGGTGATCTTCCCCCGCTGGATGGCGAGATCCGGCGCCGACCTACCGTCGGCTTGTGGGGTTTCCCCCTAACCAAGACTCTCCTACCAGCGGGGCACCGCCCCAGCCGGGACAAGCTCTAAGCTCCCGACCGGTCTCCCGGAATATGTGGTAGGAGTGAAATGAGGTAGGAGTGTGTGTCTGTGTGTGTGTGTCGTGTGTGTGTGTGTGTGTGTGTGTGTGTGTGTGAGGGGAGAGAATAGGACAAGGAAGAGGAAGGACAGATCGGGTGCGGTCCGTGGCCAGTTTGTTAGGGTACTGCTCCGGCATTCGCCTGGTGTTGATCGGAGAAAAAAACTACTGATCAGAGCAGCCGGCCACTAGAATTCTCCTCCAGACAGCGACTCAATTCTGACCTACCTGAAAAGCCAGTGTCGAAAATCCTGCCGCCGTCAGGATTCTAACCTAGGACCTCTCGGTAAGAGGACCTACAGTGACATCAGTTGATACACTGAGCTACCGCCATTCCCATTTGTATCGTCATATTTTTACTTTTCATACTTATACTACAATATTGTAATGATCTATCATTTCGAGACCAAAATCCCCAGATGCAACTTTACAAAAAGTGACAAAGAATAAACTTGTGTATTGATTACAACGGTGCTGACAAAAACATTTTACAAGTCCAAATTAAAATAAAGAATTATAGGCGTGAAATGTGTGAAAATTGCATAATCGTCCGGTAGAAAAGAAATTATGAAATTAAATAAACAAACGGCATCAAATTCGTCAACGATTCGGAAGATATAAATTGAAATAGGGAAATTTGGGAATTTTTAATATAACATGAACAGAATAGGCCCTTGTTGAGTTAGAAAAGAGATTGTAAACAGGGTTTTAAGAATTATAACAAAACGCACAAACCGATTTGGCTGAAACATTGGGAAACAAAAGACTAAAACAGGGGGAAAACGAAGAATTAGTGTCAACTTTTTCGCATGTTGAAGCAAAAATAATATAATATTTGAAGTTTGCAATGAACTAAAGTATAAACAAATGACGCCATGTTACGAAGAGAAGAAAGTCATTTGGAATTAACACAGATTAAAAGTTAAATGAGTGGTAACTATTTTGTTCCAAAACCTCTGAACAATGTGTTGCTGAAAAATTTTGATGTGAAGACAGATGTCGGTACTGATGAACCTTTCAAAAGCGAAATTGGCGTTGTTAAGTTTCTTTGAAAGTGAGCAATTCAAAGAGAGAGTAAAGTTGTGATGTTTGTTGGAACTTTGAAGTATTAGTAAAAGGAACAAAAATTCGGGAGTAATTTTAATTTATTTTTTTAAGGAGGATTTTTTTGTGATTACGGACAATTAGATGTTATTTTTTTATTGTAAGAAAATTCAACGCTACAGACATCTCGTTATAAAATATAAAAGAATAGATGCCGGGATCAGCACAATTGGACATGCATTTTGAATGTAAATGGGGTAAAGATCGTAATTTCAAGAAGTGACGGTTTGATGACACGAAAAATAGGTTTTGTTTTGTTTGTTTTGCCGAACAGTACGCAACGAATTACATACGATTTTATTAAGCGGTGACGGACTAGCAACTGAATAATATCATTCATGCGGATAATAGCGGTTCGCGAGAATTGGTTTCCGAAGGTGACCGCGAGCAGGAGTGGACGGCGACCGCGCATCGAAAGGCACTGAACGGCGGCCACCAGACATCATTGCCACGAGAGCTGAGACGCAAAATACGGAAGTGACACGTGTGTGTGTGTGTGTGTGTGTGTCTGATTTCTTGCGATACTTCATCTGAAGACGCGTTCCGTAACTGAAGGGAATTTATTGAAGACCAAGTTTTGTTAATAAAATTAAATTAAGAAATGGTCAAAGGAAAATCGGGGAATGCGCATTCAATGTATGATTGAGATTTCATATTGTTTTGTATTATTGTGCGTGAATGAGTTTCTTTGTGTTTGTTTAGAATGTCTATGTATAGGTACGTGTAATCAGTGTAGAGGGGAAAAACGGTGTTGTTGCCGTGATGGGTGAAAAAAAGGGGAAAGCCAGAAAAATAATAAACGAACGAACAAAACTATGGTCGTTTTATCAATAGAGAAATGCGTCGTCATTTACCCTAGCACGCACAATCCAGTCACCTCGCTTGGATTCCTGTAGACCACCATCTATCCACGGTATTAGGATCATTACAGGCTGCCCAACGCGAGTTCCAGGGGAGCAGGGAAAATTAGATAGTCGAAAAAGGAAAGGGGAAAAAGGGAAACCCTTATTTTGGCTGCCCAATCTTTTCGGACGTAGCGATTATGCTTCGCAGCATTAATATAAGAAGGGAAAAGTATAGGAGTCATCTCAACAATGAGATCATGAATATTAATCGCAAAGTCTGTTGATTGATTAGCGATTTCGGGCGCATCAGCGCTATGGTCATTAGTTCCGTATATGTAATGCATGTTTTTATCACGGGATGTAGCGATTATGCTTCGCAGCTGGATCGCGAGATCTGGCGCCGACCTACATGTCGGGTAGCAGGGTTTTCCTCAACCGGGTATCTACGACCAGCGAGGAAGCTCTAAGCTCCCGCCTCGTCTCGCGGAATATGTGGTGGTGTAGTGCATATAAATGAAAGTGTGTGAGAATGTAAGGGGTGAAAATAAGGCAAGGAAGGGAAATGAAAGATCGCGCGCGGTTCGTGGCCCGGTTAGTGTACTAGTCCGGCATTCGCCTGGTGCTGATCGAAGAAACCATGGAAAATTACGGATGAGAGCAGCCAGCTGCTAGAATTCTCCTCCAGACAGCGACTGATTTCGACCTAGATAACTAGCTAGTGTCGAAAAGCATGCCACCGTTGTAACTCGAACCCTAGGCCCTTCCTATCAGAGCACTGCATTTACATCAATTGCTACCCTGAGCCACCTAAACCGGTCCCGCCTCATGGCTCTTGTTAATTCTCAGAGTACCACGTGATCAGTGAATTCACGAATAGCTACGACGTAACTTCTTTAATCTCTCATTAAAAACCAGGATCCCGACAATAAGAGTTTTTCTGTCGAAATTTCGCGTTTCGCGGCACATAATTACAATACTTTCTCTTCTTACGAACTAGGGGCAAAAAAGCAAAGTGTCTTGGCTTTTAACTAAATTTCCGCTGAGTGATCTACTCTTTTTCAAGTCAGCCCCCCCCCCCGCCCCCTGCCAATTTTTGTGCCTGAGACGCTCGTATGTAACAGTTTATTCGCAACTTTGTCGAGCATTAACTTACTCCGTCATTGATAAGAGTATTTCAATCTCAGACAGACATCCGCCATCATCAGTCGCTTGTTTACAACCGTACATAAATACTTGTCCCTGAACTGCCTGTACATCACTAGCACATGTTCCTACGTTGTATCACGCGAAAACAAGAAAGTCCGCATGATAGCTGCAGGGAGGGAGAGGGCATGTGCGAAGCCAAAGGTCGCTTTCCTCAGCGATAGCTCTGAAATGCATTTTCCTTTCACAAGAACAATCCACAGTTCATGCAAAGTCGCAAAATTAAACAGGCGGGCGCAGTCTAAACAAGAAGAGGACTATGCTGTTGGACCCCATTTTCGTTTTAACTCTTATGGCATATTTTACAAGTAAATAAATAAATTATACTACAAGTTCTTCTTAGTTCTGTTGCGCCTTTTTCGCAACGACTGTTAGCCATCTTTTGGACATTAAGCATACATACGACGTACATGGAATAACCCCTTTGGTTATTTTGTCTCGTCCCATTGCGTCGCAGTCAGTCATTGCCTTTTATCCCTTCCACCAGGGGCTCGGTGTCGTTGGTAACCTGGGTTCCCGAACGGTCACCAACCCAGGAATCTGTGATTTATCGACTTGCTTAACTTCTGTTCACAGAGCGTTAAGCAGCTCAGCTAAACGACGCTCGCTTTAATGATGCAATTAATAAATATAATTCACTTTCGGTTAAACCATTTACACAGTTGAGAAATGGCTTGGAGAGACTGTTTCCTAAATGTCATGTAACAACTTCTCGAATTTTCAGGTTAAAAAGTGAAAAATCAAGGATTAAACATATTTAAGGAAATAAAATGTATTATTACATAAGACTAAGGGATTAATTTCAAAATTTTCACAGCAGATGTCACTGCACTGCCTCTGACGGGTATGTCCTAGGGTTTGAGGTCCGATGAAGGCAGATTTTCGACACTAGTTAGATAGCTAGGTCGAATTCAATCGCTGTCTGGAAGGAGAATTCTAGCGGCCGGCTGCTCTGACCGATTCCGTGGTTTCGTCAACGCCAGGCGAATGCCAGAGCAGTGCCCTATCAAACGGGACATGGACCGCGCGCAATCTTTCCTTCTTCCTTATTCTACCCTCGTCCTTTAGTTAGACACACGCTCACATGCACCACCCCCAAGGGAAACGACGGGGAAAAAAGTTTTCCG